>CM071942.1:34965000-35440000 GCA_036784905.1 Acrossocheilus fasciatus | reverse complement strand
CGTCAGCATTATCTCATCATCAGCAGATGGACGCCTCATATGTTGTCTTTGCACACATTCCCAGCTCCCGTGGGATATGCATGTGATACATATGTAATGAATGTGAAACTTGTCGAGTGCCGATGTTGACTGTCAACTTATTCCAGTATCTCTTTCATTGGCTATCTATCTGCATCAGCATCCTTTAACACCAAACCACTCTCTCAGCGAAGATTCTTCAGCATAATAGATCAGGGAGCCCCAGAGCAAAGAGTAAACACATCAAGATTTATATCAAACATAAACTGCTTATAAAGAAATAGAGTTTAGCTTGTGACAGCCTTAGAGGAAGAGCGTGCATCCACACGCATTCACAGTCATCTACAACTTACTGTCCTTTAAAGCCCTGATGCACTTCAAGTGAAATCGAAGAACAAACTGGTGTGACGACATTTAGTACAAAATCAAAGATAAACAAGGTTTGTTTGAAACAGATAACCAAAGTGAAGTTTCTAGAAAAACTGCTGGTAAACACCTCCGGTCCACCGTTGGTCTGTGACAGATACATAATACTGTAAGCAATAAAACTGCCTTATTTGATGTGGAAATCTTCTCAGATAAATGTACTATGTTCAGTCTGACAAGGTCAGACATGAGTAAAAACCTTGAACACACTGAAGAGCTGCTTTACAGTAGAAATTTAATTTTGAATTCTAATTGAAAGCAACACTGACAATGTTTTGATTCATGTTTAATACTTTAAATCCATTTGTTTCAAAGCTAAATATCATATAATGTTATATATATATATATATATATATATATATATATATATATATATATATATATATATATATATATATACTACAAATAACATAATTCTGCTTCATTTTAGGATTGAAATCCACATTAGATCAAAATCAAAGTTATTAAAACACTCAAAGGTTTACGGTGAGATTTTTGTAAAAGCTTAGTATTAATCTCATAAAAATCCTAAACAGAGCACACCAATCCCAAAGATTTACACTGAAGGAGAGACCTGAGCCACATCAATGGCATGAACACACGGTTAAGTTTCATGAGTGACTACCAAATTTAAATGGGAATGAATCTTCTAAATTATCATTTTGTATGTGTATGGAACGTTCTGCCGTCTCGCACTTCTGCCTGTTATTTTTGATCAATGTAATATTACACTGACCAAAGACTCATTATGTTCTGCAATGTTAAACTAAACCACTGCTGACAGAGCCTTTGTGTTTTATGTTTGAAAAAAAAAATGCAGCTTCACAGAGCGCGTTCTTGAAGGGTTGCCATGTCCACATATTATAGGCGATGTTTATCAATCGTCTTTGGGCTTGTTGTTTGCGCTTGGCTCATAAAGCTATCCAGTTTATGGAGATAATAAAGTAGGCAGATGCAGGTAGAGATGTTTTAGTATGTGAAATATTTCCAGGATAAAACGTCTTTAATTGAGTTTATTATAGGCTTGTTCTTATTTACCAACGTAATAATACAACAACCAAAGACTTGTTATGCATGGCAGTTTTAACTAAACCACCATCAAGAGAGCTATCGTGTTTTGTTTATGTTTGTAAAGAGCGCGCTTTTAAAGGGTTGCCATATCTGCGTATTATAAGCACCACTTATTTTTAAGTATCGTTTGGGCTTGTTGTTTGGGCTCAGCTCATCTGGATGTGGAGGTAATAATGTAGACAGATGCAGGTCCCAATATTTGCCTCATTTCCATAATAACACATTTGGATTTGACATTATTATGGGCATTTTTTTAAGGAATATCTGGCAACACTGAGTCAAAATGTACACTGTGACTCTTGTGCTGCCACTACAAAAAAAAAAAAATAAAATAAAAAATACACAACTCTTGCTAAAGGTGCAGTGGGAGATCTTGGAAAATGCTCACTTTAGCCTGATAGCACTGAAAGCGGACGTCCCACCCTCCCTGCAATCGCCCTCTAAAGCCACGCCCCCTTAACGCATGTATGGTCACAGACCAGAATACCAGAGACAGCATTACTACAATAGGCTACAGTAGAACACAAACGAAGATTTTTTAACTCAAACCGTTGCAGTCTGTCAGTCCTATAATGCCAGTCAATGGGCACACAATCTTTGAAAGAAAAAAAAAACATGTACACACAAATCCAAATTAGGCCTTGGGGCTCGTGACGATACATTGATGTTCTAAGACACGTAACGATCGGTCTGTGCAAGAAACTGAACAGTATTTATATAATTTTTTACCTCTGATACACCGCAATGTCCAACCATCCTGAGCTCATCCACTCATCCGGCCTTTGACACGTCAACGGCTCTGGAACATAGATGTATATATACATAGATATATACGTAGATCCTTATGTATCGCAGCTCATAGAAACCGTCGCTAATGAGGCATCTATGTATCTATGTGCCAGAGCAGGTTGACTCGTCACGCACCAGATGTGACAGTTAGACATTGCGGTGTATCAGAGGTAAAAAATGATATAAATACTGTTCAGTTTCTCGCACAAACCGATCGTTTCGTGTCTTAGGACACGAGCCGCAAGGTTTAATTTGGATTTGTGTGTACATGTTTTTTTTTTTTGTTTGTTTTTTTTTCTCCCAAAGATTGTGTGCCCATTGACTGGCATTATAGGACTAACAGTCTGCAACGGTTTGAGTTAAAAATCTTTGTTTGTGTTCTACTGAAGAAACAAAGTCACCTACATCTTGGATGCCCTGGGGGTAAGCAGATAAACATCACATTTTCATTTTTGGGTGAACTATCCCTTTAAGTGAGACATAGGCACAATATGCGGGGGTGGGATATCTGGATTTGGGAACTGCACTGGGCTATATCATATCTCATTCACTGGTGAGAAAACTGTATAGTACAGTTAGAAAAAGTACTACAGTACAATACCAGGAAGGATAATAATTTTTGTAAATGCAGTTGTCACTGCCTGAATTTTTTGGGTGTCAGTTCGGTTGTAGAATTTGGTGATCAATCCTGAACTGTGTGTACAGAACAGCATCAAGCAGTAAAATGTGGACTGACAAGTGAATTGAGCTGCAGTGTGTACATGGGAAATGAGACCATTTGACTTGGTCATGTAATTTGACAGCATAGAATAACCTAGCAACCACAAGACAACACTGACAAGCACCCACAATGTACCACTTTTGCACAAGCAGTATAACAGAAAATATAACAGTCCAGCTTGACTTTGTCTTGTTTCAGAATATGTGGGCTGGTTAGTTTGACATGTCTGTTTAATGGGTGTCTTATTGAGGCAGTGGATCTTTTCCTGAATTCTATGGCGCTGCCTTGGCAACCCTCATTAACACCCTTTCCTTCCTGAGAAACTACTTTGTTCATCACACAATAACTCCCCACTGAGAACACAGTACAGTACATGTGGTCTCAAAAGTTTTCATGGTTACCTGGTAACAGAAAGTCAAGCTCAGCATGCAGATGATGATCTCTGTGTCCATCTCTCTCATCCTAAATCATTCACAGTGCCCAGAAGGACTGAGGCCAATGAAGGACGGTTCAGGTTGCTATGATTACTCTCTGGGAACTGACTGTACAGACGGCTTCAACGGAGGATGTGAGCAGCTGTGTCTTCAGCAGCTGGTTCCTCTTCCTGATAACCCAACGTCCAGCAATGTGCTAATGTTCTGCGGGTGAGAGAAAACACACATGCATGAATGTGAATGCAAGGACATAAAGAGCACATACGTCCATCCAGAGAATGGGTACATTATTACTTTCCCATGTAATATATGCACATATATTACATTTCCATATATGAAATAAATGTCATATGAAGTAAAAAAAAAAACACCCACCCACACACACATATACATATATATATATATATATATATATATACATATATATATATATATAATATATATATATATATATTTACACACACACAGCTGTATCTCAATAAATTAGAATGTCATGGAAAAGTTCATTTATTTCAGTAATTCAACTCAAATTGTGAAACTCGTGTATTAAATACTTGTGTGTTAAATGTGAGCCAAAATCATCACAATTTAAAGTACCAAAGACTTAAACTACTTCAGTCTGTGTGCATTGAATTTATTTAGTATACGAGTTTCACAATTTGAGCTGAATTGCTGAAATAAATTAACTTTTCCACGACATTCTAATTAATTGAGATGCACCTGAATGTAATATATTACATTTCTGTATGGGAGTATGAAAAAGTAATTTAAATATATTCTATTCTTAATTATACTTAATTGTTCATTATTATTGTTGAAATGAGGTGTGCTGCTAAATATATAAAGAATTAAAATGATTTCTGAAAGATAATGTGACACTGAACTGAGGACTGGAATAATGGAGCTAAAAAGTCAGCTTTGATCATGGTTACATTTAATAAATAAATTTAATAAATTACATTTTAAAATAAATTACAATGGAAAACTGTTATTTTAAATTAAAATAATATTTCACAAAATTATTGATTTTACTGTATTTTTGATATAGTAAGTGCAGCCTTGGTTAGAAAAAGAGACTTCTTTTAAAAACATTACTCAATCTTCTAGTGGTAAATTGGACACAGGCATGCTTGATGGTCAAGGTTTCAGTTATGCAAATATCTTATTGGGTCCTGCCCCGAGCAGGCTCTGGTTGTATCAGTCTAAGTCTTCCAAGAAGATGTCGGGTCTGAGGACCGTCATTCTCAATAGGAGAATTTACAATATTTTGATTGAAAAAAAAAAAAAAAAGTCCTGATGCCCATGGCTCAGGACTTCTGAGGGCAGGCCCCTCTGGGGAAGAGCAGTGTACACCTCATCGTATGGTGCCCATATCTCCTCAGTGCCCTCCGGAGATTGGTCTGCCAACTCTGCCACCCACAGTGCTTCAGGGCGCAACAGTCTCCGGCGAGCGCTTCTCTCAGTCTCCGCACGGAAACGTAGCGATACTGGGAGGCTCACTACCTCTTTGGTGGTCTCTAGAGTAGCTAAATCGGCCATTCCCTGCGGTCCTCCGCTTCAGGGCACCGAGCTAGCAGCTCTAAGTACACCAGAGGTCAGTCTCAAGAGACTGATTCCCTTAGTAGACTATTTGGCAGCGTGGAAACTTCTGCCAAATGTGTCTCAAATGGGTCCTGCACACTGTAGAAAGATGCTACCGAATCCAGTTAAACGGTTTTCCTCCGCCTCATTTCATCGGGGTCATCCCCACACTGGTGGGTCCCGAGCAGGCTCTAGTAATGGAACAAGGAGAAAAGACTCTCTTGAGGAAGGAGGCCATCGAGGTGGTCCCTCCTCGCGACAGAGAGTCCGGGTTCTACAGCCAGTACTTCATCGTTCCAAAGATGGATGGAGGGATGTGTCCCATTTTAGATCTGTGTCAATTGAACCGCTCTGTCATGCGACTGAAGTTCAGGATGCTCACTATCAAACAAGTCATGTCTCAGATCAGGTCCGAGGACTGGTTTGTCACGATAGATCTAAAAGACACATACTTCCATGTCTCCGTCCTTCCCAAACACAGGAAGTTCCTGGGGTTTGCTTTTGGGTGCAAAGCTTACCAATATTGGGTACTTCTGTTTGGCCTTGCACTCTCCCCCGAACTTTCACAAAGTATGTGGATGCTGCTCTCCACTGCGACTCCAGGGCATCCACATAGTCAATTATCACGATGATTGGTTGATATTAGCTCAGTCGGAGCAGATGGCAGTTTGGCATCGAGATGTCGTTCTCGCCCACATGAAAGAGCTGGGGTTAAGGCTAAACGCCAAGAAAAGTGTGCTTTCTCCACTACAGAGAACCACTTATCTGGGCATGGTGTGGGATTCGACTACGATGCAGGCACAGCTGTCTCCTGCTCAGATCGAGTCGATCCTCAGTTCAGTCGCGAGAGTCAGAGAAGGCCAGGCACATATACTGCCTGGAGATGCTAGACGTGTTTTTAGCATTGAAACACTTCCTACCAGACCTAGGAGTTTCCGAGGCCTCCGCTCGCGAGAGCTCTGCTAGGACAGTATCTATGAGTGGTGGTGTCTATGTGAGCCTCCTTACAGGATGTCCGGAGTGTGGAATGTAATCAGGCCTCCTCTCGTTGGGGAGTTGTCATGCTGAGGCCTCCGCTCCAAGAGCTCGACCATTTCTGCGAATGTCGTCAGGTCTCCTCTTGCTACAGAAAGTTATTGAGACCTCCGATCGCCAGAACCCTGAGGTGGTGGAGCTCATGTGGAAACAGACTTGGCCGAGGCTTCATCTGTATGCCTCCTGGTTCTGGAGAGAATGCGCCAAACAGGTAGCTCTGGTCTGGCCGGGCCGAGTACGCTTCTCAGACCTGATTTCCCTTCTCGACGGCTCTCTGTGGAGATTTCCGTCAGGAGGAATCTCCTCCCTCAGACGGGGCCTTCCCCCCGCCCAGAGTTTTGGAACTGTGGACAGCTCATAAGTTCCAGTCTCTCAACTGAGGTTGCTGAGACTATTCTCCAGTCCAGAGCTCCCTCCACAAGGAAACTGTACTCCTTGAAGTGAACCTTTACTTCCTGATGTGGCAGCCGCCAGCTCGACCCAGCTCAAACTAGGGTATGTAACCCTAGTTCCCAGAGGGAATGAGACACTGTGTCTCCTGCCATACTTACGGCATCCATGCGAGTACTTCCCTCATTCTACCAGAAGCTGCCACTGTATCCACCACACATGCTTTTAAGCTCTCCGGTCTCTACGTTACTCCGCCCGTGACATCTCGCCCATCCACTGGACTGATTACACATGTGATTCAGAGTGTGGTCACGCTAAAGGCGTTCCCAAAGTGTCTCGACGCAGCGTCTCGTTCCCTCGGGGAACTAGGGTTACATACAGTATGTAACCTTGAGGCGTTTTTTTTTTTCTAAAGGTCTTCACAATTACATGACAGAATTCAGCTGATACTGTATGAGTCTGTATTGTATAGATGTAAAGTTCAACATTTATTTAAATATTGTCACTTAACTACCATTTTATCATCTGACTGTAAACACAACACTGCCACTGTGTTCGTGTGTGTGATCAGGTGTGTGCAGGAATACAAGCTTGCCGCTGATGGCCGCTCCTGTCTTCTTCTGGGTGATCACTGTGAAGGGCCAAAGTGTCCGAAACAAGACTCACGCTTCAATGACACACTCTTCAGCGAGATGCTCCGCGGGTACAATAACAAGACTCAACAGGTGATCCTGGGACAAGTTTTTCAGATGACCTTCAGGTGAGTTTTTGTGCAGCATGCTTTGTTTTGGGGCTGTTTGGGAAAGTTGTTTCCATAAAAGATTGTTGTATTTTGAGTGCAACAGTCAGGCTCTAGAAGTGCATTTACAGAAATAAGACTTTGTGCAGTTACATATGACCCTTTTCAAAATTATAGAGAGCTCAGAGTTTATTATATGTTGTTACCTATAAGTGTGCACTTGACGTCAAACATGATTCCATTGGTAAACTCTTTTCAAATCACATGTCTCTTTGCATATAAAGCAACTTACAACTGTTACCAGCTGTTTTTTATTGTTGTTTTTTTATTATTATTCATTACCACAATGGTCTCCACCAGAGATTACTTAATTACTTTGAGCCAATAAATTTACTCAAATTAGCTGTGTATTGATATTATTAGAGCCTAAACACTTTGAAATAAAGTTTTATATTTTACCCTAACATCTGATTTGATTATATCAGACACAATGCATCATGGTGCACATTCTTTCCCTCAGATAAGTGATTATATTGTTTGTTTGTTTGTTTTTGTTGTTGTTTTGACCTTCAAACATTTATTTGCTTAAAATCAAAGTTTGTTATTCTGTGATTCCTCTTGGAGCTTGATGGTTTGGTGATTGGAACTCTTTATTGAAAAAATATTTGGAATCCCTATGGAGAAAATTAATGGAAAACTACTTATGAACCAATGATGCTCAAAAAGTGGGCAGTAATGCTTGCACTCTATAGCAGAATGCTGTGATAATTTCAAGACACACCAGTTATGATTTGCAGTACATTTTTGGTCTAAAGTGAGAGTAATTTTGTTCAGCAAACACATTTCTCAGAAAAGCTCATGTTTAAAGAGAAATGAAATTAATTTACAGCCTACACGACTGCTTTTGTGTCCATTTGCAGCTGTCAAACTCACTCATGTCAGATGGCGTGTTGTGGCACAGCAGTTCTTCGGATGAACGTAAAACACTCCATCTTTATTAACCCACCAGTGTTGTGTGTCAGCACCAATCCCAGAACTACACCACCACTGTCAAAGCCTGCAAAACCATTTCACTGTCTGAAAATAAAGACAAACCCTTTCTTAGGAAAGACACCATGGCTGTTGTGCACAAATAATGGCACTGGCCTTATACTAACAATCATAATATTGTGCATCTCTGATCATCTACCTTTGTCTGGAGGTTCTTATAGCTCATTTCTGTCACATGATAAACAACAACAATAATAATAATAATAATAATAATAATAATAATGTCATTATTTTGATTTGATTTGATTTACTGTGGCAGAAACAGGCTTCCATTGCATGACATCACATTACAGAATGTAATTTTTTTGCGTAATTTACACAATGTCAAATTTGAAATCTATTTGGCTTTAATTTTCAACAGTTTAATATTTTTTGTAGTTTAATATACTCAACAAAGGCTGTGATATTGACAGAGATCACCATCACAAAATATATGTTTATGTATGTCACAAACATTTAAATAATCACAGAATAGTAGTGATGTGACGTTCGACACAGAGGCTTCGAAGCCTGTATCAAAAAAACGCATCTGGCAGTGAAGCACTGTACCGGAGCTTGATTCATTTTGCCAAAACCACGTGATCTGTGACGTCCGAAGCTTCGTTTTCGCACACAACCACATGACTGCTTCGTATTCTGTTTCAAATAATGCGAACCACTTGCGCAGTTTGAAGTGTCACTCACTTCTTTGATAAGAATGAATCAATATAAGAATAAATATATGCATGTGTAGTTTTGTGCATGCTCATTTTGTATTAATTCCCGCTTCAAAATCACTTCAGCTGACCATTCTGATAATCTTCTTTTATTTTGATCATTGATGCATATCATATATTCTTGCCTATTTTTTCCACAAATTTATTCACTCATTTATTCATATATTGTGTAAAACAATGACTGACATGTAAAAGATTAATTTATATAGCGTTAATACTTTCTTTGTTTTATTTTCATAGCACAAACTGATTTATTATCTGAAACAATCCAAAAATGGCTGGGTCGTCTGGGACGCAAAGGCAGCTATTTCCACCTTTTGACCACAAGATGTCGTTAGTGTGCATCGTTTTGAAAAGCTTCGAGTAATGAATCTTTTTACGATACAGTTGAGGGGAAGCCTTGGTGCTTCGCAAAGCTTCATTTTTATATCACTACAGAATAGTTTGCATCTACAGTGATGTCTGCAGTAGCCACCAAAAATAGGTAAAATAACGTAAAAATAAATTTTGTGACATAACTCGGTCTATGAAACACGTATGACGAAGAAAATAACAGTAAACAGTTTTTAATTAATCCACACAGAGGGTAAGTCAAAAGCAGGCAGGCTTCGACTTCTTCAACTTCCCTTGGAGAGATGAACAGGATAGAACTAAAGTAGGGTTGCTAGCGAAAGACTGACAGGTGAGGATGATCAACTAAAGAGGACACAGGTGAACTGACTAACCTAATCAAACATGTAGAAAAACTGGGTCACACTGAGCACACAGGGAATGAAACTTGACCGGTTCTCCCACGATGCGATAAAAACAAACATTACTGCACACAATGTCTGTATTCACTTATTTATGAAAAGCATAAAAAAAAAACAACAACATTAAAATCAGAGCATATCCTTATTAAAATGTATTCAAGAAATGGAATATCAGATTGCCATCACCATTATTCAATCAATCAATCAATATGTTAATATTATATCTATCAATTGGAATTGATCTGATTGTAATTTGTAGTTCCTGTTGTTTCTGATGTAAGATATTATTAGACAGAGTGGACAGATCAGATGGAAATTAGTTCCCTTTCGATATTATACTCGCACTGCATCTGTAAGACGCTGTATGGGAAAAACTCCTTTTTTCCTCTTCAACTGAAGCCTTTTCAATCACGCAGTGAAACTGCACGTCCATTGGTTCGTGCAGTGCTATAAAATCGAACCAATGGCTCAGCGGCGGCTCTGAGCGAGCCTATGGGCAGGGCCTCTGGCTATATAAGCGGCTTTGCCGCCGCATCTCAGATTTCTTCAAATGAAGCGACTGAGGCATGCAGCTCATAGCATGGCCAGGAACGCAGTACTCGTTCCCATATCTCAGGGAACCGAGATTACAATAGTAACAGAGTACGTTCCCTTTCGAAATTCCACTCGTACTGCGTCTGTAAGAAGCACAGGCTGAGTCATCAGGGTCATCCGTGGCCTGAGTGTCGTCCTGTATAGTTGATACTTGGTGTCTATATAATATGGACCTTCCAAGTGAAGGAGGGACTTGAACAATGTTGGTCAAGTGAACCCATAAGACTGCTTAACTATCCGGAGGCGGCAAACTAAGCAGAAAGGATTCTGGCTTGCAAGGCGGGGACGTCCAGCTTGTAAAACCTTACAAATGTGGATGGTGAGGACCAGCTGGCCGCCTCACAAATTTCCGAAATGGACACCCCGCTGGACCATGCCCAGGAAGAGGCAATGCCTCTGGTGGAATGGGCTCTGACTCTAATGGGTCACTGCAAGCCCAAGGAGGAGTATGTTAGGGTGATAGCATCCACTAACCACCTGGAAATTATTTGTTTCATAACAGGGCGACTTTTAGCGGGACTGACTGCTCTCATTGCGAGAGTGTGTCTCGCCTCTCTGCGCTCGTGGATAGCTTTCTTTTCAGAAAGTGACTCCGTCCCTCGAGCCCTTCCGTCCTCTTCCTCCCAGGGACCTACAAGAAAGAAACAGCGGGGCAGAGGATTCGAGCAGCCAGAGACGAGCGAGCTCACGTTGGCTCAGTGCACTCGTGCCTCGCCGTCACTACAGAGAGAGGATTCGCCGGTCCTCTTCACTCAACCTGATCAGCGATACCAACTGTACTAAGGTCCTTGAAAGGCCCCCCGTTTGAAGTATTGCAATCGACGAGCCTCAGATCACTCTCGTTTAAAACTGCCCTGCTGTTAGCACTGCCGTCGGTTAAGCGAGTAGGAGACCTACAGGCCCTTCCATCAACCTTGCTTGCCTGGAATTCAGGCCTAACGACTCCAAGGTTGTCCTGAAACCAAGGCTGGGTTATGTACCTAAGGTGCTCTCCACTCCGTTCAGAGTTCAGGTCATAGTGCTTTCCGTGCTTTCCCCTTTGACGGATGACCAGGAATTGCTCTGCCCCGTCAGGGCCCTGAGGGTATACATTGAGCGTTCCGCCTCATACAGGAGATCGGAACAGCTTTTTGTCAGCTTCGGTAACCACGCTAAAGTTCGCCCTGTTACGAAGAAAAGAATTTTCAGGTGGTTAGTGGATGCTATCACCCTAGCATACTCCTCCTTGGGCTTGCAGTGCCCCATTGGAGTCAGAGCCCATTCCACCAGAGGCATTGCCTCTTCCTGGGCATGGTCCAGTGGGGTGTCCATTTCGGAAATTTGTGAGGTGGCCAACTGGTCCTCGCCATCCACATTTGTAAGGTTTTACAACCTGGACGTCCCCACCTTGCAAGCCAGAGTCTTTTCTGCTTAGTTCGCCGCCTCCGGCTAGTTAAGCAGTCTTATGGGTTCACTTGACCAACATTGTTCAAGTCCCTCCTTCACTTGGAAGGACACCAAGTATCAACTATACTGTACCTACCTCAACTACACCTGATGGCTCAGCCTGTGTTTAGTGTATCTTATTAACTCCCCTGGGTCTTACTCCCATGTGAGTCGTGGTTTTGAATCGTCCCCCGTCATAGCATGGCATGATTGTACTGGTTCTCATACAGCGTCTTACAGATGCAGTACGAGTGGAATATCGAAAGGGAACGCACTCGGTTACTATTGTAACCTCGATTCCCTGAGATATGGGAACGAGTACTGCATTCCTGGCTGTGCTATGAGCTGCTTGCCTCAGTCGCTTCATTCGAAGAAATCTGAGATGCGGCGGCGAAGCGGCCACTTATATAGCCAGAGGCCCCGCCCATTTTGGCGGGCTATGGCTGGCTGCATAGCCATAGGCTCACTCAGCGCCACCGCCGAGCCATTAGCCGTGTTTCCACTGTCGGGCCAAAAGCGGGCGTGCTAGTGCGTGCCAGAGCCAGTCACGTTTCCACTGTCACTTCCGGGGCTTGATCGTGCCTCGCCGGTGTTTCCTCAGGGCCAACGGCCAGGGTTTTCTGCCCCGACGAAAACCTTGGGCCAAAGCAGGCCAACTGGGGCTAGAGGAGTGGTTATGAACAAAGGTTCCCCCGCATCTTGAGAGCATCAGCGCTGCAGATCATTTCATAAAGTTAACAGCTAAAACACCAGCATGAAAGACTTTTAAAATAATTTTAGCTCAAAATTCACTTTCAGACAGCAGCGAGTGTTTGAAATAACTTGATCCGATGTGGATTATGATCACCATACAAGGCAGAAATATTTATAAGTGATGCAAAAGACTATGCACGCTATAGCCATTAACATTACCATACTAAACATGGTAAATATGACCGCTTGAAGAAATCAGACGTCAGCTTCTCATTCTCTATAACAATCGTGTATTTATTGTGGCGGGAGGAGAAAACGACAGACACAGTGGGTGTGGCGTCAGGCCTCAGAGAGGCTTTTATTAAACAAAAACAATAAAAATAATGTGTCCAAAGGGAATAAAGTGTCCAAAACAAACAGGGGGTCTGGTGTCCTCCGTTCGGCGGGACTTGGTCGGCCCGGTATCCTGGCCTGACGGCCGTAACACGGGTGCGGTTTCGTCCGGACCACGGGTCCAGCAGCTCACGTCTCTGGCGGCATGGAAGTCCCTCCACGCTCCCTTCCTGGACCCACAAAGACACCAGCATGCATGCACGAGGGAAGAGACCGGTCTCCCGAGGAGAGGCGTGCTCGGCATTTAAACAGCGGCAGTGATGGGGCTCCATTCGATTCAGGTGCGCCTCATCACACGCCGCCAGCCCTCGCTGTTTCCACGCCCCTCCTCTCTCACACACCCACTCCCGTTGGGGGCCTGGTGAAGGGCGGCGAATAAGGGATGGGGTGGTGATGATAAAAAGGGGGGAGGCAACCGACTCGTCACATTATTTAGTAACATATTTTATCTGTCATAAGTCTCGTCTCGAGACTTTAGCTCCGTGTGTGTCATAAAAATATATATTGTTTTTTGTTTGGGAGCTTCCTCTGCTACTAGGGTCATATTTTTGATGGAAAAATATAGAAATTATCATTCTTATTTAACATGATGTATACTGTGACTACAAATAAACAGAAACAGACAACAGAATAAGTAGGGTAGGCCTATTTTTCCTCTTCTTTTGTGAAATAGTGGTTCACATTGCTTTATTTCTGTGTGACTAATTTTCAATCCTGATAAATTAATTCATTATGATCAATGTATCACTTAATGGGCTATTGTAAAACATCGATGCTTTTGGATTTAAATCTAACAAAACATGCAAACAAACAGCCGCTTTTATCATGTTCGTTTTGTGATCGCACTAGTTGCAGTGACTTATTTCTGATTAGTTTTCTGATAACTTCTCTTTGTTGATGAAATGATGAGGTTGCGTGACGTTGTTCCAGAGAGGTGTGTAAAGGGCCGGTTTTGGTGAAGCACAGTGGAGCTTCTGGCCCGACGGTGGAAACGCATTGTGATTTTGGGCTCGGTGCTACAGGTCTGAGGCTATTAGCCCCGCCTGGCCCGTTTAAAGCACTGGCTCGCACTGGCCCGACAGTGGAAAAGCGGCTATTGGTTCGATTTTATAGCACTGCACGAACCAATGGATGTGCAGTTTCACTGCATGATTGAAAAGGCTTCATCTGAAGAGGAAAAAAGGAGTTTTTCCCATACAGCGTCTTACAGATGCAGTACTCGTTCCCATATCTCAGAGAACCGAGGTTACGATCTCGTTTCCATATCTCAGGGAACCGAGGTTACGATAGTAACCGAGTTTTCCTATGTAAAAATGACAAATTTCCTTAGCCTTCACAATGCATTTAAGTGTCTTGTGCTTTTATGCACTGAATGGTTTGGTAAAATTTAAAGAAAGGGGACAATTCTGCACTTATTTCCAGCAAGAACACAATCTTCTCCACAGACTGAAGGACAGCCATGGATTAAATTTATTCAGAAGGGCTCTGTCATGATTTGCAGTGGTCTTCATTTATGTTCTGTAGTGTTATGGCTTTTTGAAGGCAACAAAAAAATGTTAGAGCCAAGTATGCGTGCCGACCAGAGGTGTTTTTTTTTTTTATCTCCTACCCCCTTTTTAGAGGCAAAGTGAATGAGAACACAGCTTATACCTCACTTCACAGCCCTGTTGATGGACACGTTTTTGTGCGGCAGTATTCTCCGTAAATCATTATAGTGAAAAATGCTGTAAAGTTATATTTGAAAATCAACAAATTTAGACAATATTTTTGGGTAAGACTTCACGATAAGATTTCATTCATCAACATTAGTTAACTACATTAACTAACATGAACTAACAATAAACAATACTTCTATAGCATTTATAAAGCTTAGTTACTGCTAAAGTTGTACTGTTAATTTTTTACTAATACATATAATGTATTAATGTATAATGTTCAACTTTTTTTACTAAAATTAACAATATAATTAATGTATAATATTGTTGATGTAAAAAGCTATTGTAATCAATGCAATAACTAAAGTTTTAAAAAAATGAGTCCTTATTGTAAAGTCTTATCTTCACACAGTAAAATTTCTCAAAAATTATAACACAAACACACACATAGACACACTCGTTTGATTCTGTGAATTGTGGGGACTTTCCTTAGACGTCTATTACTTTTATACTGACCTAACTATATTTTTTATCCCCTAATCCAACCCTAAACCTGCTCCTTACAGAAAACCAGTTTGCATTGTTACACTTTCAGATAAACATCATTTCATTTTTTTTTTTTTTTGACCCCACAATGATAGTAAAACCTTAATTTTTTTCCCTTGTGAGGACCGCAGGTCGGCCCCCACAATGTCAAAAAATTTCAGGTTTTACTATCATTGTGGGGTCCCCAAAATGTAGCATAAACAAGCACACACACACACACACACACATATTTACATACAAATGCACAGCTAAAGTCTAGAACGTATTACTAATCACTGCCAAATTATTTCAGTTACTTCAAAGGTCCTCAACCACAACAGAAAAATAGCTAAAATCCATAATAACATTGACCAAGCAAATAAATATTGTAAACAAAAGGATTAAAAACAGCAAATAATTGCCATGCTTTTGCAACAAAATTATGTTTTATTATGCGTGGAAAACACATACTGGCTCTCTCTCCATTATAAAAACATGTATGTTCTGTTTTCAAGTTTATAGAAGAAGCCTCCTGAAGAAGGCTGTGTAGCCGAAACGCATCTACACTTTTAACTGTTTTAATGGCTTAGTAATTAAAGGCTTATTACTTTTACTCTACAAGTGCCTTGGAGTATTTCATATTCTCTGTTTTCGAGTTTATTCTTGCTTTCAATAATGAACTACATTTTCTCCATTTGTGGCTGTAGTACCCTATGAATGTCTGTCAATATCTCAGGCCTTTGTTTGACCCTCATTACACTTTTTTTTCCCCTGTTCTCTTGAGGGGTTTATCAGTTGCTTTGATATGTAGATGCAGCTCTTTACTAACTACAAACCCAACAGAAGGGCAATGTGATTCAGAATTGATGTGGCCTGAAGGGCTACAGATGCTTTCAATCACACTTTGTTCATGATAATAACGTTCATCAAACATTGTGCCTCATATCAGTGATATATATGCAGCTTTGGCCATACGCATCCATGGAAACAGTTTGTGGAAATTAGTCAGTGGCAGAGTGCCGGTAATGATATAACAAACCACATTCAGGAAAATTTCATTTGTGGAGAAGAGAATATGATTTCTGATGATGTTTGCTTTTGGCAAATTAGGGAAAGGGTTGTTTTGTTTGACTTAATATCAGAAGTGAGTTTCCTTGGTAACACTTCTTTAAAAAATTAGATTTTTTTTGTTGTTGTTGTAGCAAGAACATGATCAGTGATGCGTACTTACTTTGATATGTTGGCGGACACTGCTGAATTTGTTGTTTGGATTGTCCATTGTCCGATTTGAATAGGCTCAATACAAGCGCAGCTGCACGGAGTTGTTGATGTTGATGAAAAATACCATAATTTTAATTTTTAAAATACCATAATAATTATGAAAAATACCACTGTCGCCTATTTGAAGAATACAAATTAAAGAAAACTGTAAGATTTGCACGTTTCCACTTTAAAATACATTGTCAGTGATGTGCCGAGTCAGACAATTGTATTTACACTGCAATAAATATAGGCTGTGTAGGCTAATATCTGTTTCCACTAAAAATAGCTAAAATATGTTCACCTTATCAGGCAAGCTGCATCAATTTAATTTGATTTTAATCGTTTAAAATGATTAAAATACTCTTTGGCCAGTGTTAAAAAATGTGATCAACTCTATTCTAAAATATTTACTTGATAACTATTTTAAACAGTTTCATTGGCTACACTTTATTTCGATAGTCCACATTAGACATTCTACTAACTATAAGTAATTTTGTAACTACATGTCAACTAATTATCATTAATTTGCAGCTACATGTCTACTCTTAGTAGGGTAGGTTTAGGGTTAGTAGAATAAGTTGGCATATGTTGGGGACCCATCAAAATAAAGTGTTAGAAGATATTAAGCAGACAGTCTACTAATATTCTAATGACTGCTAGTTGACATGTAGTTGCAAAGTTACTTACTGTTAGTAGAATGTCTGGAATATGCATGGAAATTATATGCAGATGAGGTTATGCATAGTAAAACTAGGCATTGTGAGCTCCATATACGGCTATTTCGGGGAGGAGATGGGGTGGAGATGCACATACACACAATTTTATTAAGTGATTTTTGCACAGGTTCTGGCGTATTAATCTAGGTTTTTTTGTGTACGTACACTTGAAATCTACTTGGAGTTTTATAATGAGACCCCAGCTGATTGATTTTTTTTATGAATTTAAGCTGTAATTCAGTATTATTTAATTGCAATTACATGCAACTAAGTGTCTGAAAACATTACATTCAGTTCACACTAAGGTTTATCTTTTAAGTATGATATTTCTCTTTTTAAAAGTAAGTGTACTTCTTTTTCCCATTTTGTCCTCGTTGAGCCTCTGCTTACTGCATGCTTTCACTGTATGTGAAAGACAATGAAATTGTGTATAAAAGAGCTGTGGGAACATTCCTAAAATGTCTCATATTGTGTACCACAGAAAATATAAAAACATAGTTTTGAGGGAATTTTTGTGTGAACTTCTCCTTTAAATGCTTTTATGTGAGTGTGCATGTTGGTGAAGCATCTGAGACTGGCCTTCATGGGTATATGCTCTGACAGCCAGTGCACTCCTTTCCCAGCATGCCTTTCTCTTCAAGTTCCTCAGAGATCTGCATCAGGATGGCCACAGTCAGTGCTGCCACAGCAACTAATAGATATTCACATGCCAATCTGAGAAAAGAGGCTCAGAGACTCCTCCTGACCCACATGAGCGCAGCGTTTCCTTTAAAAGGCATCCAGTGCGGGGCAGGAAAGATAAAGACCATCCATCAGAGATTTTGATTTTTTTTTTGACTGCATCCGAATACACATACTGTCCTACAAAAAAAAAAAAAAAAGTTTGTATGTCAAGCTCCAATATCTGATTTGAAACTTAATGGACACAAATCAAAGATAAAATTATTCATTACAATGCAAGTTGCGATTGTATGCAAACTGCAATCCGCTTTCCTTGAAGCTTAAGAAACAACTCTTACTAAATGCATTGTTTTCATGTGCAAATAACTTAAAGCAGTCTTGGTGGACTCACAAATACAGCTGCTGTTGTATAAACAATATAGCAAAATCTTTACTGGTCAACCCATTTCTTTTGTCACTCAACCCAGTATTCCCTTGTGAAAAAGAAGTGCACTTTAGCATATGAAGTGTACTTATAATAAATATATGTTAGCATATAAAGTGTACTTTTTACGCAAATAATGTGCTTTAAAAGTACAAAGTGTAGGAGAGTAGATTAACTAAGGTGGACTTAATCTTGAAAAATTGTGTGCATTGACATCTTTTCACGTTATGATGTTCATTCATGTTTAATTCATGCTTTAAGTAAATAAGAAAAGACGTTAGGTTCACGCATGCCGCTTGAACTGAGGCAATACAGCGATCTGTCACGACACATTAACGAGCACAAAATGGTATTTGTTCTTTGAATTTCTTAAAAAAAGACAACATTATAAAGTTGAGACATTGTTTCATACCAGAAATAACCTACTCTGTCTTGTCTATCGGTGTATTGTCAGTTTCCTCTTTGCTCCACAATGTATTTTTTACTGTGTTAGAACATGGTGTGTAGTGTGAGAGAAGCATGGCTTCTCTGTAGCACAGAGCTCAGACATAGCAACAGTAACTAAGGAAGGCGGGTTTTTATGAAGGGTCAATTAGTTGAACCTAAGAGTGATTTTTTTTTTTTTTAATTTATTTTTACCCACTAAGTGGGACTTTAATACATATTTATATGTACTTTTTAAATTGCTTCTATTGCCTTTGAAATATGGTTAAACTGAATTTAGTGACAAGAAATGCATATGAACTAAAATATACTAATGCTGTTTAGTGTATTGTAGTAAAACACACTATAATGTATTTTTAATAGGCCTACAAGTATTCTGGTTGAAATTAATTGTAGTTGAACTGAATATAAATTATACATAGATTGATTTGTGTCCATTAAGTTTCAAATCAGATATTGCAGCTTGACATATATCTATTTTTTTTTTTTTTGTAGGACAGTATGTGTATTTGGATGCAGTCTGTCTCTTTCATAATGTTATTGCCATCCCTCTCGATAAAAACAAAACAAAAGCAAAAAACACCGTCATCTCTGATGGATGGTTTTCATCTTTCCTGCCCTGCACTGAATGCCTCTTAAAGGAAACACTGCGCTCATGTGGGTCAGGAGGAGTCTCTGAGCCTCTTTTCTCAGATTGGCATGTCAATATCTATTAGTTGCTATGGCATCACTGA
The DNA here is from genome assembly GCA_036784905.1 of Acrossocheilus fasciatus. Lineage (NCBI taxonomy): Eukaryota > Metazoa > Chordata > Actinopteri > Cypriniformes > Cyprinidae > Acrossocheilus > Acrossocheilus fasciatus. Next base: position 35,420,731 of record CM071942.1, on the reverse strand, counting down.
CTGTGGCCATCTTGATGCAGATCTCTGAGAATACTTGGAATATATATATTAGGGGTGGCATGGTACACAGATGTCATGGTTCGGTACGTACCTCGGTTTGGGGGTCAAAAAAAAAAATCTACTATGCTCAGTTTCTTTTCATTTATTTTGAACAGACAGTAGTGCAAATTACATTTTTTTTTTTCCATCTAGATGTGAAAATACTAAATATTATCACGTTATATATATATATATATATATATATATATATATATATATATAATCTGTTTTGTTTTCATTGTGAGTGTACACAGATAAAAGCAGACCTTTCTACAGTGATTATTAATAAAACAGTAAGTGTTTAAAGTTGATTCTGCTGGTATAAGGAAACAGTTGAAGTGATTGCGCGCGCGCACACACACACACAAAACACATCAGTTCCAGCATTGCTAACTTGACAGCGCAGTTGGTACTTTATCAAAATATAATACAGTGAGCCAAACATCAGCGCGAGCGCCTATGTGTCACCGCTGGAATGCGACTGAAGTACAAAGCCTATCATTTACATAATAAATAATAGTTTAGCATTCAGATACATTACATCGCAAATATGGAAATATTATGGAATATTTGGATGTGTGCCTAATGAGAGAGGTCGGATACACAAGCACAAAGCTCAATTTCGCAAACTTGAGTGCGCAAGCCTTTAAAGTATACTCCCAGTCTATGTGAGAGACGCGTTCAGAATCAGCACATGGTCACTGTCTAGTGGGCTTTGTTTTAAGGAGCGCATCTCATGGCATTTGCTGTTCTTCTTCTGGTGCTGGCGGTTATCAAACAGCATTGCATTACTGCGGGCGTCCCCTTCTGGATTGGGGGGTGAATTGCCTGTATTTGTCGTAAGGCCTCATGCACCGAACCAAGATGCCCGTCCCCTGCCACCCCTAATATATATATATATATATATATATATATATATATATATATATATATATATAAAATCGCATGATAGTCATGAGTTAACTCGCGATTAATCGCAATTAATCACTTTTTTTTTTTTCTAAATTTACCTTAAATGAATACTTTTCAAGTTTGTAATACTCTAATCAACATGGGCATGGATAAATATGGATGCTTTATGCAAATGTATGTTTATTATTGAAACCATAGTCCACATAGTGCATGAAGACGAGACATGTTTCAAAGGTCATAGATGTTTTTCAAAGAACTTGTTCATGTCTATTAGACACATGAAGAAAGAACAAAGAAATATCAGGTTCCCATTACTTCTCTTTCTTTGCACTGAGCAATTTACTAACACAAACATGTTTAGATTTTTGCATGACAGGGCAGCTCTTCTGAAAATGCTAAATGTACATTTATTATTTATTATTACATTAGTTTGTCTCTCTCTGTGCCCATTTTGATGAAGATAGTCTCAATAAAGCTGTTTTCATTGGTATATATTACTGTTTATGTTGTCAAACAACAGAATAAATATGAAATAGTGACTGAAACGCGACCCATTAAGACATAACCAGCTCTCCCTTCCAAGATGTTAATCTGCACAAAAATCCTGATAATCGAGCCGTCGTCTGATGAAATCAAATACACATAAGATAAAGACAATATCTGTGCTGTGATTTCGGCTATACTTGCATGTAAAATTAGAGAAGCAACATAATATCTGTGTTTAACTGAATTAAAGCGCTGCTCCTCTCTGCCGCACGAGAAGCAGAGAGAGAAAGAGAGAAAGGTGCGCGCAAGTGCTGGAAGATTCTCAGCAGTACCGGCGATTCTCAGAAACTAAATAAGGTTTGGGCGCTTTTTTGAAGGGAAAAATCGCCAAATGGCCTGAAATGTCACTAAGTTGGCAAACAGAAACAGAACAGAAAATACGCGCTGCGTTAATCGCGCGTTAAAAAAAAGAGTGCCGTTAATATGATTTTGCGTTAACGCGTTATTAACGCGTCAACTTTGACAGCACTAATATATATATATATATATATATATATATATATATATATATATATATATATATACATATAATTAAAATATTATTATTATGATTTATCTATTTATTTATTTTATTGTTAACATCCTTATATGAATCTTAAAATGTTTAATCTGTCTTTTTAAAAAAAATGAAATTACAAGAGTATTTTACACCACTTTAAACGTGCTTTTTTGGCATTTATTTATTTATTTGACTTTAATTGGCATATATTAATTCTGAAGTGCACAGTGGTAATAAACATGCACATCAAAGCATATTATTCAACATGTACTTCAATCTTAATCTACAAACATTTCTCAGCAATGGACCTTCTGCAGTTTAGCTAACGAACTAAAACAGTCAAAAAAAAAAAAAAAAAGTAACACTTTATTCGATAGTCCACTTTAGACATTCTACTAACAGTAAGTAGCTTTGCAACTACATGTCAACTAGCAGTCATTAGAGTATTAGTAGACTGTCTGGTTAATATCTTCTAATACTTTATTTTGATGGGTTCACAACATACCACATACTGACTATCAGAAACTTTGCAAGTATATGTCAACTTATTCTACTAACCCTAAACCTACCCTACTGAGAGTTAGTAGACATGTAGTTGCAAATTAATGAGAAGTAGTTGACATGTAGTTACAAAGTTACTTATAGTTAGTAGAATGTCTAAAGTGGACTATCGAAATAAAGTGTAACCAAAAAAAAAAAAAAAATTTGATGTGAGGAAAGTAGGGATGGACTTTTTCCGTGAAGTAAGCATTAATATTGATTATGAACAAAAAAAAAAAAAAAAAAAAAAAAATCATGAATTTGTTTATTACAAAGCTAGTGATGGAAGGCCACATTTCTTCATTTCTCTGGCCTGAGGGGCAGTAACCTGTCAGCAAATTTTCATTTTTGGGTGAACTATTCCTTTGCGGTAGCTGGGGACTACTTTCAGGCACTGCGTAATATCACTGCGCCTGCTGCGGCCATGTTACGGCAGCAAAGTTCCTTGATTATTACGCCGGAATGAGAGTAGTTCCTAATCATATCAGCCTAGAAAATCGCAACTTTTCATTTTCCGCTGATCTTAGTACACAATATAACTACAGAAGAGTCAAGTTTTAAATAGGACAAATATCGAAACTCTTTGATCGTTTTTGAACGTGATGCTACTGGTCTAATTGGATTCAATGATCTATGCTAAGCTATGCTAAAAGTGCTCTCGCCAGACCCGGAGATCGGCTGAATGGATTCAAAAACGGTAAAACTCAACTTATTAACTCTGGGGGAATTGGAGAATGAGCCTATTTCCAAAAAAAGTGGAGTGTTCCTTTAAAGCAGTAATGCAGAGAAGAATGAGCTGTGACTCCTCCACAGAGACATGCACGTCTCTTATCAAATTATAGGAAGTGCCAGTCAGTGTCAGTTATTGCCATTAAGGACAGTCCAAGTACTGTAGATTTTAGCTTTAACTCAACCTTCAAGAAGAACGTAAACATTAAAATACAATACAGTGTCCTTAGTCAAGTTCCCTTTGTGCTTTACAGTTTGATTGAGAATGTACAACCATAAAGTGCTCAAACAAGACAATGGCAGAGAATCTAATACATTTTAATTTCACTGTGGTTAAAAGTGAATACATCACACCTCTGCCTGTGTCTGTGAGCCACTGACCATTTGGCAAATCAATCCATTTATCTGGAAATGAACTCTGTCACTTTTGAACTCCATTTTCACCTTTTACAAACAAACAGTCCTAACTGATAGCAGGTCACATTGAGACTGCCATTGTCTGCAAACTGTCAGTATAATCACCGCAAGAAAGACCTTCTCAAAGAGAGAAAGTTAATCCTATGGCGAGTGTCAATTATTTCCTGGAAGCACCATGATTGTTTTGTGACCAAAGCGAGTTTGAGGACATATGCAGCATCCTGTAATGTGATGTAATGGGTCTAGTTTTACCTGATGTAGGGGCAGTTTTACCAATGCTGACCTGGAGGGAGAGACGTCCCGTGAATGGATAAGCACAGATTTAATGCTTTAGCATTGCTGAGCGTGTTCTAACTAATCCAGAGCTGTGGGAAATTAAATTCAATTAAATTCAAGTTTATTTGTATAGCGCTTTTTACGATACAAATCATTGCAAAGCAGCTTTACAGGAAATTAAGTTTCTACTATATAGAAACTTAACATATTTAACTTGTGGCAAAATATGGTAATTCTGCATGTTGTTTGAGGATTGGTATCCTCTGAGGTCCTCTGAGGGGTTGGCATCATCTCTTCTCAGGTGTTTGGTCATCTCAGATCATTTAAGGGTTGGATCCAGACTGAAGCTTGTTTAATTCCTAGTTACTCCTAGTGTTAATCCTGTGGCAGAAACAGAGAAACAAAGATAGACATAATTAGAGTAGCTGATGTTCCATCCAAGCAAAAATTATTTGTTCAACCCAAGCTAAAGAATAATAATGTGCGTTTGATTAGATATAACTGCAGTACAAGATTATGAGATGCATTATGTGAATGCTTGGCTAAAGACATGTGTCTTTAATCTAGATTTAAACAGAGAGAGTGTGTCTGAACCCCGGATGTTATCAGGAAGGCTATTCCGGTGTTTGGGAGCCAAATGTGAAAAAGCTCTACCCCTTTAGTGGACTTTGCTATCCTAGGTACTACCAAAAGTCCAAAGTTTTGTGAAGTCTCCGAATGGTTAGTTTAAAATATTGTGTCTGGATATGGTACTTTAGTTGGTTTGTTCATGTATGCTGTTACAGTTATTATCATGTAGCTAATGCTAGCCATAGGCTCCGATGAAGGAACTAAAAAAATACTTCGGTGTTCATTTGTACATCCAAATACTGAGCAACTGCCATGCTTCGCTCATTTGCAAGCCATGATGTCTCTTGAGGAAAAAAAATATTGTGCTCGCCTCGCACGGTAGTAGCTCATTTTCTCATGGGTGGGCAAAGCAGAGAAAGGGGAGATAACCTTTCCCTGTATGACGACATAAAGGGACGATTCCAGATTGGGCCATCTGAGCTTTCATTTTCTCGAAGGCTAAGCAGGATACCCAGGGCTCGGTTTACACCTATCGATATTTCTAGCCACTGGGGGACCATAGGCAGGCTAGGGGAACTCATATTAATGTTAAAAAAAAAACTCATAAAGTGACATTTTCATGCCATGGGACCTTTAAGGGCTTTATAAGTAATGATATTTTGTAACTGATATGGAACTTAATAGGTAGCCAGTGCAGAGACTGTAAAATTGGGATAATATGATCATATTTTCTTGACCTGGTAAGGACTCTAGCTGCATTTTGGACTACCTGTAGCTTGTTTATTGAAGATGCAGGACAACCAGCCAGCAGTGCATTACAATAGTCCAGTCTAGACAAGTGCAGTTTCTGTGCTATGGTGGGGTCTGAAACCTGACTGAAAAATCTTCATAGAGAAGGAGCACAATTGAGCAGACATAACTTTTTATAAACTTTTTGACATAAACTGAAGATTTGAAATGGGTCTGTAATTTGCCAGTTCACTAGGATCTAGTTGTGGTTTCTCAATAAGAGGCTTAATAACCGCCAACTCGAATGGTTTTGGGACGTGACCTAAAGATAACGATGAGTTTATATTGAGAAACGGTTCTTCTGCTACAGGTAACAACTCTTTCAGTAATTTAGTGGGTACAGGTCCTAATAGTTTTGTTGCATGTTGTTGGTTTAGATGCAGTGATAAGTTTATTTAGCTCTTCCTAGTTATAGTTGTAAAGCACTGCAGTTTTTCTTTGGGTGCGATGCATGAAGCTGAAGTCGCTTTGGATAAAAGCGTCTGCAAAATGACTAAATGTAAATGTGAAGTACTAGATGCAGTCATTACTATTAAACTGTGAGGGAATATTTAGATTGGGTGGCATCTAGTTATTTGTTTATCTAGCCACTGTACTAAATAAAAACCTTGGATTGTTTTGGTTATTTTCTAGGAGTTTGCAGATATGCTCTGTCCTGGCAGCTTTTAAAGCCTTTCTATAACTGGACATACTGTTTTTCCACGCAATTCTAAAAATTCCAAGTTAGTTTTTCTCCATTTGAGCTCAAGATTACGAGTTTATTTCTTGAGAGAATGGATATAACTGTCGTACCATGCCGCAGTACGTTTTTCTCTGACCTTTTTCAATTTGATGGGGGCAACAGCTTCTAATGTATAAGAGAAGATAGTGCCCATTTTGCTAGTCATTTCATCTAGTTCATGTGTATTTCTGGGTACACAGTGCAGTTGAGATAAATTAGGCAGGTTATTTGTGAATCTGTCTTGAGTGGCTGGAACAATAGTTCTGCCTGGACAATAATGCAGAGCCATATAGTTAATATCAGTAATACGCAGCATGCACGATACAAGGAAATGGTCAGTAACATCATCACATTGAGGTACGATATCTACAGTATATCAGTAAGATCAATTCCATGTGATATAATTCAAACTAGTGTATGATTAAAATGATGAGTGGGCCCGGTGACGTTTTGCTTGACTCCAAAAGAGTTTATTAGTTAAGTAAACGCAAGTCCTAATGCATAATTTGTATTATCAACGTGAATGTTAAAATCTTCGACAATTAGCGCTTTATCAACATTAACCAATAGGTCTGAGAGGAAATCTGCAAATTATTTTAGAAAATCTGTATATGGTCCTGGCGGTCTATACACAGTAGCCAGATCAAGAGATAGGAGAGATTTATTTTGCATATCTGACAGTGTAACTATCCCCCGGTTTCACAGACCAGGCTTAAGCCTAGTCCCAGACTAAAATATAAATCTGAGCTGTTTCAACTGAAAGAAACTTGCACTGATTGATCTTAAAATATATCAATGCCTTTGTTTTGTCTCAAGATGGACACCAGTAATGTTTTTTTTTTTTTGTCTAAGGCAAGTTTATAAAAATTACTTAAATGTCCTAATTGAACTATGGCCTAATCCTGGTTTAGTCTAAGCCCTGTCTGTGCAACCAGGCCATTGAGTAGAAGTATTTTGAATGAGTTAAATCTGTAACCTGTTTTCTGAATAACATTGAGAATGTCACTATATATTGTTGCAACAAAGCCGCCACGACCAGTCTGACGGGGCTCATGCTTATAACAGTAGCTTGGTGGAGTAGACTCATTTAGACCAATATAATCATTTGGTTTAAGCCAGGTTTCAGTCAAACAGAGTACATCAAAACTATTATCTGTGATCATTTAATTTACAATAACTGCTTTGGGTGAGAGTGACCTAATGTTTAGTAGCCCAAGCTTTAAAAATTGCTTTTGTTCATTTATTTTGTAGTTTTCTGGTTTAATCATTATCAGATTTTTTTCTAGATCCTGCATTAAATGTATATTTTGACCTCACAATTCGGGGAACAGACACAGTCTGTATAGATTGGACAACGCAAGTACTTCTATCATTTAAGTGGGTAGAACAAAAGTCATCATAGCAGTTATTTGAGAATTTTCTTACTAGTCATATGGAGCATCATGGAGATGTTGTCCGACAGGAGTTCCGCTCCGACTCTGCTGGGGTGCAGGCCATCAGCACGAAAAAGCCTAGGACGTTCCCAGAAAATATTCCAATTATTAACAAAGAGCAGTTTCTGTTCTTTACACCATGACAATAACCATTTGTTTAAAGCAAAAAGTCTACTGAACCTTTCATGTCCTCGTCGATACGTGGGAAGTGGTCCTGACATGATGATTGTCGTCGCGAGCGATGTGCTGCGTCTCGATCAGGCTCCTGAAATCCCTCTTCAGAGTCTCTGTCTGCCGCAGCTTGGTGTCGTTAACCCCTGCGTGAATCACTACAGCTGCAATGCTCTCGTCATCCTTCAGCATCGTGGGTATCTATACAGATCGAGAACACAAGCACCAGGGAAACAGTGAGTGTGCACTATACCTTCAGCTAACGTAGCGAAGCAGTTCCGGGTGGAGATTTCGAAGGCCGGAGGCGGCGGAGGGGGAGAGGTCCTCGCCCGAGGCCTGGCTCGCGTCTTCCACTGCTGGTGCACTCAGGGTCCGTTGTGTAAGCGAGATTAGCGGCAACCACGCTGGCGATGCTAACTGGCTATAAGCTAATAGCGGCCTTGGGAAATCGAAATAAAACTAGTGATAACAATGCACTCTGATTGTTTTTGTTGTAGAATGCGATAGGGGATATATTCACACGTTATAGAAACGAAAATGATGGTGTATAAAATTGATTTAAGATAGAAAATAGACGATAATGAATTAACTTGATGGAGCTCAAACTCAGAACACGCGGCAACAACAAACAAAATGGAGTTTACTTTATAGTAGCTTATGAATAAATAATAAAGAAAGAAAGAAAGAAAGAAAGAAAGAAAGAAAGAAAGAAAGAAAGAAAGAAAGAAAGAAAGAAAGGAAGAAAAACAATATTATGGTACAATATACAGTACTGTATTTACATTCTGGAAAATAAAGCTTTTTGGTAACATTAGATTAAGGAATACATTCACTATTAATATGTTTTCCCTCAGTAAAGTCCTAATTTGCTGCTTATTGATTGTAAGTAATGTTGTTGTTGAAGTGTGTTTAGGTATTGGGTTGGGTTAAGGGATCTAGAATATGGTCATGCATTAATATGTGTTTTATAAGTAATAAACAACCAATATTCTAGTAACATGTATGCTAATTAGTATTAAATCAATAGTGAATAGTGTTTCCCAATCTAAAGTGTTACCATCTTTTTATAGAATGCATCAGTGCCCACTTTTTCAGCAGTATTGGTTCCCGAATTTTTTTTTTCCCCCATTGATTTTTCAATGCTGAATCATAGAGCTGAATCACAACATAACAAACTTTAATGAGGAAAAGAACTACAATCCCACGAAGCATTGCAAATTAAGTAACTGAATAAAATAAAATGGTGAAATATAGACCTCTTCATTTTAAATGGTTACTCCACCCCAAAAATGAAAATTTTGTCATTAACTAAAATTGTTAAATAAATTTTGCTTCATTCGTCTTTGGAACACAATTTGAAATATTTTGGATGAAAACCGGGAGGCTTGTGACTGTACCATTGACTGCCAAGTAAATAACACTGTCAAGGCCCAGAAAAGTATGAAATACATTGTCAAAATAGTCCATCAGTGCCATCAGTGGTTCAATCGTAAATTTATGAAGTGACGAGAACACTTTTCTGCGCAAAGAAAACAAAAATAACAACTTCAAAATTCAAAACAAAAATTCAACAATTCGTCTCCTCCACATCACCGTAGCTCCATTTTGGAGAGTATCCGCTGGATGCAAACAGCATACGCTGTTCTGTGTCAGCTGCACCACACGGATACATTTTCTATGTTTATTTACGCTTTGATTTCAATGAAAATAGTGCATCCGCGTGGTGCGGCTGTTTGCGCCCAGCAGATATTTTCAAAAGTGTCGCTACGGTGACACGGAGGAGACAAATTGATAGTTATTTTTGTTTTCTTTGCACAGAAAAGTGTTCTCGTCGCTTCATTGAATTCAGATTGAACCACTGATGGCAGATGGACTATTTTGATGATTTATTTCATACCTTGACAGTGTTAATTGTTTGGCAGTCAATGGGACAGTCACAAGTAGGGGTGTGCCCAAAGGCGAATACCTTATTTGAAAAGGCACGGATAATGGCTTTTAAAACGAATAACGGATAACAAATAATTCTGCCCGAATATTCGGCTGAGGCTGCAGCACGTGTTTGCTAGATTCACAGGTGAGCCAGGGCATCAGCGTGATAAATTACACAAACCTCTAAATTCACGGAATGATGAGTGTGTGAAGTGAATGAATGTAAACTTTATGGAACAAAAGAGCACAAATCAAACACAGCTTGCTGTTGCCTCTCCGTGCATCTCTCATAAATCAGAGCTTGGCAAGAGTAATATTACCTAAAATAATGCATCATACATATTCTAGTATTTGTGTATATTTAAAAGGTAATGATTTAAACCTTATAGGCTACAATATGATAGGCTACACGAATTAATGAAATAAGCACAGTGCGATCACCAATCAAACAGCCGCATTGCCGTCTCTCAAAAACCAAACCAGCTCTCTGTCAAGAGTAGGCTAATGAACTTACATTAGATACAGATACATTTTCTACTAGGCCTACATGTTTGCTTCTTTTTCTTTTTCTGGTTTGCATGGCATACACACATTTGTTTAGTGAAGTTCAAAAAAAGAAAAAAAAAACTTGTTTAAAGAGTCATGCATATAATGAAAATTTGTGCCTTGAATTAATTCAGTCGTGTTCAAATGTTCACTAAATGTTTGTCATGAAATCTCTCTACTTGTATGATAAATGTATTTTTAGAAATGTTTAATTTTATATTTTAGAACACTGAATAGGGCAAATAGTCAGAACAAATATTTTTCCATACTCTGTTCCCTTTTTTCCATAGCCTACTTTTCCAAACCAGCAAATTACTGAAGTAAAATACTTTTTAATCTGCGCAGGAACCGGTGAGCCAAAGGAAATCATGTTGTTTTACGTAAACCTCTAAAACACAGTAAGAAGTGTGTAAAGTAAATGAGTTTAAAATACTATGAATGAAACAAGCGCAAATAAAATAGCAGTGTTGCATTTGCCTTCCATGCATTTCCTGGAAATTACTTAAATCAATTTCCAGATTTCTAAACTGCGTAGTAACCCTTACTGTTTTAATTAGAAGATATTTAAATATTTATTTATCGGATCACGAAATGTCCGATAAGATAGGCTGTAATACCATGAACATAATAACTTATCAAGTACTGGTATATCTGTACAAAGTTTTGGTTCAAGCTCCGCCTATTTCCGTTTTTATCCGAATACAGATACGAAAAATTTTGTGATCGTAACAGATACAAATACTGGCTTTACTGCACACCCCTAGTCACAAGCCTCCCGGTTTTCATCCAAAATATCTTAAATTGTGTTCCGAAGACGAAGAAAGCTTTTACGGGTTTGGAACGACATGGAGGCAGGGGCGCAACTGCACATTTGCACAGGGGTATGCAAGATCAGTGTTAGCGCCCCCCTGTATTCTAGTAGCCCCTAAAACAAACTCCAGTAAAGTTTATATATACACCTATTATTCAATTGCCTCAAAGTTATTCATATTTTTGCACATTTTTATATAAAATGACAACACTGTAAGTAAAATTTACTTTAAAGAATGTCTGTTTTTTTTTTCTTTCATTTTTACTTCTAGAGATAATTCATGGAAAATTGGCCATGCTAAGTTGAAGATTTTCACTTGGCAGAAAAACAAATAGGCTACTGTTAAAATGAATGTCATGATTTCCACTATGACCACCATTTATTGTCTCATTTACCATTTCCACTTTGTAATATGGTTCTTTTCACATGTTTTGCTAAATGATTTATATTTAGACATAAAAATCACAATTATAGCATTTAAAAATCTCCTTTTTTGTCAAAATTCAGCATTGTGTTGTATTGAAATATGAAGTAGCAAGAGTTTTCTACTCATCAAATCTACTTGAATCACAGATGGCCTACTTTGAATTCAAAACGGCAGGTTTCAGTGAAAGGTGGCTAGTTTGTATTGTTTACAATCTTCTCAGTTTCTCTCAAATGTAAATCAAATGCATATTCACAAACGTGGGTTGTTTTTTTTGTTTGTTTGTTTGTTTGTTTTGTTTTTTTTTGAGCAATTGAGATAAATGAACTGATATTTGCCTTCTTAGGCAGTGGATGTTTTCATAGGTGTGGCCAGTCTGTGGTGGCACAGAAATCTTCATTATTTCAATATAGAAATGTCTATAGCCCATTTGACTACACTGGACTGTTTTAGTGTCTAAAACAGAACTGAATACAATTAATGTGTATGTAAGTGTAATTGATAATTTGTGAAGTTATGAATTAGATCAGGTAATTGAGTGAATATTACCATTTTTGTATTATTTTTGTATTACCTCCAGTTATTTATTTTAATAAAAGGGCTAACTACCATTTAGTCATTTTGTATTTAGTCATTTTGCAGACACTTTATAGGTTTATTGCTCAGTCAGCATGGTTCTGGGTCTCACCACCCCAAAAGCTTGTTCTCTGTCATTGCTCAGGTCTACTCATGGATGAGACATGCAGATAGTTCAAAGTTTATTCAACCTTCACTGAATGTTATATAATCAATAAAAAATAAATTAATTAATTTAAAAAAAAAAAAACATTCATTGTTTAACACTATTAGTTGTCAAAATGAATTAATTGCAACAGTTTTGTCAAACCTAAATCAAGCTCTGTACAAAGGAAAATAAAAAAAAGTTCCCCAGCTGCAATAATGTGTAAAAGGGCGGAAGCCAACAGCACATAAATGTCAGAATGTAAAATGTTTATTTTATGAAATTTAAATATCATTTAATTATCGTACTTTACAAATTACAAAGTACAACTGCACTGTGCTCACATTTAGCCTACCTGTGCATTAAATTACAAATAAAAAAATACATAGGCTATATATATATAATTAATATACTTTATAATATAATTTAATTCAGTGATGCAAATCAGAATTTTCATCAGCTGTTATGTCAGTTTTCAGAGTCATATGATCCTTCAGAAATCATTCTAATATATTGATTTATTACCAGTGTTGGACACAGTTTTGCTGCTTAATATTTTTTGGAACCTGTGACATGTTGTTCAGGATTCTTTGATGAATAAACAGCTAAAAAGAACAGCATTGATAATAAATCTAAATATTATGATTTTTGACGGATTATGTGACACAGGCGACTGGCGTAAAGGCTGATAAAAATTCAGATTTGCATCACTGAAATAAATTGCATTAAAAAAAACATTACAAATCCTTTGAATGGTGCTCTGTGTGTGTGTGTGTGTGTGTGTGTGTGTGTGTGTGTGTGTGTGTGTGTGTGTGTGTGTGTGTGTGTGTGTGTGTGTGTGTGTGTGTGTGTGTGTGTGTCTGTGTGTATGTATGTGTGTGTATATATGCACACACACACACACACACATTACATAAATTTTATCTATATATCTAAACAAAAATATACTACAGTATATGATCCAAAGTAACTAACTAATTGAGTAGTTTTTTTTTTTTTATTCAATACTTTTTTACTCTTTCTCAGGTAACTATTCAGACTTTTACTTTTACTTGAGTACAGTTTCCGGGTACTCTACCCACCTCTGCAAATATATTTTAATACATGACATAAAAGATTCAATAGAAATGACAAAAGTATATTTTAGTTTACCATACATGTTTGTCAGTACATTCAGAAGCACACTGTAATCATATTTTAAACACAGTAGAAGCAATTACGAAATAGCATATACAGATGTCCTTATTCTATTATAAAACATCTGCCTGCTAATATCACACACAATATTTGATTCATTCATTCACAGATTCATATTGACTTTGCATTATAACAGCATCTTAAAAGCAGAAAGAGAAAATACCATGACTAAATTTCACCCATACATCTCACTCATTCTTACTGATCAAGCAGTACAAACACACAGACATCCAAACACTTGAGCAGCATGTGCATTAGGCTGCCCGACCTGGAAAACTCATGTTTTGATGCCTTCTGAATGCCGTGTGACACGGGTTTAGTGTTCAGAGCCACTTCACCCAAGCAGCTTTATATACACATTCATTTGAAGTTCCAAGCTGTGTAACTTCCAGGTCTTCTCTTCTCATAACATCTAATTTCTTACAATATACCTGCCCAAAAGCTTTTATTGTGAGTGGTTGGGTCTCTGCTGAGGTCATAGAAACTCAAAAGTCGACTAAGCAGTGACCCCTTTTGGTGAGACGGAGTCAAAAATGTTTCATGCAACTAAATAGGCACAGCGACAGTGACAGGAACATGTCAGGCCGTCAGCGCTTTATATCCTTGTTAACTCACAATTCATTATTTAATGACGTGTTTACAAGCTAAAGAGCCGGAGTGCTGCACGCGGCGCGGCACTGTAATGTTTTATAGGCCGGCTGACACATGCTGGTGTGAGGAGCGACCGGCCGCTGTCCCTCTGTCCTGCTCCACTGCCCCCCATCTGTGAATGAATGGTCAGATGAAGAGGAAGGAGGAGACAGAGGCAGTCAGGAGAGGAGAGAAAAATGAGAGAAGGGGAGAGAGGTGAAAGAAAAATGATGAGGTTTTGCTTTAAAATCTTTACTGATTTATAAAGTAAACAACTTTTATATTTTTGGAAATATTTCAAGATGAACACTTGCTAGGCTGAAGCAACTTATGTTTACTTGATCCATACATCAATTTTTAGAAAAAAAATAAAATAAAATAAATAAATAAAAAAGCCTTCAAGTGTATCAGATTAGATTCATCAGGCTTCTGAGGAACATTTATTTGTTTATCTCTCAAACATCATTGCATTGCATGATATGTTTTAAAATGGAGCTTTGATTGTACAATTAAATAAAGTTGATGTTTAATACTTCAGTGAACTTTGTTGAATAAATATGAAATGATTTGCATTTAATGTAAAACCAAAAATTGTCCAGTTATTTCAATAGTCCCACTACAGCTTTTAGTGCTGCTAAGCAATGCAGAGTGTAATAAAAACTGAAAATTTGGAATACAATTTGTAAAAGTGAAAATAAAATGTGATCATTTACAACAATATTGAATTTCCACAAAGACTACAACATCAAAATAAACAATCAATCAATCAATCAATCAATCAATCAATCAATCAATCAATCAATCAATCAATCAATAAGCTCCAAATGGCCAAGCAAAATGGTATCCCTTTATTTATTTATTTAAAATATTGGTAAGCATCAGTGAATAAACCTAAACCTAAACTAAACTATACGGTATGTACATTTATGGGGAAAATGGTTTATTTTAGACAAATTGTGCAAATACATTACATTTGTAATTTCCCCATAGTCTATAGTACATAGTCTTTTTTTTTAGTAATTGAATCAATGAAAGCTTCAGTTACTCTCAATATTTTTATTGCCTGTAATCTTCGAAATGTTTTTGGGAAATAAATGCAGGCAACTTCAAAGTAACTTCATGTTTTACAGTGAAGGAATATACTGTAAATCCACACTTCATTTGTGTACAGCATTGTAAAACTGACACAGAGCACTGCAAGAGAACAAAAGTGTGCATATGTGACAACTTTTCCATGTTACAGATGGCCCTGAAAATACCATGCAAAAATACCATGCCTTTACAATCTATCTAACGCTAATTATTATGTTGACATTTTCTATGTCTGTGAAGCTGAGACAGAAAAAAAGTCACCCAGTATACTTTTATTACACAATCCTCTCCATAGCATTTCTGAGAACAGCATACTCTTTATTGATCAAACTGTGCATACAAACTCAGATATTATACATAAGTATCTCAAACACTAGCTGCTAGACATTATACAAGGTACTGTAGACTTGAATGTGTGGATGATAGTTCAAGCATTTGGCTTCATGCCTGGATTAAACACAATGCCCAAGTTACTTTAGATGCGGTCTGGAAAGTGAATAATGTAGAAACCTTAAAGACACTGTTCTACATGTTCTAACTTTAGACTATGAAAATAAGTTCCCCAACAGGGTTTTGTGTGTGCAAATCTCTATAAAGCTGATTTGAAACGATGTGTATTGTGAAAAGCACTATACAAATAAATTTAACTTGGCTTAAACATTTTATCGGCTAGAACGCGTTACATGTACTTGCTATTATAATAACAATGAATTATGCATAATTACAGGCAAGTAACCCTAAGCCTAACCCTAACCTTATAGTAAGTACATGTAGTTAATTAATATTACTCAGCACTTAAATGTATAATTACACTGTAACAATGCCGCCTTAAAATGAAGTGTATTCGAAACATTGTACAAGAAAATACTGTTTACATTTGCCTACTTCAAAATGTCATATTTAATTCAAAATGTTGCTTGCCGTTTCTTTGCATGTGGAAACTCACCCTAAAAAAACCTGCACTGTTCTGCCACTCATCTCTAATTGAGAATGAATTCAATTCATAAATTCATCTTGCATACGGTTACCAGTCCCTGTCAAACTGACTGAACAGCAGTCAGTCATGGAATGTTTCTCAGTGTGTTTTCATTTGAGAAGCCGCTATAGAGATTTTAAAACAAATCCCAGCCATTAAAGCCCAGTGCATAATCAGCATATAATCTGTTTACATTCCCATTCCATTATGCCTTGATAAACAGAAGATTCAAAGCTTCCACACTCTGTAAACAGAGTGCTGTTGTCTGAGCGGCATATAAATTACTGCTCGCGCCTCCAATGTAACTAATAACTCTATAATTTGTTACTCAGTGCAGTTTCTTTCTTTTTTTCCTTATTTTATTTATGAAGATGATAAAGTGTTGAGTCTGCAGTGCCTGGCTTCTTAGTTGTGCTCCAGGGTGACATTGCTGCTTTATCAATGTTGCCAGCACTCTCTCATTACATATGCATTTAAACAATAGATATTAAAACTATCAAGATTATTACTCACATGCTCATCCTCATAAATCTCTTTTTTAAGGACTTACTTTAAGCCTAAAGAAGTAATCTCAAGGGCTGAATGAGACAGATGCTGCAGGAGATGCAACAGAACAGGCAGATATTGTGTGTTTTAAAGGGATAGTTTACCCCAAAATGAAAATTCTGTCATTAATTACTCACACTCATGTTGTTCCAAACCCGTAAGACCTTCATTCATCTTCGGAACACAATTTAAGATATTTTTGATGAAATCTGAGAGCTCTCAGACCCTGCATACACAGCTACGCAACTGCAACGTTAATAAAAAGTATTCTTGTAGCTTCGCAAAAAATGAAGTTGAGCCACTTGTGTCACATGGACTGTTTTACCGATGTTCTTGCTACGTTTCTGGGACTGGGAACATTGCAGTTGTGTTGCTGTCTATGCAGGGTCAGAGAGCTCTCAGATTTCATCAAAAATATCTTAATTTTTGTTCCGAAGATGAATGAAGGTCTTACAGGTTTGGAACGCATGAGGGTGAGTATTTAATGACACAATTTTCATTTTTGAGTGAACTAACCCTTTAAAGATTGGCAAGAGGATCACAGCACAAGAAAGAAATCTTTATTTTCTTTTCTTTTCTTTTCTTTTCTTTTTTATGTATTTTATTTTATTTATTTTATTATTTTAAGTTGGTTTCACTTTGAAGAAAAACTGAAAACTCGGACAAGAAGACTTAGTCAAGTGTTGAACTAATAATTTGGTCCCACTTTATATTAGGTGGCCTAATGTCATTAAATTAATCATTTGGTACATTGCACTTATTGTGTACATACATGTTTTTACATTGTACTTATATGGTATTACTTTACAATAAGGTGTTATTTCTTAACATTAGTTAATGTATTAACTAACATGAACAAACAATGAACAATGCATTTATTACACTATTTATTAATCTTTGTTAACGTTAGTTAATAAAAATAGAGTTGTTCATTGTTAGTTCATGTTAGTTAACAGTGCATTAACTAA
Source organism: Acrossocheilus fasciatus (assembly GCA_036784905.1). NCBI lineage: Eukaryota > Metazoa > Chordata > Actinopteri > Cypriniformes > Cyprinidae > Acrossocheilus > Acrossocheilus fasciatus. The sequence goes on along the minus strand of CM071942.1, from coordinate 35,403,249 downwards.
TGTTAATAAACACAACTTTTGATTTTAATAATGCATTAGTAAATGCTGAAATGAACATTAACTAAGATTAATAAATGCTGTAGAAGTATTGTTCATTCTTAGTTCATGTTTACTAATCTTGTTAAAAAATGAACCTTATTGTAAAGTGTTAGCACTTATATTTTTTAAAATACATATATGTAGTTACATCTGTAATTAATTTCTGTAATTACATTTATAATTACACTGTTGACCCATCCCTTACACCTAAACCCACCCTTAAACCTACCCATACTACCAAACCTGTCCTTAACCTTACCCATATAACACCTCAATAGCAGCAATAGTGTTTTACAATACAATATGAACACAATAAGTACATTGTACTTATTTTTTGATGTAAGTACATAGTAGTTAAGGCCACCTAATATAAAGTGTAACCAATCATTTCAAATAAGTTATCATATAATGAACATTTGCATCAGAAGTGTTCTGTGAAGTTGGCTATTGAACATGTAATATTCTAATTTAACTCTCAAATGAACAATGTGACTTTAATAAAGAACAATTAATTTTGTTGAACAAGATTCAAAGATCCAAATCAGTAAAAAGATCTGGGCCCGTATTCTTAAAGATTCTAAGAATCCTCTCAGAGAGCTCCTAATTTAGCTTAAAAATGTCTAACTAGGAGTATTAGCTTAAAAGTGATTCAGGACCAACCTGAGAGCAACTCTATTTGTATTTTTTTTCCTGTTTTTCCGTACTCTCTCTCTCTCTCACACACACAGACACACATTATATATTATCTTATTTTTTTTATTCACCATGCTGACATACTTAACATATTTTATAGGAAATGAACAGCGACAAAATGAGATTCTGAAAGTGCTGTAATTGTTTGTGCGATCACTTTGCTTATAGAAGGTTGTGACAGACCCAGATCATCTCTTCTGCATAGTTGCATTTTTCCAGTTGCCAAATATGTTAATGTAGTGATTACATCCATTTCTGGCGCTATGGCATTTCTGCGCGGTGTCGGATGTTAGCGTGTCTCTAATAAGATCGGTCACAAACATGATCCCTGCACCATCTAATGTGTAGCGACTCACTGTCATGCATTATGTGCAACACATCTCTTCTCCCTTTTCATGTTTTGTCCATTTTCTCCGCTGCTAAAGAAACTCTTAAGCCTCTTCTTAAAAGTCCTCGTCCGTACTCCTAACAATTTTCGACCTTAAGACCTTAAGGGTTAAGATGCTTTTTGAATTACGTTTTACTTTACTAGGATCTTTTCTTTAATTTTAAGGGGAAACACCCACATTTCTAAGAATTTTCTTAGAATTTTGTTACTAGGAGCAACTCTTAGCACTAAGTTTTTCCATGAATACGGGCCCATATCTTCCATTATTGCAGTGCTGTTGTGGTTGGCAAAATGGTCATTATCCTTGATGAACGTTGAGGTCTGCATATGCACATGAGTTATGTGACAGTGTGTCAAATGAAAAACAGTCAGTGAAACCCCGTTTTCCCCCTTAATTTTTAATGGTGTCAGCAAATGTGTTAATTTTAATGTGCCACGAGAAGCGATACACACTGGCTTCTCAAGTTGGAAAAATATAGCCCTATAATGCAATAGTGAATAAAGCCAATAAAATCTCCACACTGTTCTTTTAAAAAATTGACACGCCCCGAGGGGGAAGCCCATCTGTTCTGTGCTGCAGCCTGAGGCTCTCAGATGAGCTCAAACACTTCATTCACAACTTGTCTCTGACAATACGGCAGACCAACCGGATATGTCCCTGCCAATAATTGGCTGTCAAAGCGATAAAAGGACATGTTGTTTCTTCAGCACCAGTCAGACTGTGAGTGGTGCACGTATGCGACTATTTGGTCTCTGCGTGTGAGGAACGTTCACACATGGACTCCTCGTGAGATAATGTTATAAAACAGAAGCTGCACAGACTGTGACAGCTGCTAATGGAAATATCTCAGTCTAACTCTGGGACTGATTGTTACATTTTTGTTCCTCAATAAAGAGATGAAATGTTATGCAAAATATGAAATGTCTCTATATATTATGACACATTGTATAACTATTTATTATTACACTTTATTATATGTAATGTAGACCATTTTAGTCATTTGTAGATGATTTTCACCATCACACTGTTGGTCATTCTTATCCATTCACCGACCCAGCCTCATCGGAAAAACATGCCTGTGGCGACATTGCTACAAAATGATATTGCATCAAATCTAGTGCATTTTTTCCAACATTTTCAAAGTCAAATGTACAGTGATTGCAAATATGAGATAAGAAAAAGCAAATGTGAGATTAAAAAAATAAATAAATAAAAATTACTGAAGCATTTTTTTTTTAGCTCCTTTAAGTTAAGGGAACACAATTTTGCAAATACTTTAAGACTACTAAGACCGCCAAAATAAACATCTTTAAAATTAGTTTCATATATATACATATTTTTTAATATGTTTAGCATTTTCCACATATCTCACACACGTTCAGGATAATTTTACCATCTTAAAGTGAAGGTTTATGCAAGTAAATTAATTTAATAATAATAATAATAATAATAATAATAATAATAGTATAAATATATATATATATATATATATATATATATATATATATATATATATATATATATATATATATATATATATATATATAAAGTATGTGTGTGTGTGTGTGTGTGTGTGTGTGTGTGTGTGTGTGTGTGTGTGTGTGTGTGTGTGTGTGTGTGACCTTGGACCACAAAACCAGTCTTAAGTCACTGGGGTATATTTATAGCAATAGGCAAAAATACATTGTATGGGTCAAAATTATCGATTTTTCTTTTATGCCAAAAAACATTAGGATATTAAGTAAAAATCATGTTCCATGAAGATATTTTGTACATTTCTTACCGTAAATGTATCAAAACTTAATTTTTGATTAGTAATATGCATTGCTAAAAACTTAATTTGGATAACTTTAAAGGCGATTTTCTCAATATTTAGATTTTTTTGCACCCTCAGATTCCAGTTTTTCAAATAGTTATTGGCCAAATATTGTCCGATCCTAACAAACCATACATCAATGGAAAGCTTATTTATTCCGCTTTCAGATTATGTATAAATCTCAATTTCGAATTATATATAATATATATATATATAATATATATATATATATTTTTTTTTTTTTTTTAACTAAATATGTAAGTTTAATAAATTTGGACTGTTTTTGAGCAATCAAGTCATTTAAGCTGAAAACTGCAGTGAATTGCAAAATTGTGTGTAAAGGCATGTTTTGTTTTGTTTTCCATTGAGGCTGGGTTACCATTCACCCATCCATGTACTAAACAGTCGTTTTTTGACCCTTTTATCCTAGAGACAAGTGTGCATATTTCAGGAACAATCCCCCAATATTAAGCTGCCACACCACCATCCATCACTGTTATGCAAAGCAACTTACAGTACAGTTACAGTGACAATCCCCCTGGAGAAACTTGAGGTTAAAAATTGAGTGGATGATTTCCAAACTATAAAAAGGACTGTTTTCTGAGATATTTCATGAACACTCCCTGTCTTCTGTCAGGACAAATGGGTAGTCCTGTCACCAAACTCATACCACTGGTCGAACCAACATCATTGTGTCAGGCTGGTTGTGATTCTCATTCAAACAAGCAATGTCTTCAAACGAGCAATTTTCCAGTTACTAGCTGTCCATGCATTCACTCATGCACAAACCCAATGCTATGACAGCTCCAGCACAGAATGTAATCGTCTGACATGCACACTATAGAATTTATGAATGCATTTACATTTTATGCATTTGACAGATGCTACATCTTTTATCAGTTCATGCATTCCCTGGGAGTCGATCAAACCCATGACCGTGACTTTGCCAGTGCCACTTTTAGAGCTACACTGGTTCCTTACATTACAGCTATACATCCTATTGAACAGGGCAGCGATTTTGAAAACTGTGCACATGCTTTTGGACATCTGTAAACACATGCTGTTTTTGTATTATGTTATTTCACATCTGAGTTGCATCAGTGCTTTAGCCTCCTGGAAGAATGACACAAACTGTCTTTTTGATGGTTTGTAAAATTAAGTGGGATGTACATTTTTATAGACTTAGAGAATGAATGCATCACTTTCTATACACAGAAGGACTAAAGAGCGTTTCTTTATCATTTTGTATTGTGTAACTCTCACGGCAGGTCCAAATACAAGAGCGAGTCCTGTTGTAGCGCAGTATTAGAATATATGCGAATATACCCAGAGAATGCTTCAGGAGCAGGGATGATTCATTTGTCTCAATTTTTCACATATTTTCTCATGATTTTTCTCATCATGTGTAAGCAGGAGGCGAACAGGCGAGGTGGGCAGATTCACAAATGTGTCATTATTTTGTGGAGGAGTGAGATACACTGGATTGTATGCGGAAAAACAACCAAAATTAGGGATATCAGCTAACTGACTACAGGTCAGTACAGGAATTACGGTAACACTTTAAAATAAGGTTCATTAGTTAACAACATTAGTAAACATGAACTAAGAATGAGCAATACTTCTACAGCATTTATTAATATTAGTTATTATTAAAATCACAAGTTGTGTTTGTTAACATTTATAGTACTAACTGTACTATAAAGTTTTCTCACCGGTGAATGAGATATGATGTAGTCCAGCGATTTGCGCTGCGCAGCGTCTTCACACACAGATAAAACTTACTAGAGAAGTGTGAAGTGTGACAGAATATACCTCTGTAAATAAATACTATTCAATTTACTCAATCTCACACACTTTAATGCCCTTTGTGTGGAACATATACGCTTACTTCGAACTGTAATCATGGCAGGATATCCGGTGATGTCCACTTCGCAGGGCTCTTACGGTCTTTCAGGGGGCGTGGCTTTGGACAGCGATTGCAGGGAGGGTGGGACATTTGATTTCAGTGCTATCAGGCTAAAGTTAGCATTTTCCAAGATGTCCTACTGCACCTTTAATTTGCATCTCACTTACTATGAGTTTTATTTTCTTCTTATTGTTGGTCTAGATTTGTATTTAAAGTTTGTATTGAAGTCATCCGAGTCTCTTCTAAATGAAGTGTCAGTCAAGCAGGAAGCTCAGAACAAATGATGTCATCTGAAATTGTCAACATATGAAATGTCACGCTTATGACAATCGCTACACATCATTGCACAATGCAGTACTGGTAGGGTTAGGGTTAGATTAAGTTGACACATTCTTGCAAAGTTACTTATAGTCAGAAGAATATCTGTTGGGAGACCAACACAATAAGGAGTTAGTAGATATGAAGCAGACAGTCTACTAATACTCTTATGAGAGTTTGTTGACATGTAGTTGCAACATTACTTAGTGTCACCAGAATGTTCAAAAGGGACCGTCAAAATAAAGTGTTACCGTTTTCTAATATTGAGCAAGCATGCATTTGTCATTTCAATAACAACTATTTACCTTGATTGAAAACAGCCATATTCTGAACCGGAAAATGGTCAGAAACTCTGAGAAAAAGGTCTGAAAACACTGGCGGTGCCTCTGTTGATTTGTGCAGATGAAGTCATCCCTCTAGTGGTAGATATGAGCATGGACACCATCAGAGAATGTGACAAATAAGTACATAATGCTTGTAAGAGTCTGCAGCGGCATGTATTGTTTTCTTGCATTAATAGATCTCTTCCATCAGAAGATATCAATGTTAATTAATCAGGTGACTATATGTACAGGGAAAACTGGATTCTTCAGCAAGGAAGAGTCGTGTTTTGATGGCAACCTTATATTCTTGTGAATTTATCAAGACTCATTTACTGTGTGCACAAGGACACCAGCTCATTCTGCAGCTCATTATGGTCATGAACACGCAAAGCAACAAATCATAGTTTTTTTGTTTCGTTTTGTTTTTCTTTTTCTTTTGGTTTGTCAAGCACAAACCAAAATTGCACATATTTCACTTATTACAACAGGCATTTGGTGTTTTACCTTACAGTCCTTATACTGTATATGTTTGCTGAGAATTGTTAACCAGAATTGTTTTTGTTTTTTTTGCTTTAAAATATTAGCATAGGCTGATTATGTATGGAAGTATAAATATGAATATGAATTGCAGTATATATGTAAATATATAAACACTCCAAGTTTTTCAGAATAGAGTTTTCTGTTTATTAGATTAGAATTGGCAGGTTTCTGGTTGCTGCAAAGCTGCATGTTTCTTCCAGTACACTCAGACTTGTAGACAGTTGTTTTCCTTATATCATTTCTGCTGGACAGCTCACAATTAGAATAGCAAATCCACTGCGGGCCAAACTGTGCAACAGCCCAGAATATTGCAAACCAGGAGAAGGATGTTCTAATGAAGACTCTTGAGTCCTGAATATAACGTATTACAGACACACATCTTTTTGTTTTGTTACATTTGAGTAATACCTGGCTGCATCAACAAATACACTGTCTGCTGGACTTGATGTGAGAATTATACCACTCCACAGCCTCACAGGACTGACACTTTAGTTATTTCCCATGTGGGTGATTTATTTATTATATATCCTAATGGTTTAAGACATCCTATTTTTCTTGTTTTTGATTTGGTGTAAAAATAGCATGTCTTTGTGAGATCCACCCATTGCATTTTCACCTCTCTTCACAGTCAGAGCATTGTAACTTACTAAAAGCACCAGCATAGGCATTGATAGTCTCTCCCCAGTAATCAAATTTGCCCAAATTGTCTCTACCAAAATTTGATATTCTTGATGCTGTTGTGCTGCACTCCATTATGCACCACTGTGTATGTTAAAAGAAAGTCAAAAACAGCACTTGTCAATGTCAATATGGTTAAGATGGACAGTCAAATCAAAGAAAAGGGCTTTGTTATTCACCAGTGTGTTACTTCAAAATAGCTATTGTACTACTTTTTCCTCCTTAAAGGAATAGTTCACCCAAAAAATGAAAATGACATTAATGTTTTGTGAAGCCAAAAGCTGTGTGTTTGTAAGATACAAATCCATCAGTATGATGTTTTTAACTTCAAATCATTGCTTCCAGCAAAACGAGACCATAATGAAAAAAGTGAAAAAGTAATCTCGTCTAAATCAGGAGAGAAATATACACAGATCAAACATAGTACAGATCCGTATCCAAGCCAAAACAGCTCTAAACAAATATGAGTGGATTTTGATGTAAGAGGACAACAGGGAATGGACTTTTCACTGGAGAAAGCATTATTATCGATTATTTATTTTAGCTGGAAGGAACGGTCTGAAGTGAAAAAAAATGTCTTCGTGGATTTGTTTCTTTCTTACTTCTTACTATTTGTTTAACTGTTTGGACTCTTATTCTAAAGGCACCTGTTCACTGCAGAAGATCTATTGGCGAGCTAGTGGTGTTAAATTTCTCCAAAACTCATCTGCATCTTGTATGGCCTGAGAGTGAGCCAGTTTTTAAAAATAACACTATGCAGAGTCTAGAGGAAGAGAGGAGAGGCACACAATCCATGTTGCTTGAGGTCCAGTGTGAAGTTTCCACAGTCTGTGATGATTTGGGTTGCCATTTCATCTGCTGGTGTTGGTCCACTGTGTTTTCTGAGGTCCAAGGTCAACGCAGCCGTATACCAGGAAGTTTTAGAGCACTTCATGCTTCCTGCTGCTGACCAACTTTATGGAGATGCAGATTTCATTTTCCAACAGGACTTGGCACCTGCACACAATGCCAAAGCAACCAGTATCTGGTTTAAGGACCATGGTATACCTGTTCTTAATTGGCCAGCAAACTCGCCTGACCTTAACCCCATAGAGAATCTATGGGGTATTGTGAAGAGGAAGATGCGATATGCCAGACCCAACAATGCAGAAGAGCTGAAGGCCACTATCAGAGCAACCTGGGCTCTCATAACACCTGAGCAATGCCACAGACTGATCGACAACATGCCACGCCGCATTGTTGCAGTAATTCAGGCAAAAGGAGCCCCAACTAAGTATTGAGTGCTCCACATGCTCATACTTTTCATGTTCATACTTTTCAGTTGGCCAAGATTTCTAAAAATCCTTTCTTTGTATTGGTCTTAAGTAATATTCAAATTTTCTGAGATACTGAATTTGGAATTTTCCTTAGTTGTCAGTTATAATCATCAAAATTAAAAGAAATAAACATTTGAAATATATCAGTCTGTGTGTAATGAATATAATATAATATACAAGTTTCACTTTTTGAATGGAATTAGTGAAATAAATCAACTTTTTGATGATATTCTAATTATATGACCAGCACCTGTGTATATATATATATATATATATATATATATATATATATATATACACACATATACACATATACACATATACATATATACATATATACGAAGAAAAACAATCTTTGGTTCCACAAAGAACCAATCAGTTAAATGTGTTCTGAAGAACCTTCTTTCACCACAAACCTTTTTGTGACATCAAACATTAAAGGTTCTTTATGGAAACATAATAAAAGGTTCTATGGAATTGTGAAGCACCTCTATTTTTAAGAGTATTGGCATCTCAGGTTTACAAGCATCTCAGGTGTTTTAAAGCCTATTTGTCAGACTGAAGAACACAGGAAGAGGAGGAAATCACTGCATTATATTCCTACATGATTAGTTCCAGTTCATCTTAATTGTTTGACAGTGATAAGACTCTAATGAGAATCATCACAGAATGTAATTAGAATCACAAAAAAATAAAAAAAGTAATGCAAATATTTCGTGATGAAAAAAAAACAAATGCTAATGGTCCAAAAGATGTGTTCTTTTTTTATTTGTTCTGCATCTTTGCTTCTGAATAACATTATGAATTGACTTCAAATGAAATACTAACAATAAAGAAATTATTGAAATTAGCTGTCATTTATTGTTTAGCATAAATACAGTGAGCAGATTAGAGACTTCGCCTGCTCAGTGAAACCTGTCGCTCTGCAGCAGAATTAGAAACACCAGGCTCCACTTAGTGTGAACAAAATAATTGATAACAAGGCTTACTCTGGCGACAAGGACAGAGTCTTATTTAGGAGAAAAATCCATACTCTCCAACTTTTATTTGTGAACATCCTTTAGGGTGACTGGCTCTCTGCAGGTCAGACTCAGGGTGATTTAATTCGGTAATCAATAGATTTATGTGAGAGTGAGTGAGTAATCTTTATACTGTGGCCTCTCTCTCTCTCTCTCTCTCTCTCTCTCTCTCTCTCTCTCTCTCTCTGTTCTGCCCTTGAGTTTCTGCTCCGCTCTTCCAGTAAAGCGTGTCCTGATTGACTCCTACTGACTCTTGTGGTTTAGACTCTATTCTAATGAAAAACATTTTGAAAGGCAAAAAAAAGAAAGAAACATAATGAGATAGAGGGAGAGAGACAGAGACAGAGACAGAGACAGAGACAGAAAGAGATCAAATATACAGTAGTTGCAGGTCATCTTAAAAATAGTGTGACATCGTCTGGGCAGTTTGCATTGCTGTGAGACTCTATAAATATGTCTTTACTCATGAATAATTAATGAAAATGATTTTTTTTTTTTTTAATTCACTTAAATGTCAATTGACTAATTATCAATTGACTAATTCTAGAGTTGTGGGAAAATTATATGTGCTATAATGTCACAGGCAGAAAAAAATAAAAGTCAATTTCATGCTTTTAAAGAAAAAAAAACACAATTGTAAATCATCTTCTGTAATGCAATATACTTTTAAACTTTTTAATGTTACTTGCAGTAACAATTAATCAGTATTTAATTAGTTTCATGTGTGAGGGATTCCTGAACTATTGATTGTAATAGATACAAGATCAAAGATGGACAGCAGATGCAGCAGTTTGCTTTAAAAGCCGAGTGTTATGATTGAAACAAACAATCTGTTCTCATCCAAAGGCATCTGATAGGCCTACTACATCAGTGTCACTATACAGATGCTACATTTAGACAGTAAAAAAAAAAAAAAAAAAATAATGAAAAAGTGACTCATCTGAACTTTATTCCTTTTTGAAAAAATCTAGCATATGTTGGTTAGGTAAGTTTTGAAGCATGGCTGCTGGTTTGAGCTGGTCATTTGCTGGTCATGAGCTGGTTTACGCTGGTCCTAAGCTGGTCCTGAGCAGGAGCTAGTTGCTTAAGACCAGCTTAGGACCAGCTCATGACCAGCTAAGGACCAGCTTAAACCAGCTCAAACCTGCAGCCATGCAAAACATACCTAACCAGCATATGCTGGTTTAGACATCCTACTAACTATAAGTAACTTTGTAACTACATGTCAACTAATTCTCATTAATTTGCAACTACATGTCTACTAACTCTCAGTAGGGTTTAGGGTTAGTAGAATGAGTTGACATATACTTGCAAAGTTTCTCATAGTCAGTATGTTGTATGTCGTGGACCCATCAAAATAAAGTGTTAGAAGATATTAAGCAGACAGTCTACAAATACTCTAATGACTGCTAGTTAACATGTAGTTGCAAAGTTACTTACTGTTAGTACTGTTAGTAGAATGTCTAAAGTGGACTATCAAAATAAAGTGTTACCTGCTTTTTTTCTTTTCTTTTTCTTTTCTCAACAGGGTTGATTGAGGTTTTGCACTTCCCTTGGACTCTCAGTAGAACAATTCAGCCATTTGTTGTCCAAATCACGTTTGCTGGAATAATTTATGATCAAACTGAATTTTACACATTTAATCCTGGAGACTCTTTGGGAAAATAACATCATGCTTGGAATAAGGATTGTGACTTTATCCATAAATTTAGTGAAATTCAGATTAAAAAAAAAAAAAAAAAAAAAAACACCAGTGCAGTGGAGTGAAATAAAACACAGGAGTCTCAAGATGCATTTTGAAAAGCTGAGGAGCTTTTAACTTGACAGCATTTTAATTGAATCAATCACAAGTGGACCACGCCAAAAGCAGGTGTAAACTGAGTTTAAAACATGCTGTGATTGTCTGTTTTCTACCACTTCCAGAGGTAGTCGAAAATGTATTTTCTATTATTTTATTTGTTGCCAGACCCTATTTTCTTGTGCTCTTAAGTTGTCTGGATCCAAACCAAAACCGATGACTCTTAGATGGGTTTTGATCAGCTACATTCACATGCAGCACTACTTACAGGTGTCACAATGGCAGTCTTACACTGCCTGAAAACCTCATGAAGTACCCACAGAACTACTACAAATTGTTATATTCCCTTTCCTTTTCAACCCCCTTTTGGTCTGATATGAACACATTTTTCAAATCTTCAATATTTGGCTCTTCAGTATTTGGTTTTGCATGTAAGAAAGTGCTGCTTTTAGAGTGAAGTGCTTGGATTCTGTGCATCATTTCACAATTTCTGTTAGAGAAATGTCTGTGCGGCTCATCCATGAATAAGGCTTCCTTGTCATCCAAGTTCTCTTGATGTGTGCCAGCTAAGGAAGTAATTATGGATCCACATAACTGCTGCTCAGGATCTGCTCTCTCTTTTTTCCAAACTGACTTGGCATTTTACATTTATTCTACCTTTCTCCACATGTCCTCAAAAAGACTCATCCCTGTATGTCAAGCAATGCTTCGACAAGATTCACAGTTCCTGCTAAGTCCAATGAAGGCAAATGAAGCATGGATTTAGAAATGTAGAAGTATTTTGTTGAAGGATACCAGAAGACCAATGAAAGGTTGATTAGGTAGTGCTAGTAAGCATTGCTGTTCTACCGAAAATCTCCACAGTCTCATGAAGATGATTAAGTACTGCAGGGAGCCCATCTGTCAGATGGCGATGGGCTGGATAACAGGGCCAGGAATTAACTTTTCCATTAAGGGTAAATATTTAGCCTCCTTTTCCCTTTTTTTTAACCATTTTTTAATATTTTATATATATATATATATATATATATATATATATATATATATATATATATATATATATATATATATATATATATATATATATATATATATATATATAATTGCTTAAATGCTTTTATGTTTTCTTTTATGTTGAATACTTAAATTTAGTCTTTCAATCAGAATACTATATACAGTTACCAATAAGATTTTGTTAATATCAACAAAAGACATCTTTACAATGCAAAGGTAGAACAGAAGCTGCAACTGACATGGCATTTATGTTTATTTACTGCTAAAAGAAGGTATGGTTACACTTTATTTTGATTGTCTGTTTTAAGACATTCTGTTAACGATAGGTAACTTCGTAACTACATGCCAACTAACTCGCATAGTTGACGTACTTGCAAAGTTACTTATGGTCATGATTGCTAGTTTACATGTATTTGCAAAGTTACTTACAGTTAGTATAATATCTATGGTGAACTATCAAAATAAAGTGTTACCGACAGCAAATTTATACAACAAATGCATAATTGTAAATTGCCTATATAAAGTATCTAATTGATAAAATGTGTCAAAAATCATTATTGTCAATTATTAAGGTCCTTGCACACTAATGCCTGTTTTATTTTTATTTTTTCGTATACATCATCCTTTCCTATCAAAATGCTTGCTATGGATGTGAAAATGCAGACATTTGTGATTGACGCAATGTGAGGTCGTATTTATTTTTTAAAGTGCGAAAATTTTGGACAAGAATTTCGGACTCAGTGTGCAATGACCTTTACTCTCGGTATTGCATTAATACTAAGGTTCACAAAGCTGGCCATTGTACATGTGCTTCTGAATTCCAAGCCATGTTTGGTGTACTGTACATGTGAGCCATATATGAAAGTGTAAAGCCTCTGAAGAACAGCAAATAATCTTTAGTCTAAAGAAAGCTGAGTCATTTCCCTTAGATGTTTGGTTTCATCAACTGAACATTTCACTTTATTTAACCTCTTTATGATTTCAGTCTGTACCATTTCTACCAAAAACTTCAATATTTCATTCTGAATCCCACTGCTAGTGTATATCAAAAACCCATTCACTTGCAAAATAGCAATGAAGTTATATTTTTTGTTTGCTACCTAAAATTCAAACTGAGTCCTCAAGCTATACATTGTTCTTATGCCAAGAATAATAAAAGTTTTCTTCTTGTCACCTGTTTGTGTCTAGGGGAAAGTCTTGTTATGAGACTGGACTGGTGCCTCAGTTCTGGTTTGAGAAATGTCTGGGAAGAAGCATAAAAAATGGGAATCAATTGTGCATTCAGATGCACTTTATGGCCCTGCATTATTATAATGAAACACAATTAGCAACATGTTTTTGAAGACATCTGTAAGTAATGTTACATAAATAATGAAAACATACAGTACCATTAGCAGAAGCAGTATCAGCTCTTAAAGGTTGATGAGCTGATGAATTTCCATCTAACCATTTTACTATTAGAAAATAATTCATGGAAGCACAGAAAATGAGTGATACTGAAATAAGTACCAGTAAATCCGTACAGGGGCTTCATTCATTCAATCCCTGTTGTCCAGTCAGACTCTAATAGATTTGGGAACTTGACAGGTGATTTTTTTTTTTCATACAAAATGCAGTTTGATCTTCTAAGTTGTTTGAAAGATTATGAAATTTTGAAAAAAATGCTATTTAATTTTCTAATAAAAGATGTTTATGATCTGCACAACCCAATTGAAATGTGTGTGTGTGTGTGTGTGTGTGTGTGTGTGTGTGTGTGTGTGTGTGTGTGTGTGTGTGTGTGTGTGTCCTTGTTTATGCTACACTGAGGGGACCAAATGTCCCCACAAGGATAGTAAAATCAGTAAACGTTGACCTTATGGGGACATTTTTTAGGTCCCCATGAGGAAACAAGCTTAAAAATCATAGAGAGTGAGTTTTTTTGAGAAAGTAAAAATGCAGAAAGTGTCCTGTAAGGGGTAGGTTTAGGTGTAGGGTTGGTGTAGGACAATAGCACATACAGTAAGTACAGTATAAAAACCATTACGCCTATGGAAAGTCCCCAGAAGGATAGCAAACCAGACATGTGTGTGTGTGTGTGTGTGTGTGTGTGTACTTTATACTACATTGTGGGGACCTCTTTGGTCCCCACAAGGATAGTAAATCCTCGGTCCCCACAAGAGAAAAAACAAATAGTGAATGATGTTTATCTGAAAGTGTAACAACACAAGCAGGTTTTCTGTGAGGGGTAGGTTTAGGGTTAGGCGATAGAAAATAGTATTTGGTCAGTATAAAAGTAATAGAAATCTATGGAAAGTCCCCACAATTCACACGCACGCACACACGCACACACACACACACACACACACACACGTCTGGTTTGCTATCCTTCTGGGGACTTTCCATAGGCGTAATGGTTTTTATACTGTACTTACTGTATGTGCTATTGTCCTACACCAACCCTACACCTAAACCTACCCCTTACAGGACACTTTCTGCATTTTTACTTTCTCAAAAAAAAACTCACTCTGTATGATTTTTAAGCTTGTTTCCTCATGGGGACCTAAAAATGTCTCCATAAGGTCAACATTTACTGGTTTTACTATCCTTGTGGGGACATTTGGTCCCCTCAATGTAGCATAAACAAGAACACACACACACACACACACACACACACACACACACACACACACACACACATGGTTGTATTTCTATACTTGTGAGGACTTTCATAGGCATAATGCATTTTATACAGTACAAACTGTATGTGCTATTGCCCTACACCAACCCTACCCCTTACAGAAACCTTTTTGCATTTTTACATTTTGAGATAAACTTCATTCAGTATTTTTAATAATTTATTTGCCTTGTGAGGACATGCCAAATGTCCTCACAAAGTCAAAAATGTTAGGTTTTACTATCCTTGTGGGGACATCTGGTCCTCACTCTGTGGGTCTTACAAGAACACACACACACACACACACACACACACACACACACACATTTCATCTGTGTGTTGTGTAGATAAGAAAAACTTAAGGTTTTAAAGTGAAATACCATTTGTAAACTGGGAAAGCTTAAAACCCTGGTTTATATAATCTATAAAATTCAGCAAAGGGTATAGATTAAAAGATTAAAAGTTATAATATCTGAATATAATCTTATAAAGATTAGAATATCTGAAAATGTAACATTCGGCAAAAGAGCTGAAAGACAGCAAAAATTGACAATATAACAAAGAAATAGACAACTTTCTGGCAGCTCTCTTTTCTTTCTCCCAGCACTTCTAAAGTATCAGGGAAGTGTTCATTGTTCAAATGACAATGAACTTTTCAAAAATAAATGATTTAGTGAGTGATAAGAATGTAGAATGGCAAGGACTCACTGGGGGCCAATCAGTTTTCAGGAGGGCCAGTGACTCAGTGACCCCCTGCATTTTACAGTGGCTATGGAATTTCTGTTTTGAGAATGATTCAATAAAAGCCTTTTACAGACCGATGCTAATGAAAGTTTTGTTTGCTATTGATGTTTCATAGTGAGAAAGCTCATTTAAAGAGATGAAATGTTTGAAGAGGGATTTTAATTGGTGGCTAATTACACTTCATTAGATTGCCAAGAACATGGAAATCCCAGCACAATCACAAGACACTTTTCAAAATGTCTCTCAGTTATACGGGATGAGTAAAGAGTGTATAATATTACTACAAAAAGACACGCACAGAGACATTGTTTAAATACCATTAAAGGAGGATAACAATATGCTGGCATTTACTCATTTACTCAGCTGCCATTTTAATTTGAATCAACGATAATTAGTTTGTATCTGCTGTTTCTCTTTCACACACACACACACACACACACACACACACACACACACACACACACACACACACACACACACACACACACACACACACACACACACACAATCTGCTATTCTCCAGTAAAATGCTCTCTAGAATGAGAATACTCCTTCCTCATCACAACCTGCGTCTGGCTAGTAATAGTAGTTGTAAATCATAGTTGTCTCTTAAAAAGGCATGCTTATTAAAAATATGGAAGAGCTCTTCTATATATTCCCTGCCAACTTGATGCTTTAATAAGAAATATGTATCATCATTACAAACTCAAAATTTATCTTGAGAGACACAACTATCTAATATCTGATGTTTTATCCTCATTTATATTTGGATTTCAGGGATAATAACTTCATCAAGGATTTTCCGCAGCTGGCCGACGGGTTAATGGTGATTCCTCTGCCGGTGGAGGAGCAGTGCCGAGGAGTTCTGTCAGAGCCTCTGCCCAACCTGCAGCTGCTCTCAGGTGAATCTTACATACAGGACAACAAGGGTAAACATTTTCCTCTACACCACTAGATGGAGCAAAAACTCTCCGCAGCACTTTCTCTAAACAGCATTTGATTATGCACATTGAAATTTGGCTTGGTTCAGCTCTAATTTGACAAGGCAATGTTCTTGTTAATGATTTTCAGTTTTGTTCAAGTAAATTAAAATACATAAATAAATAGAATAACTGAAGACTATGTGGTATTTGAAGTAAGAATTTGCCCTGTTGTTGGTGCAATCATAATTAATAACTGGTTAGATTCAGATTATTAATATAATTATTAAATTGGGTGTCCACCTCAGTGATAGTCATTATGTTTATAATGAACCCATCATATTTAAAAAAAAAAAAAAATATATATATATATATATATATATATATATATATATATATATATATATATATATATATATATATATATATATTAATTTTATTATTTAACACACTTATTATTACTATATTGTAAAGTCATATTATTGTGGGATCTCCATCAAAGCTATCAGAATCTTATTTTTCTGTATATTCAAAAAATAGTACAAACACTGCTGAAGTGATTGTTTTGAACAAGTATTAAATTCGATATTATGCATTGTATTTGATCATTACTTTAGTATTTGTATCAGTACCAAATGGCACCACTCGTACCTCTTATTATTTTTAAACAAAAGAAAACCCCCTTTAATTATACACTACGGAAATAATGAAAAGCACATTTTCCTTAAGGTGTGCCTTTAGTGAACTGTCATCTCATTTTCTCTTGTCCTCCGAGGGTTTTTGCTTTAAAGGCGTCCTATTTACACTTTCACAGTCTTTTCCCTTAGGTCCACTTATAATGTTAGAAGCTAGTTAGTTTTTACAAACAATGTTTGAGATGCAATTATTAACTGAAGATGTCTGTGACTCCTTGTGATTGAATTAGGCCTACTGATTCAGGTATGGCACAGGTATGTCTGGATATAATGAAAATGGATAGTAAAAAAACAAGCAAGCCTCATGCACTGTATGTGATTAATTATATCTTAAATAGACAGTTTGAGTCCTGTCTTCTGGTTTGTTGTCATTTATTCAACACCGAATGGGACAAGAGCTCAAAAACACAGATGTGACAGTGGTGGGAGAGACGTGGGCAAGGTTTACTTTGTCTTTCCCTCACACGCTTTACAATTTCGCTAGGTTCAAAAGAACAAGAAAAGGCCTGTTTTTCATGATAAATCCCCTTTAAAATAGAACATGACATGAGGAACTGACAGTAATCGTAGCATCAGCTCAGTGGACGGCCGCCCTCTGTCTCAATGACTCAGAGACAGAGAAGCCAGCGGAGCAGAAAGCGTTCATTTCTCCCTCATATCGCTTTTGATCACAGCTCCAATTCAGAGCTGTCTTTTCATTTATTTGTTTTCACTCAGTTCTTTCTAATGTGGACTCCACACAAATGCGGGCTCCAATGACAAGTGGCTAATTCAATAACAGCTTGTCTTTTTTTCCAGGAGTGAGAGTGGAGAGTTGTTAACACTGATTACGGCTCTCAGTTTTTGCTGCAGCAGTTCAAATGAGATTTAAACCATTAGTGCATCTGTCAGCATGAGAAGAAAGAAGCATGGTATGACTGATGTGATGTTTTGAGGGGGCTGCTGTCATCTCACTCTGTACAAATAGGATAAGCAGTACTTGATTTTGAAAACAGGCAGGGCTTGGCGCCAAAGGCTTTGTTACCTATTGGTCCAAAGTGGTCTGAAACACAGAAGATGAGAACTAATTTATTTGAAATGCAGTTAGTTGCACTTAAGTACAACTTTATACTGTTTGCACATACTGTATACATCTGGTGTCCTCTCTGAATGTATACTGACAAGCATTTACAGTAAACTAAAATATACTTTAATGAAACTTGGATGTCATGTTATTTAGTGTAAATCTACAGCATTTCTGATTACAAATTTGTGATGATGGAGTTGCAATTTAGTACATTTTAAATATATTAACTTTAAATGTAATGCTATATAACACTGCAGTGTGTTAGTCAACACATCAAAATAAGTGCACTTTTTTTTTTTTTTTTTTTAATAGACAGAAAAGTAGTTAACAAAGTTAAAAAAAAAAACAAAAAAAACAATGTGTTTCCATAACTCCACTCCTGGTAACAGGTACACTGGCATCGCATTATAAATACAAAGATTACAGTAAAATTCCACATTTTTTCGAAAAAGGTTACAATCACAAATAACCACGTGTGTAATAAAGATGCATCAACAAAAACTGGTCCCACTTTATAGTAGGTGGCCTTAACTACTGTGTACTTACATTTAAATGAATCATTTGGTACAATGTACTTATTGTGTACATCCATGTTTTTACATTGTACTTATATTTTTAAAACTATATGTAATTACATCTGTAATTAATTTCTGTAATTACATTTATAATTACACTGTTGACCCACCCTTAAACCTACCCATACCACCAAACCTGTCCCTAACCTTACCCGTATCCCACCTCAATAGCAGCAATACTGTTTTGCAATACAGTGTGAACACAATAAGTACATTGTACTTAATTTTTGATGTAAGTACAGAGTAGTTAAGGCCACCTAATATAAAGTGTGACCCAAAAACTACTTAAGAGCCAAGTTTTAGCTTTTAAACTAAAACTAACCATATTTTAAATACCTTTAGTATCCAGAGGTAACTTGTTCCACACTTGTGCCCCAGAATATTGAAAAGACTTACGATCATACATAGTTTTAAAAAAACAATGCAATATCCTTAAGACTTTGCTTAGTATTATAACAATGTTGCTCATTTACCCTAGAGAAAAGGGTGTTAAAATATGAAGGCGCACTATTATTGATAATCTTATGTACCATTTTTTACCACTTTAAAGCACAATAAAAGATGATTAAAATATGATTTAAAATGTACTTTAAAATACAACTTTTAATTTGATACACTTTTTTAAAGTATGTAAAGAATCAGTCATGAAAATATCTCTCTCTAAATACACTTAAGTGACCTTTTATTTCATTTAATATTATATGTTCCACAAGTACATTATTAAATGTGAAGTGCACTACAAGTGCCCATTCAATGCAGTCAAGAACACTTATTTTTCCCCCAAAAAAAGGGCTCAGTGGAGGATTCAGTTTTTCAGGCCAATAAGCACCTTGAGAAAGACCTCTTTGTGTCCCATGGGAAGCTGTTAATGTCTGAAATTTAGCTATTAATAAAGTTGCAGAAGTGGGGCATTAATGTGTGTCTGTGTTACAGGAGACGCTCAGTTCAGTGAAGCCACAGGATACCCCATGATGCAACAGTGGAAAGTGCGGAGTAACCTGTATAGAGTGAAACTCAGTGCCATCACCCTGTCCACAGGTACCATGAGAAACACACAAACCAAACCATGAATACTCTTTCATGTATGCGTGTTCAGCACATTTACATTTCAAAACAAAAATTACATTTAAGGGTTAATTCGCTCAAAAAGTGAAACATTTGTATTCACCCTCATGTCCTTCCAAACCCATATGATTTTTCTTCTATGTAACAGAGATTAAAAAAAAAAAAAAAAAAAGTTCACACATTTTGTTTTATTATTGAAGGGGTTAGCAAGTTTTTTTTTTTTTTTTTTTTTTACAAAAAAAAAAAAAAATAATTATATATATATATATATATATATATATATATTCATTTATTTATTTAAAAAGGGTCATTTTCAAAAATTATTAATTTTATCTCTAGCAGAAATGCAAGTAAATTTGTGAACTAGAGATAGGAATGGTTACACCAATAAACACACATATATTCAACCTGACTTTTCAAGATAATATTGTACTCCAACAAAGATACACTTGGTTCCTTAATAGTGTTAAACTATTACAAATACACTTAAATTATAGTACAGCCCTATTCGGACGGTAATTGTCTCTCAGGGGGACGTAAGTGATTTTCACCATTTACAGGGGGAAGTTGGTGATTTTAATGCCGTCCGAATCCAAGATGTCAGTGTTTTTCTCTCACCAGCCCCGTAAAAATCCCCGGCCGAATTACCTACTGTTTTATACCAAGGTCGTGTGGTAATTTAATTGCCGTCCGAATCCACATCTCTGAGTTTATGAGAAGAAATCTATTCAAAATTTAAACCCTTTTTTGAGCACTCCCAAACCCTGTAAGATAGCGTTGTACTTCGGTGTAACTTGCATACATATTTATTTCTGAAATACTGGAAAGTAGTTAAAAAAAACAATACTTCATAACTGCTCCACCACAGCGACTGGGACCAGAAAGAGAAGAAAAGCACGTAAACATTCGAAATGGGTCTTTATTATGGCAGCAGCAGGTATGCAGTACAATTTTAAAATGTGTACTATAAACAGATATCGTGTATAATTGTATACAGCTATAGCGCGTCTATTTTCCTATTTTTAAACAGGAGATTTAAATAATACATATGATTATACATTATAAAATATGCTTGGAATAATAAGAATACATTTTACATAAGTATTTCAATGACATTTTACACAATAATAAGAATACATTTCTAAATAAAATTCATTTTATTTACAGCAGACAATCATGTGACTGGCCACATGAGCAGCGTGTTCCCGGGTTCGTAGGATCACAGAATTCGCTCCTCCACTGTTAATAAATCGCCATCCGAATCCATGAGTTTTATCACTGAGGTGATATGTAAATTTATTTTTACAGACGTCCATATGAGAAAAAATTACCGTCCGAATTGGGCTTAAGTGTTTATAAAAGTATTTACCAGCATTGGCAAAAGGGGAAAACAAAAAAAAAAAAAAACTTGGCACCGTCTTTTAGTACAAGATGCTTAGAAATAAATAAATGAATAAATAAATATATCTATAAAGGTCCAAAAAAAGAAATAGATTTTTCTCATACTTGGCTGATGAAAAGTCACAATATATTTCTTAATTTGCTTTAAACAAAAGTAATAAACACACTCTAGGGAAGGAGAACTGGTCAGAAATAATAATAATAAAAGAAAGAAAGAAAGAAAGAAAGAAAGAAAGAAAGAAAGAAAGAAAGAAAGAAAGAAAGAAAGAAAGAAAGAAAAAGGGCACTAGTAGCATATTTACTTTGTCCATATAGGCGACAAATATTAAGAAATAAAGTCATACAGGTTTGGAACAACATGGGAATGAATAAATTATGATGTAATATTATTTTTATTTATTTCTTTTTGGGGGGGAGGGTGCTTTTAATTTTGGTGAGCACAGGTAGGTTACAGAAATCAAAATTCCCATTCATTTTATAACTGATTGTTAAAAAAAAGGGAACCTAGCTCATGTCTTATCCATCTTATTTTTCAAAAGGGAACTATTTTCTATGAACGTGTGAGAGTTTCATTAGTTGTTATAGATAAATAACTAAAAGAATAATGCCATTTGTGCTACAAGGTGTGTGGGTGTGGAGGCAGCTGATACTGGAAGCTTTGCACATTCAGATAAAAAATGACCGTGCCCACTTTCACATTTAAAAAATAAAGAAAAAAAAAAAGTGGATAGGTTTTCATTAAAAATGAGTGGGAAAATACTTCTGGAATCTTGCCACTAAAACAGGGAGAAGGCACTATATCACTGTCAGAGTACTGGAAATGTAGGTGTAATAAAGTTTCACTGGCCTCTTAAAAGGTCTGGTGACAAGCAAGAAATATTTGACAACCATAAATCAAATATTTTATCAACAGAAAATTTATTATTTCTGTATGTGTGGTGGTGCTTTGGTCAGATTTCTCAAAGGTGCTGAAATCCCTGACGGCAGACAGCACACGGGATGAGTTGCTTGCATTTATTCGGCAGTACGGCAGTCATTACATCTCTGAGGCGCTGTATGGTTCTGAACTCACCTGCAACATCTACTTTCCCAGCAAGAAGTCCCAGCAACAGCTCTGGCTCCAGTACCAGAAAGGTAAGACTGAGGTGAGGGGTTGAGGAGAAGGGAAAGATAGAAATTCTCCACGGCAATATAAATAGACAAATAAAGCAATTATTTCATGGGGTTTGTGCATTTAAGTCCCTGCTGTGAAATGCTGTGTGTTGGATATCAGATATTGCACCAGTGGGTTCTGGACATTGAAAAAATTGAGTTCACTCATCCTGTATGAACAAGGTATGATCATAAAGTATGATTAATCTGTGAGTCAGCAAAAATAAATTCAGAAGGCCTACAGCAGTGGTTCTCAACTCTGGCCCTCAAGGGTCCCCCCCTGCTTGCAGAGTTTAGCTCCAACCTTGATTAAACTCACCTGTCTGTAACTTTCAAGTAATCCTGAAGACCTTGATTAGCTTGTTCAGGTGTGTTTGATTAGGGTTGGAGCTAAACTCT
Organism: Acrossocheilus fasciatus; assembly: GCA_036784905.1. NCBI lineage: Eukaryota > Metazoa > Chordata > Actinopteri > Cypriniformes > Cyprinidae > Acrossocheilus > Acrossocheilus fasciatus. Next base: position 35,380,730 of record CM071942.1, on the reverse strand, counting down.
GCAGGAAATGGACCTTGAGGACCAGAGTTGAGAACCCCAAGCCTACAGATCAATATTGTGTATCTCTAGAGCAGTGGTTCTCACTTCCAGTCCTGGGGGAGCTGATGAGTGGTATCAGGTGTGTTAGATAAGGGAGGCATAGAAAAGGTGGAGAGCAGGGGGCCCCCAGGACTGGAATTTAGAACCACTGCTCTAGAGGCAATAAATCAGGACAGTGGTCCCTACACACTTTAGGAATAGCCAACCTTTTTCCAGGAGGTCTACCTTCCTGCGGATTTCAGTTGCAAACTGCTCCAACACATCTGCCAGTTATTTTCAAGTAATCCTGAATTCCCTGATTAGCTGCTTCAGGTGTGTTTGATTAGGGTTGGAATTGAACACTGCAGGAGGGTTGCCCTCCAGGAGCTGGATTAGCAACCTCTGCAATCATTGTTAAATGAGCCTAAATATAAATTGGCCCACCATTTTTCTTTGATTCTTCCTTTGAAACACAGTAGGTAGTTCCTAGATCTTGAGTCACCAAATAGTTCTCTATACAGGCAGGTGCATTGGCCTCTTTTCCCTAACACAATGGTTCCCAAACCTGTCATGGAGGCCCCCCTGCCCTGCACCTTTTGTATGGCTCCCTTATCTAACACACCTGATACCACTCATCAGCCCGTTAGTAGAGACCTCAACAACTAAATTGGGAGTGTCTGATTAGGGAGACATACAAAATGTGCAGGGCAGGGGGTCCTCCAAGACAGGTTTGGGAACCACTGCCCTAATACAGTGGTTTTCAAACTTGTTCCTGGGGACCCACAGCTCTGCACATTTTGCATGTCTCCCTAATTTACACACCTGTTTCAGATCATCAGCTCATTAGGAAAGAGCTCCGTGAACTCAAATGAGTGTGTCAGATAAGGGAGACATGCAAAATGTGCAGAGCAGTGGGTCCCGAGGAACAGGATTGAAAACCACTGCCCTAATACTTCCATGTATATGAAATGTTATACAGCAGTGGTTCTCAATGCCAGTCCTGGGGGCCCCCTGCTCTGCACATTTTGCATGTCTCCCTTACTTAACACACCTGATTGAGATCATCAGATCGTTAGTTCAGTTCATGGCTCTCTATTCTAACGAGCTGATGATCTCAATCAGGTGTGTTAAGTAAGGGAGACATGCAAAATGTGCAGAGCAGGGGGGCCCCAGGACTGGCATTGAGAACCACTGCTGTATAACATTTCATATACATGGAAGTATTAGGGCAAAACAGTAACCTATATACAGTCACACTTATAGCTGAAGGATTCTGTGATATATGATTTAAAATCATTAAATGTAATAAAAGTGCTTAACTTCAACTGTTTCTGCAGAGCATTCCAAGTTGAAGGGGCATTGTAACGGAAAGCAATTTTACCAAATTCAGATTTTACAATAGGTATAGTAAAAAGAATGCTATTTTTAGACCTAAGATTGTACCTATTGTTTTCTACAAAAGAGAAGACTGATAAATAAGAGGGCAATAATCCTATCACTGCCTTATAAATAAAGATAAGCGAGTGATGTTGTCTACAAATTGAGAGTGGAGGCCAACCTGATAAACTGTATAAACTACTGAGTATCAGTGTAGAATACTCAGCCTTAATGACAAAGCGTAGGGCAGAATGGTAAACCAAATCCAGTGAGCGTAATACAGACTTTGCTGCATACATATAAAGAATATCTCCATAGTCTACAACAGACAAAAAGGTAGCAGCAACAAGTTCCTTTCTTACTTTTAAATTAAAACAAGCCTTATTTCTGTAATAAAAACTTAATTTAACTCTCATCTTTTTTACCAAGTTATCTACATGGGGTTTAAATGAGAACTTTTCATCTAATAAAAAACCCAAGTAATTATAACATGACACTCTTTCAATTTCCTGGTCATACAGAGTAACAATTTGAGGCAAATCCTGTACCTTACTAGAGTGAGTAAATAACATAAATTTTGTCTTTTTAGAATTTAGTACCAATTTTAATTTAAATAGATTTTTTTGTAGAGTTATGAAAGCATCCTGCAATTTCTTTAATGCCTCATATGGAGATCTAGCAGTACTGTATATGATAGTATCATCTGCATCTATATTTGTACAAATATCATTTATGTAGATTGTAAACAAAAGATGCCCTAATATGGAACCTTGAGGGACTCCAGCTATTAGTTCTGCCTCCCCTGACATAATGCCTTCACAAGTGACACACTGATATCTATTAGACAGATAATTCTTAAACCATTCAATAGCATTAACAGACATCCCAATTTTAGACAGACATTTTAACAAAATGGTGTAATCAACCGTATCAAAGGCTTTCAAAAGATCAACAAATAATGCTGCACAAGATTCTTTACAGTCAATAGCACTAACAATATCATCAACTACCTTAGTGGCTGCTGTGATGGTGCTATGCCCTTTTCTGAAACCTGATTCAAAAGGAATAAGTATATTATTTACTGTTAAGAAGTCCTTTAACTGATCACTAACCAAAGACTCAAAAATTTTAGCTAATACTGAGAGTTTTGAGATAGGACGATAATTGTCCATAATAGTTGGGTCCTCATTTTTAAAAAGTGGTGCTACATACGCTTTCTTCCAAGATCGGGGTATATTATTTTGTTCCAAAGATAAATTAAAAATATAAGTTATTGGTTCAACAATAATGTTAGCCACAAGTTTCAAAAGGAAAGGGTCAAGCCCATCAGGCCCAGCTGACTTTTTACAAGTTATATTTCGCAACGCGAATAAGACCTTCTCTCTTGAGACTGGCTCAAAAGTAAAGAGGTTTGAGCCCCAAGCATTGGGGAGAAATAACCCTGGAGATGAAAGATGTTCTAGCTCTGACCTAAAGAGGAGTGTGGCAGAGGCAAGGTGATTATTTAAAAAATCAACTAGATCTTTTTTTATCAGTAATTTGCACATTATTAACATTTACAAGTTTAGAAGAGCTGAAAATGAAAAATTTTCTATACTTTTTTTTTTCCTTTTTCTCTTAGAATGGCTGTAAAAAATGTTATCAAGATGGGGGCAGGTCTGTCATATTTGGTAATGTCATAAGATGTTCAAAGGTCATTCCGCAAATCATACTCAGGAGAAAATGGAGCAAGATTGGACTCTCAGACTTGCCATTGCAGCAAGCTCTCAGGTTGTATTGTTATGGTGACCCATATTTTAGGTTTACAGAGGTTTTAAGTGAGTATTTTGGCATTTGATGTGAAGGGTACGCTTGCTAAGAGGGTTATATTGTATAACCAGTACTTTACACATTTCTTAGTGTGGTCTGGGAACACTTGACTTATACCCAAGGTGGTCTGTGAGATAAGAGGCCTATACTGCTGCCCCTTACGTCTATGTACTACATGTGACAACAAGGATTGCAGGTATTCCAAAAGGGGAGAACCTGCCATACAGAGACACTTGGCTCTTTGAATGAGACAATATTTGATCCAGGCCAAGACTACTAGAGCTGATTTTGCTGTGGCAGGAAAGGCTGTGTGCCTTTATGATTGGGCCCAGTGAGGCAGTGTACTCGGAAGAGGAGGGGACCAAGCATTGAACCTAGGCTCCCTAGTCCTTCACTAATGTGACACGGACACCTCTCCAGGAAAACTCGACAGATCTGCCTGTGAGGCATTACCATGGAACCACTGAAGTGTAATTGTTGTCATGCCTGGAAAAGTAGACAGGAGGACCTGGTGAATCTGTTTTGAAAACAGGTGTAGTGAAGACAAACAATTGGGATTTACTCTCAGTAACAGACAGTATTATCTGAAGAATGTCCGCTTTTGAAAGCTTACTGGTTGTTATCGGGTAGGTTGTTATGTGAAAGAAAAGCAAAGAGGGAGGCGAGAGATTGGTCTATAGTTGTCAACTGTATGCTTGTTGGGGTTACCCAAGCCTGATAGAATGTGGTTATGTTACCAGTATTAAAGCATATGTTGAAGATGTGTTGAGGCATTCTCCTGTAGAACAGCGCTTCTCAAACCTGTCCTGAAGACCATCCATCACTTTACATTTTGGATGTCTCCATGTAACACACCTGGTTCAAATCATACGCTGATTAGTAGTGACTGCAAGACAGAAATCCCAAAATGTTGGGACTGCAAGAAGAGAAAATCCAAACTGAAATGTAGTGGGGGTCCCCAAGACTGGATTGGGATGTACTGCTATAGATGATGGGGAGGTAAAATGTCCAATTCTGCTTCTGGATGGGCCACTGTCCTGCCAAGTTGAGCTCTAATCTTAAATAAACAAACCTTAAACAGCCAGTCCAGGTGTAACCCTTCCGCTTCTACTTGATTTGCCCCAACCAGGATTGGAACTGGCGTTTCTGGTATGGTAGGTGAGTGTGCTAACATGGACACAGTCTCTAGTGTCTCTAGTGTCACTAGTGTGCCACCTGAGAAGATCAGGGTAGCTAGGATTATCTCCACAGCTTTTACTAGCTGGCCTCTGTTACAAAGGAATACTAGAAACTTTAAGACAGGTTGGAGTTAAACTCTGCAAATTGTTGGTTCTCCAGAAGCAGGTTATAGAAAAATGTGGGCTCTTTAACTCCAGTCCTGGAGGACCGACATCCCATAGACTTTAGGGTTGGGTTGGAACTAATGTTTGCAATGAGTGTGCCAAAGCATTACCAGATAGTTCTGTTAGCTTTCATAGTGTCTCAGACACAATACATTTTTTTTTTTTTATAACAGCGTTGTGGGAGCAGTAGTCATCCTGTCACCAAACATTCTAGAGGTCGACCGATGCATCGGTTTTGCAGATTAATCAGCACCGATGGTTGATTTGCAGAACTATCGGTTATCGGCAAAAATCCATGCCGATAGTTTTCCGTGTTGCATCTGTTGCTGGAGTGGCTGAGAATGGTCTGCTGTCATTATACAGCACGAGAGTGGCCTCTAGAGGCGGAAATCACTAACAGCACATGTTGTGTGTTTTGGCATGTGACACTGAGCGCTGCACAGAGCGGGAAACTTCAAACGTGCATTTAAATGCAGCCGACAGAAAATCCTGCCAAGGAACAGAGCGCCATTCACATAGTTTTCCATTAAATAACATTATGTTTGTCCCAAATCATTGTTAATTTACATAATGACTTCACCCTAGGCTATAAATTATGTTGTGTGCATTTTTCAGCAAAACGTTTGTCTTTCTGTGGATCTAATACATCTTGAACTTGCGCGCAACTAAATGGCTTCAGCTCTCTGCCTTGTAAATGACTCCTAATTAATGTCATTAACATATAAAAGATCACCATCATCCAAATCCTTTAATTTAGAACAGCGAGCTGCAAGAATAGCTCACATTTTCAAAAACCTGCAGTACTCCGACAAGAAAAGTATGTATATCTGCTCAGACCCTGATGTGACGCTAAGCACTTGTCCACGTCAAAGGCAGTTTGTACAAATATGAGCATTGGCGTGGATTTAAGCATATGCACACCCTAAGATCAAATCTGAGCGTATACACACACTTTATAAATGAGGCCCAGTCTATTTGAAATGTCCACTATGTTTAATGATATCTGAAACCATATGATATGATCACACTACACACAACTCTATGGACTACACTCACAAGCAAATATTTCTGACCCTTCTCATCAGGGTGGCTGTTGATTCTCCTGGAAACAATTCCTTTGGGATAGTCATATGACTTCTATAACACTATCGTGGAAAAAAAAAAAAGTCTCCACGATCTGCTTTTGAATAAATATCGTAGTATCGTGCTACAGTGCACATTCTATCAGCTGCAGTTCGGGCACCTCCGTCTCAATATACTGTACAACGTGACATACATTCACATGAATGATTCACACCAGTGTCAACTCATTATTTACAATACAATATTTGCAATATGATTTAAAGCCTTGCCTGATAAACATTTCATTCACGTGCTGTTCTGACGTGCGCTTTCTCTCATGGCATACACCCGAAGTGCGCATAGGTGCACTAAAAGCCTGTCAACAGCGCCTTAATTATAACTGGACTAAGTTACCTTTTGCGCTAATACTGTCAAAACACACATGGTTTACATATAGACTAAGTAGGTTATGTCTAAAATGAAAGTAAACAGTTGAGAGAAAAATGAATGTGTGCCTGTATATTAGATACCTACAGCTCTAACTAAACATGCTGCCTATTGTCATTAAAGGGATAGTTCACCCTAAAATTTAATTTTGTCATTATTTACTCAAGTTGTCCTGAACCTGTATTAATTTCTTTCTTGTGCTGAGCACAATAAAGGATATTTTAAAGATTGTGGGTAACTAAACAGTTGCTGGTCTTCACTGACTTTGATAGTAGGAGGAAAAAAAAAAAAAAAACTAAGTCACTGGGAACCAGCAACTGTTTGGTTACCCACATTCTTCAAAATAACATTTATGTTCAGCAAATAAACTCATTCGTGTTTAAAACAACTTGATAGTGAGTAAATGATGGTATAAACATAAAAAACTATGACAGAACTAACAGACAGATGACAATTTATTTTTGGGTGAACTGTTCCTTTAATTAATAAAACTGCAAAATACAACAAGAACAATCATTCACTACTCGACTGAAAAAAAACTTTAATGAAGTTACTTTATTAGGAATCAAACTATACAGTGTTTTATTTTTAGATTTGTTCATTCAATTTCATGAATGCACCTGCTGAATACACCTACTGTACCTGAAAACAAAGCACAGTTTTTTTTTTTTTTTTTTTTTTTTTTTGTATATTATGTGTATTTGTAATGTGTATCATTGTTCTTATTTTTGAATAATAAAGATAAAATAATGACAAAGATTTTTATATTCACCCACTTTGGCCTAAATATCAACCATACTTTTTTTTTTTATATTTTGTTACCTTGAAAGGCTTTGTCTTTGGAAATTAGTTTGGCTGTAGTGCTCAGACAACTTGAAAAACAGTAAAACCAACATGACAAAGAATTGTGATAAAATCGTGAATTATGATATTGAGTTTAGTCAGGATCTCACTTTTAGAGCAGTTATGAACGACACATTAACAAACACAAACTGATCTAAACTTTGATGACTATAGTTACGCATTGATGAAACAATATTGAGATTTTAAATACACCTCTTCACTGAAGTCGATTTTATTTTTTGTATTATTTATTTATTTTTTTTTATCTAGCTGATTATAGACTAAATGTTTACACTGTTCTGAATTTACTTTTAAACATGATTAAAAGTGCCCAACAGTTGCCCTAGTAATGGATTATTAGTGTTTTTATTTATTTAATTGTATTTTTTTCAGTAACACTGAGGCAAAGTTCTTTAATAAAGTTTCAATCAGGGAAATGCTAAATTGAAGAAAAACAAAAAAAAAAAAGAAAAACAGACAATCTCAGATGTTGTTTTTATTGCACACAATTGGTCATGAACAATACAAACACAAATCTGGGACTCATTTCACTGACACCAACATCAATGCTTGAACATGATTATGCTTAGATCTTATGAAAGTAATGTCAATTCAGAATCTCCTGCCATTGAACCCTGACAAAAGCACAATAGTTTGAGAAAATACTCAATGTTTAGGCCGTTTGACCTAAAGCATGATGGGCAATGTTAAAAGTTACTTGTGCAACAAGTCATGGACAAGTGACATCACATTATACTTTGACAACCAATAACAAAAGGGAGAAAAAAATAAAGACACAAAAAAAATTAAAAATAAATAAATCACCCATGATGGTCTTGTATTGACGGTCATTGTGTACAGTAGGACAAAATATATATCTTGCATTGTGGATCGAGCTTAATACATTTGCTAAAAGTAAAATTAAGTAACAAAAGACATGGGCCTCATTATTCATAACTTGCTTTGTGCATCCATGTTGATTATGCTTACTAGATCTTTTAATAGCAATGATTCCTCTAGCAATTTTTTTCAATCATGCCGAGTTGGTTAGCATATTGAGTTGTTTGAGATGATTGCATACTGCTATGTTTTCTGAAAAAAAGGTACATGTATTGATACTTGAAATTAATTAGAAATCAATTTGTCAATGACTAGACAAAGCAAGGCGATGGCAATATATACTGGTAAAACATATATTACTTCTATACATTGTATTACATATATGGCATATTAAGTGAGAGGCATTAAAATAAAGAGCACAATTCCTAACACAAGCCAAAAATACATTATTAAAGAAGGCCATAGATGAACCTCTGGAAAACAGTCAAAACAAATTGTCAGAGAGAGGTGAATAAAAGGTGCTTGTTACATTATTTCCATTTTCATTGTCTTTACTCTTGCATTTCAACAGAATTTGTGAAAGTGTTTTTTTTTTTCTTTAAGGTTAAAGCTAGATGCATTTAACTATTTAATTCTGCCCGCTGTGTAAAGGCATACATTAAAGTGGTCTTTCAAAGTCCTAACATGGACAGGCAACTCATTGGAAATCATTTTCCTTATCTAATGGCATGACAGACAGTGCACGTTACCAGTATCTCTGGATCTCTTGTGCAAGGAGAGTGCATTTGTTATAAGGCCAATGCAGGCTGTCTGCATGTGTTGGTAATGTACAAATGCATTTTTAAAACTTAGTAAGGCCAGAAACATACTTTTCACAGCTGCAAATTCATGGCCAGCGCACTGCCAACTAGTGATATTTCACATGCAGTCTTGTTTTTTTTGGCAATAACAAACCTCAGTGCTCAAGACGGTGACATTAGTTATCTTCAAATGTATGTGCCATTTAACTTAAGTTCTAACATAATACACTATCTTATGACGTTGACAGTGACAGTAGTTGAGTACCTAAATAAGAAAACTGACATGAAAGACGTTCGCACTAGCATCCACTACATTATCCTCTGCAAGCCAAAGAATGCAATGCACACTTGTGTTGTGTTATGAATTGTGATCATAGGTTTCTGTTCTAATCTATTTGTGATTATTTGTATAGCCATAATCTGCTCCAGAACACATTTGAACCTACAGGCCCATATCATAACCAGACTTTTAAGACACAGAGTTCAACGCTATCTAAAGCTTTCAAACAGGATAGTTTTAAGATCCAGCTCTTTAATACAAGGACACTTCAATGCAAAACATAATAGCATATATGATTTTAATATAGTCTGTAATTTGCTGAGTCATTTCCCTGCTTCAGTCGAACTATTGCAGTTACTCTGATGATAGGCGAGTAAATATCTCCTGAATTTAACATTCCTTTGGTTCCTGCAACAGAGTAATGCTATCACAAACTGGAGTACACTATAAACCAATTCACAGTAAATAATTAACAATAACAGACAATTTAATTGAGATCATTTAATTAATAATCTCATCTGTTGTAGTAACAATTACTTTAACATTTTTTTCAAGCTTATTGTTCTTTAGTGTAACTATTTAAATATATGGAAGATTCATACTGTTACATAAATCAGAAGGTCCTTTAGTGACATGTTTCAGGTATGAAGGGGCACTTTAATAGTAAGGGCATTATGGGAACTCATTACAACAATTACACATGAACATGACACTCACAGAAGTGTTTTGAGTCAGCACATTTAACATTTTCCACAGCAATCCTTCCCATTCAAGGAATATTCTGGGTTCGGTACAAGTTAAGCCAAATCGACAACACTGGTGGCATTATGTTTTTACCACCAAAAACAGCCATCATTTCTTTAATGCAAAAATCTGTGTTAAAGTGAGGCATTTAGACTGGAGGTGGATGGAGCCAATCTGCAAACGTTAAAACTGACAGTTTAAAAGGAAAACAAAAACTAACAAAACAAAAAGATAGTGTTAGTGTTAACAAGAATGTAGTGTTAAAACAAACAAAAAAAAAAAATACAATATCTAATAGGAATGTCAAGGTTTAGGATCCAGGCAAACTGAGTATATTTTAAAGGGGTCATATGATGCAATTTCTTGTTTTCCTTTTCTTTAGTGTGTTATGTAGTTGTTTGTGCATGTATAAGATCTGCAGAGTTACAAAGCTCAAAGTCTCCCACAAAAGGATTTATTCTATCTAAAAGAGAAGGCGGATCCAAACCGAGCTGAAATGCCTCATTTCAAACACGCCCCCACATGTATACGTCACGATGTGGAAATATTTGTGTAATGCCGCCCAAATGTGCACGCAAAGAAAGGCGGCGTGGTTTCAGTAACCGCATTAGTGTTGATGCAGCCATGTCAGGGAGACCCTGTGTGTTTCTATGTGAAAGCAAAAACACTTTATTTGGCCATCCGAAAGTAGATGCAATTAGGAATCATTGGTTAAGATTTGTTTACAACAGAACAGCACAACCCAAATGTTCAAATTTGTGCAACGCATTTTATGGAGGACAGTTTCGTGAACCTAGGAGAGTGCTAGGCTGGCTGTGCACAAAGGCTATTTCAAAAAAAAAAAAAAAAAAAAAAGGTCAATTCTGACTTTGCTATGACAATCTGGCGCTTCTGAATCAGCGACTGTAAGTATGTTTTGTTATTAGTTCAAGCATTTGCTATTGACTGTTCAAATTCGGAGTTTTGTGCAGTGTAGAGTAACGCGTCGTGTGTGTTACTTTGAAAGCTGAAGCTCGCGATTATGGGCGTTACATTTCCGATGCGCACTTGTGGTGTTCGGCCAATCACAATGCACTGGGTCAGATGGCCAATCAGAGCAGACTGTGCTTGTCGGAAGGAGGGGCTTTGTAGAAAACGACACGTTTGAGAGAGGCAGGGCATAGAGGAACTACAATAATGTACAGTGTTTGAAAAATAATGTGTTTTTTGAACATTAAAGCATGTCAACATATTCTGTTGCACCAAATACACAAAATAATGATCTTTAAAAATGGCATCATATGACTCCTTTAACTGATCTGTATCTGCTATGCTAAACCCCGATCTTTATTTTATGTCAGCTGCCATGCTGGTGTCATGCAGTAGGTAGCGGTATGCACCTTCCAGAAGGATTGCCAACCAACATTAAAAGGAAAAGAAAATGCTCAAATGTGCGTGAGGTGCAAGAACCAATGAGGTCTGTTCTAGCAACATATTCGAGCTTCTGTGTTTAACATATTTAATGTATACTTTAGTAACAAATCACTCGAAATTCATTTATTTACCATTTACTTCTATCTGTAGTCTCTGAAAAAACTCTATGAAAAACCTTCTGTCCCTGAAAAACTCTCCGTGCATACCTGTATAAATTGGATTGATTTTAATAGTGTCATAACTTGGCTATAATGTCTATGAAGTGTACATCAAGCACTAGGAAAATGCAAGTATCGGATTGGGACTCGGTATCGGCAGATACTCAATATTCAATTCGGATCGGACTTCCCTACTTTCTAACCTTTATCTGTCTAAAGTTATTTCCAATGTTATTTTGTTGCCATGAAAACAAAATGCCTAAGTTGACTGTAAAAATGCAGCTGAAATAATAACAAATTTTAACATAAGAATGTAAGTGGTTTTAAATTCTCTTAAATTTTCTTAATGGCTCTTAAATTCTCAAAAATTGGCCCCATTTACATAGTAATTGCCTCACCATAACCTTTACTTATTTATTATAATCTTTTTTTTTAATTAGAGGTTTTTTTTTTTTTTTTGAACTATCAACATTATGCCACAAATGCTGTTGATTGAGCCTTACTTGTACTGAAACAGGAATATACCTTTAATATAATTTATACAGCAACTACAAAAAATATCTTCAGTAACTCAAAACAAATCTTAATGCCTGTACAGCAGCACAGAAAAACCATAAATAACATATGAGAACTGACTTGCACACATAAAGAACAATATTGTCAGTTATTGCCATCAGTTGTGCTATATTTCAAAATCCATTTGCCCAAATCATCCACACTAATACCCATAAGCCATCATCCAGTTGCTCCATGGCAGTGGTGAATGGTTGCGGCTTAGCTGCCTGATCCCGGCCACAGCAAGCCACAGGTCAGAAATCACTGAGAAGCAAACGCATTTGTAATGAAGCCATTTAATTAAAGTGACTAGTCTAATAAATTGTCCACACGGCAGTCTTAACATGTAGAGGAACGTCTCCTTTGCAAGTAAGTGTAGACCTTCACACAGTGGTCCCAACAATCTAAGACAAGCAGTTGTCCCTTTTGGGTAACAGCTACCCCTACAGGGCAGGTAAGGCCCTCCTGAATGAGAATATTATAGCCACCTTCTTTAGGAAACTGCAATATCTCCTTACGCCCGCTGTCTGTCACGATCAGGTCCCCGTTGGAGTCAACACACATGCCGGTAATGCATCGAAAGTCCTCGGTCTCTGAAAAGAAGTGACTGAGTTGCTTTCCCAGCTGGCCATCCATGCCCACCGAGCCGATTGAGAAACCCCCCTCAAGGTGATGTTCATTGTGTCTATTCTCGATGTTTAGCCCCAAGCCCTGTGTGAAGTAGACTGTACCCGAGGAGTCACAAGTTACAAATTTGGGCCTGACAGCTGAACATAAGCGGTTGTAATTCACAACCCCTACGTTACGATCCACGGCCAGGCACCACAGCTTTCCCCCCTCGACATCTGACACGACAAACTGGCCCGAAGGCATGGCCGCGATTCCCCATGGCTTGATGAGCTGGTTCTTGTGACAAGCAATGCAGTGGCCTTCGGTGGTGTAAACCTTCACAGAGTTGTCATAGTTATCGGTGACACCGATGAGGCCCTGAGCAGTGATTGCAATGGAGAGTGGGATGAGGTTGGGCAGGTCAGCACCTAGGAAGCTCAAGACAAAGTTGTCGATGCTGCTCGGGTTGCGCCGTATCTCCCTTTGGAAGCCCTTGCGGTTGAAGATCTGGATGCGATAGTTCCCTCGGTCAGCCACGAGCACCTCGCCCTGCGGCGTGACACAAATGCTTACTGGCAAGTTGAACATGCCCGGGAGATTGCCCTTGCAGCCCATCTTTTTCACAAACTGACAGAGTTGCCCACCAGAAGCTCCTGGAGAAGGTCCACCTCCGTCGACAGACTTGGACTTGAAGCTGCCGGGAGAAGCGCAAACGGCCTCTTCGACTGCCGTTTCCATGTCAATATCACGGTAAATGTCCAAAGGGGTGGCAACAGAAGTGGCGAAATCGAGTCTGTCTTCTTCCTCGGCATTGACAGTAGAGGGTTTTGTGGTCAACTGCCCAACGTCCAAGGCTTTCGAGCACTCAGTTTTAACAAATTCAGGGTCTTGTAGTTTCAGAATGACGGGCAGGTTGGTTTTTAAGTCCAACTCTTCTTCTTCGTTGTTGCTCCCTTCCTCCAGTAGAGCAATATCTGTCTGCTTGATTCTCATGGTTAGATAGTCACATCTAGACACCACCTGCACTTCAGCGATACTGAGCAGGTACGTTTGCTCCTCCAGAATCTGGGCATTCAGTTTCTCTATTTCAGCCAAGGAGGTGGCGAAGGCACGGCGCGAACGGCCAAGTTCCTCCTGGAGCCGCAACTCAGCCTTGGCGTATTCCTGCTGTACAGCCTTGTACTTCAGTCTGAGTGATTTTGTCAAGTTGTCGATAGCTGCCTTCTTCTTCTGAATGTTTCCCATTGCCTCCCGCAAGTTAGAAAGCTTTCCACTGATGTCTTTCCGGCGCTGTTCAGCAGCCACACGAATGGCCTGTACGACGTGACCCTGATGCTGGTGACCCTCATTTTTACAAATATCACACAACACAATGCTGCAGTCACTGCAGTACTGCCGGGGCAGCCGGTTTTTACAAGACTTGCACATGAGACCCATGGTTGAGCCACATGAACTTGCACAGTCGATGATCTTCAACACGGTGAGATTGTCAGCCAGTTGGGAAATACTGCTCATACGAGACACCTTGCTGCAGAAGGGGCAGCGCACGCCATTTATCGTGCTGGCGAGGAGTTTCTCAAGGCACTGGCGACACACAGAGTGACCACACTGCAGCAGTTTGGGTCGAAGCTGATCCTGGTTGTAGGTCTCCAGACAAATGGGACATTCCAGCACCTCCCGAACCAAATCTGGATCTAAAGACGTTGGTGTGGCCATGGTGCCTACAGGGGAGGAGAAAAGTCATGTCTGTGTGTTTGATGTGTATTACATCAAGTTATAAAACTACAAAAAATAATTAATAAAAAAAGCTAAAATGTCACATTTGTTATTGGCCGAAATTGTGAAAAGGCCTATTTTGCAGTTTGCATATAATGTGCATCAAAAATGCTAAGAGCACTTGGTCCATTTTAATGTCCCCCACTCGCATATATTGAAACATTTTTGTGGACAAAGGTTAAACGCATTTCACCTGATTTGTGGTGATATGCAGATTTAACAGAGATGCAAGGTGGAATTGAAGAAATTGAGGCATGTTAGTAATGTAACATATCATACATATCTACTACAGAAGTAGTAGTAGTAGTATTGATAGTACTACAAAAATAAAACATTGGGTCCACTGTACTATTCACAGGGACAGTGTGGACATTAAGAGATCAAAAGTGATCACTTGCTTGAAGTTCTTGTTGAACAAGCAAGCTGTTGTTTCTTTCATTGTTGTTTTCATGCAAATCTATCTATCTATCTATCTTTTTTTTTTTTTTTTTTTTTTGAAAAAAAAATTAGTTGACGGCCAATGTCTTTTGTTGTTGTTGTTGTTGTTTTCATCAACATCATCATATTAGTATTTTAATTACCAATACCTACAATGGTATATAGATATTGGCATAATTCTTATATATGATATAATTTAATAATGCCAAATAAGATGCATGCACTCAAATTATAAATACATTTTATCTTACACAATATTTAAGCAAAATGACAAAATAAATGTCCATTATTCATTAACATGGATATTAGTACAGCCCAGAAAATAAAACCATGGGGAAAATATAACGTCATTATAAAATCAGCCTGATGCCATGCATTAATGCTGATCCTGTCTTTAGTGGTTGTCCTACCACACCTACTGATGCATTTTCACCTTATGATCACACACACACACAAATACTATGGCATTTATGAACTTAAAACTATTTTTTTTAAAAAAACAAACAAACAAACAAACACAGCAACAGCCTGTCTTGTGATTGTTTTTGGTAGCCATATGGCTAACAAACTCACCATCATGTTTTTGGATCACGCATTGGCATTTCTTGTACCAGCTCAATGCATGTATTATTTACAGCCCCACTAATGCAGCTCATCATATACAGTCTGTTTGTACGTTGTTATATATCTAATCAGCTGATTTACAGGCCCAGAGCTTCAAAACACTGCGATCTGAGCCACGTCATTCTTATCTAATGCATGCACGGCACCCAAAATGAAAGCACGGTCATAAGTGCATGCTAAGAACGGTCATGCATGTTTCCTTATATTGCTTGTTACATGATTTCCTACCTTGCGTTCAACAGTAGCTTTTCCTTGATGTGACGAGGCGCGCGTCTCTCAGCGGGTGCGCGCGACACTGCGGAGGTGACGTCATAACGGCGGATGATTCTTTGTGTGAATCCCGCCCCCGGTGAGATTTCGTTGGCTGCGGCGGAAGCGGCAGCGTTCCGTGTCTGTTCACTGATGTGCGCTGGAACGAATCACGACGAGCGGCCGCTGTTGTCATGCGTGATGCGCAAAGCTATTTCAGTGGCACGTGTTTAGACAACTCAGACTGCTGCTGCTGGAAACACATGGGTGGATCCGAAACACACGAGAACCCCCGCGAATAATTTCTGTATTATTACGAATGTAAAGACCGAATAAATGTTAAATTGAAACATGATCAGAAAAAAAATAAAAAATGGTTCGCAAATATTAATTGTTGATTTAAATAAACTGGGACTGAGAGTTTAAATAAAACGTATATTATATTATATTATATTATATTATATTATATTATATTATATTATATTATATTATATTATATTATATTATATTATATTATATTTTAGCAAGAAATGATCAGAGAATGGCAATGATTTTATGAAAGACTTAATATGAAAATTGAAAATATATATTTGTATGTGTCATAAAATGTTTGAATCGTGCTTTATTACAATTGCCAATAAATAGGCTACATGAAAGAAGGGAAATGAAAGTACAATCATGTTCGCTATTCACTATTTCAATATAGAATGTAACTGCAGTATAATAACTTACCGCTAGATGGCAGGAGACCTCTGTCTGAAAGTTAAACTGTTAAACTTTCGTAATATTAAATAGCAGTACTTCAACACTAAGTAAGAGTGATAACTATATTATTATTTACACTAAGTTAATGGTGTTTTGAATGGAAACAGGTGATACGCAGGTTATCAAGAAAGTTGTGCAAATATGTTCCCGTCATTTCAAAATAAAAGGAAAGGAGAATAAACCTAAGTGCAGAATATGCAGAAGTGTCTGAATATTAGAACAATCAAGTAGTAGTAAATTGTGCATTGTATAGTCATTAATATAATACTGATATAATTTGAATCATAATTTATCAATCAAACAGTCAAAATAATTAGACTACTTTTCAGTTGTAGTCTCAGTTTATATAAATATCACTTAAGACATCTTTTAATTATTGAAATTAATTGAAGCCTATATTATTTAGCATTTCTCCATAGTAGATAAAGACAGTATACACACCGGTTGCCAGATAATTTACAAATAATTTGTAAATCCCATTAATTTACTAAATTGGGAAATAACAATAATTATAGTAATTATTGTTAACAATAAACTTTCCCACATGAGCTCTGATTTGGCTCTAATAAGAGATGATAGCATCTGTAACATGAACTTAATAGAGACCAATCAAATGAAGTAAACTACCCATCCATCCACCAGATTGCATATATGAAAAGTAAAACAGTGGAAAAAGACCATCCACTTTGAAAATGAAGAACTGAGTATTATGTATTCCTACTTGTTAGTAAGTACTTAATAAACTGCATTGTGTGAATTAATGTCACTTACAGTTAAGGGGTTGTAAACTTTAATTTAATTTAATTTATTTATTTTTTGCTGAGTCACACAGTGCATTGTTTGTGGCCAAAATGAACATTGTTTGACATGATACAATGTGCAATTTGACTTAAAAATAATAATAAAAGTATTATCAAAATAAATACAATCGTAGACTATATAACGTGATTAAAAGGTAAATTAATACATAACTTGATAAGTAAATACTTAATATTTTATAATCATAACTTTAATATTTTGCAATAAATAAGGTATTATTACTATCAGGCTATGCAAATGTTTAATTGCACCTTTCACTGTAGGCCTATGCATCATGGGATATGTAGTTCATTCTGTCAGTTAAGAATTTATTTACCCGGTGTTGTTTAAAAAAAAGGTTTAACAAAAAAAAAAAAAAAAAAAAAAAAAAAAACAATGGTTAAAACTCACACCAGCATAGAGGGCGAACACACATGACGAGAGTTTGTACAGCCAGATGTTTTTCCTTTGCCTGCTGGAGAAACATTCGAACGGCGCTGCTTCATCTCAAAATGATTAAGCGAGCTGCAGGAAATGAATCATTTAAAAAGCATACTGTAGGCTGGTACCAATTACTCTAGCCGTGTCATATTCTCTTTCGCCATGTCCTCTATGTGTGGTGAGAACAGCGCAAACACCGACGGGCTCTGGTTGGCACCTCCCCGTGTTGTTCCAGACACAACGGCCTCGGACTGTTTGCTCTCCCTGTGCGCCTCCTCTTCCTCCTCCTCTTCATCAAAGTGTTTGCCTGTCATGCTAAAATCCAGCATACTGACTCATGCGATCACCAGACACAGTGGACGGGAATGTTCACGGAAATCGGCTTTGGAGCGCAGAGAAACAGCCGTTATTGTTCAGAGTCGCACATCTGTTTAGCCATCACACGGACGTCTCAGCACTCAATTAATATCCTTCCTCACGTAATCGCATTGTTTTGTGTCTGCCAAGGGTTCTGTGCACGAACACTGCAAACCAACATGAAAACCAACCCGTGTGTGTTCATAGCAGACACAATTCATCACCTTCTGAAACTATTTCCTTCTTGATAGCTGACATGGGCAACCACACGAACCCTTGTGATGTGAAAAAGTATGCGTTCTTTAAAGAGTAGCTACTTACTGAGATATTATGCTTCTTTAAAACACAATATACTTTAGTGCAGAACTGAGTGTAATGTATTCAGACACTTAGTTGTATGTTAATTGCAATTAAATTGAAAGTTATTATAGTTTACATTTATATTGAAATGCAATTAGGCCTAACTGAACTTTGCAATTTCTGAAGTTGCAATTTGGTACATATAAAATATTTTAACTTTAGATATAATATCAAACACACTAGTTAACATTATAATTAAGTGCACATGTGCTTTAGTATGTTAGTCAAAACATCAAAGAGAATTATTTAACGACAAAAGATTATTAAAACACAATGATTTAAAATATACTAGTAAAACTTTTAATTATTTCGAAATGAACTTTATAAAAGTTTACTTAAGTGTGTTATGAAACAGTCGTGAAAGTGTCTTACTTTACTTTAGTATACTTTTAAAATTTGAAGCAGGCCCACATTACAAGTGCTCATTCAATAAGTGCAATTCTTGTGGGTACTGTTCGGAGTCTGTTTGGTTTTGTCATTGCGTTTTTAGTTGGCCTGTTCCCCTGTGACCTAGTTTTCCTTAGTTTCCTGATTGTCATTCTGTTCACCTGTGTATGATTAATTAACTCATCAGTTCCTTTGTTTGCTCTACTACTTAAACCCTCAGTTCTCCCATGGTCTTTGTCTGCTCTCTGTTATGTTTGATTGTTTCCCTTCAACATTCTGCCTGTGTTTGAAGTTTGTTCACCTCATCTCCTGTCTCCTTCTGCCTTCCTACGACACACCGTGACCGGTATATACGATGGTATCATTAAAATGAATACCAATTTAATAAATGAGGATCAATGATGTGATGCTTATTTTATTGTGTACAGCTCTATCCTCTATTTGTTTACGCAAAAATATGTTATAAATTCAAACACAAAATTACAAATTGTCAAATCAGTCATTATAATATTTTAAAAATACTGACCAAAATAATCTGTGCAAATAACATGCAGAAAGAAATTATTTTGTAATATCACTAACAAAAAAAAAAAAAAAGAGTATGTCTTAGGGTATTAGGTAAAAAGGTATTCGATAATTTGACCACTTTATGACATGGTCAGGTTAGTCACTATATTTCAGTAGAAATTACATAATGTTTTATTTTTTATTTTTTTTTTTAGTTTAACATAAATGTTTGTCAGTACATTCAGTACTTTAACCATATTTCAAAGACAACAGAGGTAATCATGAAATTATGTATAAAGATGTTCTTTTAGTCTACTTTATTCTGTATAAGCAGTGTTGGGGTAGCACATTACAAGTAATGCAAGTTACGTAATCAGATTACTTTTTTCAAGTAACTAGTAAAGTAGTAGTAAAGAAAATATCTGAGTTACTTTTTCAAAAAAGTTACTCCAGTTACTTTGTTTTCCCATTTATTGACTGACAGCTCTCCTGTCCCCATGTCCAGAAATCGGAAGCGCAGAGGCGTTGTGTGCGCTGTGTGAACATGATGTTACTGTAGTTCTAGACTAAATGTAATTGTGCATTAATTCACAAATATCTCACTCGCAAAAAAACAACAAAACAAAACAAAAAAAAAACAGATTTAGTATTCATCAAAATTAATTAAAACAGTGAAATGCAAACTAAGAATATGACGCAAACCTGCAATAATTAAATGTTAAATAACACAAATGTAACCGATGTCTTTGCTGCTGAGCTTTGATGATCCAGTTCAACCATACTAATAAGCAAAAATGACTTTAGATAAACTAACAATTGTGCTTCATTGTTTTTTTTTATTGCTGAAGAGTGTTGAACCTTCTTCTACTGTACAGACGTGAATTTACTTTTCCTTCAGCCTGAGGTTTATTCATTGCACTTTTTGGTGTGAAAGCTCTTTTACTTTTTCTATAACCAGAACTTCTTATATTAAAAAACAAACAATCATGCTCTGCTCATATTTAAAAAGTAACACATTACTTTCCAGAAAAAGTAACTAAGTAACATAATTAGTTACGTTTTTTTGGGAATAACAGAATATTGTAATGCATTACTTTTAAAAGTAACTTTCCCCAACACTGTGTATAAGTACCTTTTTTGTTTGCTAAAGTATATGTTTTCACATCCATTCAAGGTGTAAGGAAACTATTAATAGTTTTAGAAGCAAAAAGTAAAACTTTTGTTGAAATTGGTATAAAAGTCTTTTAAAAGTGTTTGAAACCAACATGAATAGAAGATAGCATTTCCAAGAACTACATTTTTCATATTCATCATCTCTCTTAATCACACTTTTCACAACCTTTTCATAAATGTATAAAAGTAACCCTCCTGCTTCAGTTCCTGTGTTGATAGGCTCATTCCTATTAATAACTTTGCTTAGTTCTGATCCAGAACCGGGCATGATGTGAGTCACAGATCTCTGTTATAAGACATGGTGTTCCAGTGATGTCATTCTGTCTCTCACCTTCACAGAAGTCACAGACCAGGGTGGCCGGCGGGACTTGAAAGCGGTGCCATTCATCAGCTACCTGTCGGGCCTGCTGAAGACGCAGCTGCTGTCTGATGACCTGGTGGCCGGTGTGGAGATCCGGTGCCAGGAGAAGGGCAGCTGCCCGGCCGCCTGTCACCTGTGCAGACAAGCAGGCCGTGAGACGCCCAGCCCGACCCCAGTCCTCTTGGAAGTCAGCCGCATCGTGCCCCTGTACAGCCTGGTGCAGGATAACGTTACTAAAGAGGTAAATGAGGGGTGCATTTGATCAAGTCTTTGACTCTTTTAAAGACAGTTTCACACAAGAATCGAAAAGGGTTTTCCAGTCTGTTAGTTTTGAATTCTGAAGTCTCTGATGAAAAATCAGTAATATTTTGAAATATTTTTACAATTTAAAAGGACAGTGATATATTTTATTATATGGTAAAATGCAATTTATTCCTGTGATCAAAGCTGAAATTTTCGCATCATTACTTCTGTCTTAAGAGTAACATGATCCTTCAGAAATCATTCTAATATGCTGATTTGCTGCTAAAGAAACAACTGGAACTCTTTTGTAACCTTTTTAATGTATTTAATGTCTTTACTGTCACATCACTATTGATCAATATTGCATCCTTGCTGACTAAAAGTATAAACCCCACACTTTTGAACGGTAGTGTATGCACTATAAACCCAGAAACCAATGCACTGATCTGAAGAATATATGGAAACATTGTAATTATTAAGGAATTTGAAGAAGAAAAGTCAAAAGAAAGTATGAAATATTTTACAGGAAATGTCTAGCTGCACCGAGCTGTACCTTTAAACTTTTAAAAGGTCATACAGTGGGTAAAAATAAAAAAATAAAAAAAAAAGTACGGGGACCAATCTCACTATAAACTAACTATTAATTATGTATTTTGTCTCAATAAACTCCTAATTTGCTGATTATTATTAGCTAGTAAGGCAGTTGTTAAATTTGGGTATGGGGTTTAAGGATTAAGGGATCTAAATGGTACTTGTATGCACTAATATGTGCTTTATAAGTACTAATATGCATATTAATAAGAACCTATTTAATAGTGAGAATTGATCCCTAAACTAAAGTGGGTAACACTTTATCTTAACTAGTTGCTTATTAGCATGCATATTACTAGAATATTAGCTATTTATTAGTAGTAATTAAGCATATATTAATGCCTTATTCTACATCCCTAATCCTACCCAATACCTAAATTTAACAACTACCTTACTAACTATTAATAAGCAGCAAATTAGGAATTTATTGAGGGAAAAGACGTAGTTGATAGTGAATAAGTGTTCCCTATTCTAAAGTGTTACCGAAAAGGTTTATTTGCTGAAACTAAGGTTAATGAAATGTTTAATGGTATTGATAAGGGTGTGTGTGTGTGTGTGTGTGTGTGTGTGTGTGTGTGTGTGTGTGTGTGTGAAGTTTCATGTGCTTTAAGAAGTTACAGTACTTTTTATGTTCAATTGACAATATTGCCATAATCTAATAAAATTTAAAAAAAACTGTATTTCAACTTATGTATATGATCTTGAATCAACATGACATTTGATCCTTAAATTCATTTGAATTAGAGCTGAATTATGTATAAAAAGGTTTGTTCAGATCACATGTGGAAGGTATAAACATGAATTCCACAGATATTGTTTCTTGTTGGATGTTGGCAGTGGATTGAGTCTCCTTTTGGGTAAATAAGTGACGTATTCTGCTGCTTCCGATGCGCCAGTAGATGGCAGGAGTGATTTTCATTATGATGAAGCAGGGTTTGTCTTTCTGAAAGGATGTTACAAACTGGGATGACTGAACTTAGAGAAAATGCAACATGAACAATTATATACTAATATCATAATAGAAGAATAATAACAATGTTAACAATATTTAAACCACCGTTTCTTGGCTGAACTGCGTGATCATAAAATATCCTCTGTCCTTAAATGAGGAGATTGAATATGTAGCCGCTGCACCTTCTGAGTCACCGGCGTAATGAGGATATTAAATTTAGTTTTTGAGCAGATTTGCGAGAGCTTTCTTTTCAGCATCATCTCTCGTACTGTTGACGTCTTGAAAGGCAAGATGCCATTATCCAGTGTCTGTTGTTCAGCAGCGTCAAGAGACTCGAGAGTGACTCACTTACCAAATGGCCTGCTTTGGCCCGGTGCGTACCTGACGGACAAACACTCTGGGGATCGGACCTGCTCCATAACACTGATTCCCCCAGCAGGCAGCTAAGCTACCTGCGTGTATGTGTGTGTGTGTGTGGATCTTGCTAATAACAGGAGCGTCAACAATGACGAAAGGCTCTCAATCGATAGCAGACGGTCCCTAGCGGGGATATGTCGATTGGTAAACAAACAGGAGAGAAAAACGCAGCCGAGTTGACTGGGAAGGGCTCAGACTAGAGCGTATAGCATGCTCAGAAGATACTACAAGATTATGAGGATGATATTGATGTCATCGACTCTGGAGACGAGCCAAGACTCCTTGCGGTTGCAGCCTCATGTCAATTAGTGTAACAGACACAAAAGACCTACAGAGACAATGCTGTCATCTTCACCTGAACCCAAAACGACGCCTCTTCCAACAGAGATGAGAGCGCTTCATGATTAGGACATGATGGAGAAGAAGTTGATGAGTCGGACTAGCTTTGGTCCATTGAGAACCAAACATTGACGTTCCTGAGTAATCCGACTTTTTTTTGTTTGTTTTGTTTTACTAGTCTCACTAGTTTTATAAAGCAAGTTTTAACATAATACAACTTTAAGATAATACAACTTGCTTTTAATGCAACCATGAAAACTACATCAGTCAGTTTGCATAGGGAACATAACATGGGTGGAGTTTATGAGTTTTGAGAATGTATTTTCCCATACCCAACTGATTTTGATGCAGCCGTCAGAAGGTTTAAAGAATTAAGTTACAGCAAAAAGAGCAATTCAATGTATACTGTATTTTGTGTCCTTCTTGCCTTATTGAGCTTCTTTGTCAGTCTCTTTCTAATGGAAATATGGTTATGATATGAAATTATCTGTCCGTTTCCTTGAAAACACTGTACCGGAAAACAAGTCTGAAAAGGATAAAAAGCGAAATTCACAGAGCTTCTCGGGTGACAGTTTTGATCCTGTTTTCATCATGGTTCCCCCCTTCGCAATCCAGCTACACATGCTTGCACATACACACTCATACACTGTTCTTTATGTATTTGTGCAAGTAGGAAACTCATCAGTCATTTTAAGATTAAGGAGGAACTCTTTGGACACAGAGAAGAGAAGAAATGTTCATTCCAGCCGATTTCTCATACATCTGGCAATACGTTTCTAATGCATCTCTAATCTGCAGTCAAACATATAGCTTTAAAGTTGACATGTAATATAAATTCATGTAATTTTTAATCAAAATGTCATAGCTGGGTTTTTTGGTTAAAACGCTGGCCTTCTCTCTAGTGGCATATATGCCAGGCGTCTCCGATAATTTAGTCTGCTTAAACCCATTGGTCCACAATAGACTGCAAGCTTGCAGTGCAATGCTCACTCTGCAAAATCCAATTAACAACCGATGCATAGAACTGAATCCTGCCCTACATTTTTTTTTTTTTTCTTATTCAATAAGCCACACTCAGATGTATGTAACGATATAGAAGAGAAGGTCTGTCGCTACTTACATTTCATTGCAACTTTATTCTGAACCATACTTTATGCAATAAACCAAATGCAGACACTTATGGCTATACATATGCTTAATCTCCTGCGTTTTTTGCAATTCTTAATGCACTGCATCCTTAATTAATTTCTGACACAAGCGTGTGTTGCATTTTCAGCATTGCCACAAGGGACACTAAAAAGTATAAGCTCAAACATTCACCTCTGTCTACTTTTGTAAAGTACAGCATTTTTCTGGTCTTGTATGCATGTTTAATATGCATGTTCAAGATCTTGCAATACTCCGTTTTCAAGGTCAGCGTTCGTTGACAAATACGCTAAAGTTGGTAAGAAATCAAAACTCAATGTATTTTTAAAGGAATTTTGTAGATCTTATTTTGAACAATTAATTTATGAATAATCAGCATTATTCAGACGCAATTTGCAATGCAGAAGAAAAGATCTGTCGCTACATCCACAAAATTGCAATTATGGAAGTCCATTCCTACCAAAGAATGAATGAATGAATGAATGAATGATTGAATAAAAAAAATAATAAATAGAGATAATTGTGACTTTTTCTCACAATTTAGAATTATTTGTCTTACCATTCTGTTTATATATCACAATTTGCACTTTGTCTTGCAATTCTAAGCCATGAACTCACAATTCATAGAAGAAAAGTTAGAATTGTGAGATATAAACTCGCAATACCTTTTTTTTTTAAATACTCGCAATACAATTTTTTATCCAGTGGAGGAAAAAAAGAACAGAATTGCGAAATATAAACCCATACTTATGAAAAAAAGAAGTCAGAATTCTGATTTCATGGAATTGCAAGAAAAAGAGATAAAAAAAATATTACTCTGTAATTTTAAAAATTACTCTCCACTTTATTCTGTGGTGGAGGAAAAAAAAACGGAATTTTTAATATAAACTCGAAATTCTAAGGAAAAAAGTCAGAATTTTTATATCTTAATTTTATATCCGTTAATATCTTGCATTTCTGACTTATTTGATAGAATTGCAAGCAATGTCTAAATTTTAAGATAAAAAAGCAATGATGTTTTTAATTTTTATCATGCGGTAGAAACAAGCTTCATTCTTCATTGTAGAAAAATGTAGATGAAGATTTTGTAGATGATACATTTTTTATCATAAAATTTAACTCTGGTTAAAGTAATGAGATGTTTCAGTATAATAGCTCTGATAGATATAAATGAGGTCATGATTAACCATCAATCTGAATCAATGGAGGCTTGGAAAACAAAGTATTCAGTCACTACAGCAAAACAGCAAAAGTTTTTCTTGCTCACAAACTGTTTGGCATCATACTAACTCGCACTGCCAAGCACCTTTTATTTGCCCTCCATGTTTTGCTGACAGTTTTGCTTAAAGTTCTGCCTTTTTTGAGTTCCTCTGCAAAACTTTCTAAAAGCAATTCCCTGAAACTCAGCTCAACAGGTGGAGTGTTATATTTTGTGTGTGTTGAAGATAGCCTTCGCTGTAATTGAGTGTATAGCTTATTATTGAAATAAAACTGCTCAGCTAGGTAATCGCCAAAGGTATGCCACCAATCCGATCATGGTACAATCCCTGCTTTCCAAAGAAGAAAATGACGTATACTGCCCTTAGAGTTTGTATTAAACCCGAGGCAAGATGCTGACAGAAATCAATTTTCAAGGGAATGCTATAGCCATGGATTTTGCTAGCCATTTAAGTGGATAGAGAAAGCAAATCGAATCAGCTTATAGACACCATTTTGCTGCTTTTCAACGACGTGCACTTTTATTTGCATTCTTCGTGTCCCCTTATGAACCCTGGATTCAATCGAAGCCATAGCTCTCTTCCTGGAAGATGGTTATAGGTGTTCCTAGAAACAGGGACATTTCCTTCACTACATTAGGCCGAATGATTGGAATGACCTGTTTGCTGAGGTTTTGGGTCATTGGATGAATCAATTCCTCAGGCCAGCTGGCTAATGTTTGCACATATCAGATGCTGATTGGGGACAGTAATAGGGTGAGCTCAGATGAGTTACAACAGATAATAGCATTTAGACATCATGATTGCCCCGCGTCTTGTCATTGGGAAAGGGTTTCTCTGAGGTCTAGAGAGTTAAGAACTCAGGGGTCATCAATGGTTTCGAAAAAGAAAGCAAACATCTGTTGTAAACAGTTTCCTTAAAAGTGTATTTGTTTACTGTTTATAGTGTCCAACCGACTTAAAGTCTTCAGTAAGCTTGGTATTGAATTTTGTAGCAGGCAGTATTTATTATAATGAAATCAAAGAAAAGTGTTTGAGTAAAGTATTTGAGTAAATGTACTGTACTTAAGTATATTTTTGGCTGTATTATACTGAGTATCAAAGATATTAGCAACTTTTCTGTCTAATTGACTACGTTTTTGAAAAAGAAAATGAACTCTTTACATTACGGTTTATTTCTGCTACAAAAGTGATATCGCCATCTACCGGCCATACTCACTCAAACTTGTCAACAAGGCCACTTTATGCAATTTTGAGTGCATTAGCAGGTAGTATATAGACACACTGCAAAAAAAAAAAAAAAAAAAAAAAAAAGTTGATCAAACTTAAAAGTTTGTGTAAACTGAAAACAACAAGTTTAGAAAACTCAAAATCTGTTGAAGCTGGTTGCCTTAAACTTTTAAGGTTTCTCAACTTTTTTGTTATTATAGTGCATAGCTGAGACCTTTTTGAAGGATATTGGTTTACTTATGCATTTTTTGAGCTTAACTGAAACTTCAGTGTTCTAAGACGTTTAAGAGGCTGTTGCATCGACCTTGATTTATTGCAGTTTATTGCAATTTTGTGTTCAGTTTTATTTATTGTTCAAGACTTTTACTCAAGTAGTTTTGAAATTGGATTTGTAACTTGTAATTGATTCAAGGTATCTGTACTTTTACTCAAGTATGGTTTACAGGTACTCTTTCTGGAAAAGTTTAAATTCATGTTTAATACTGTAAAACTGCTTGCTTTAAAGCAATCTGTTATATAAATAATATGGATGCATCAATAAGTGCGTTTACATGGACCATCTTAATGCGATTATAATGAAAATTTTGGCGATATTGCGATTATGCTTTACCTCATGTAAACGCAATACTTCGATTTTAATCGGAATATACAGGCATGTAAACACCTTAATCGCAGTTTTGCCGCTCTGACCAAAGTGCGCATGCACTTGTGACATATATGAATAACGTGACACACACCTGTAATAATACAGAGATTAGAAACGATGGAGGGGAAGAAAGCATCGCATACTGAGGAAAACACAACAAGCTGCCAGCAGTCTCTGTTCCTTACCTTCATCCAGAAAGGGCGAGCAGAACGCGACAGCAGCGTAGGCAAACAAATTCCATCAAATTTCTATGGTGCCGAAAAAGCGTGGAATACAGCCATTATAGATTAGACGTAAATAAATTAAAACAGCGACCAGTAACACTGCTCTTTCTGAGTCCATCATTTGTGCTGTCCAGTGGGGTATGTGAATAATGGCAGTAAAAAAATTAACCACAATTCTTAGCGAATAATAAGAATAATGGAAATTGCATGTAAACGGGAGTAAGAGCTTTGCTCTTGACATGTAAACATCAAAATGCGATTAAGTCCTTACTCTGATTATTGGAAATAATCACAATATTCGTGCGCATGTAAACGCAGTCACTGTATCGGCTAATAATCGGTATCGGCCTACGAAAGCAATTATATTGATTATCAGGCGATTATTTAAAAACACCCAAGATCAGGGCCGATTTTATACTATCAATCAAAAGTTGGCAGAAAAAAAATGTGTCAGACAGCAAGTTGCATGAAAAAAAGTTCAACAAGTTATATATCATTTTGAAGGTCTTTTAAATAAAGAATGTGAAAATTAAAATAACTCATTTTTTAAAAAATTGCATATTTTTGACTCATTTTGCCAGCACAGGTCACATATGTTTTTATTCATGTGTGATTATTATATCTGAAAATTAATAGCATTGAATATAATAGATTTGTTCTTAATTTTAACCTATTATAAACCAAATGAGAGGGTTCCCTGCATAGTTTACAACATTAGTTAGGAGTTTTTTTTTTTTCTTTTCTCCTTAAGAAAACAAGAATATCAGTATCTGCAGATATCATTTTGAATATTGTATCGGCTGAGAAATTTAGTATCGGTGCATCTGAAATAAATAAACATGACGTGACTAGAGTGCCGAATTGCACAGCTTGAACAATATATCCTTATTATCACTATGATCAGATTCTTTCTTAACTGCTGTTTTCTCACCATTGCCATTTTTGTTTGGTTATTAATTGGTTTTTGAGAGGAAAGTGTGCAGCACATTTTGACATACAGTATTCATGTAAACTTAATTTGCAGCAGCATGGGCAGTTTCAGGAAGTTTGTTAACAGTAAACCACTGCTCAGGTATTTTAAATAACAAATAATAACAAGAAAGGACTTCACTGCCAGTACATCAGGGTCTTTAGGGTTCCCCGTCATACACCCTTTCTGTCTGACTGCCATTAGATCTCCCTTTATTACACATAAGCACACACACACAGAGACATAAAACACACATCCCTAATTACCCTCCCTGTTTACTCAGTTGAAACTGGCTTAGGTTACTCTGCATACATAAACATAGCCATAATCGGTTTGTCTATTTTTCATATGTGCAGTTGAGCAGTCAAGCGTGCTTTTTCTAGGAAACCGCTGGTGGTAAATGTGTGTGCACGTTTGCGGCTCTCTGTTTGTTCATGAGCGAGGCTGCACTCATCAGCATTGATATTTCTGATCATCTGTTTCCCATTTGCAGAAACTTTTTTTTTAACCCTTTTTGCAATTGCCGATTGCCACTCTAATGGGCATATTTGTTAAACCTTCAATTTTCTTTCTTTCAAGTGGCACTTTCATAGCATTGGCTGGGAATGCATGAATCGACATGAAGAACGGCTCCTTCACGTAGACCCTTGGATTCATAGCCAACACACACCCCAAAATGTGCCCTTCCTTAACCTCCAAATACATGTTTAACTAGTTTTATAGGCCGCACTTCTGTGGGTTTGTCAGACTGTTGTTTGACAATGTTTTACTGCCAATGCCTTATGTTTCCGTGGAAAAGCTTTATCATTTAATCAATGGTTTCTCTCCAGGGGCCTTCCTTACTTAAGGGTTACTACCGACATATATTGTCTCGTGCATTACA
Organism: Acrossocheilus fasciatus; assembly: GCA_036784905.1. Lineage (NCBI taxonomy): Eukaryota > Metazoa > Chordata > Actinopteri > Cypriniformes > Cyprinidae > Acrossocheilus > Acrossocheilus fasciatus. The sequence goes on along the minus strand of CM071942.1, from coordinate 35,351,338 downwards.
ATAAATGGCATTTCTTTGCTTAGTATATTTGTCATTGGGGTAAGAAAAATAAACCTAATTCAAAGGATAACTTTGAAATATTTTTATTCTAGTTTTAAGCACAAAGCCACTTCATTTAGATTCAACTTCTCAGAAAATAAGATTTAATATCTCAAGTAAATGTAATGTGTATTGAATGCTTACATGTTTATACTGGAAAACAAGACTACAAAAAAAAAAAAAAAAAAAAGAAATAAATACTACAGTGACAAATATGTTTTGGTTCATGTCCATTAGTTCCAAATAGGGAAGAAAAAAAAAAAAAAAAAAGAACCTTTCATTCATAAAGTTCAGTGGATTATCCCAGTGCTTATCTCATGGTTATTGAATATATATAAACCATTTTTTGTAGAGTTTCCAATAAAAAACAACTGTATTGTAATATGTAATATGTGTGTGTGTGTATATATATATATATATATATATATATATATATGTGTGTTTCCATGATTTGGGTCACGCCACCCACCCTACACTCGCACCTCTCCATTCACTCTCTGTTTTGACTTCCACAACTCTCTGCCTCTGCCAGGCATCTCTCATGCAAGTCATTATACCGCAATGGATTGCAGTCTTTTCCCTCCATCTCTCTGCTGCTGTAATAACTTCTCATTCATCAAGGCCGTTTAAAGAGAGTTGCCTGTGCGTAAATAAGGGGTGAGGTCTGGCAGCCAGAGACCGGCTGATGCTATCAGAGAGATGGGCGGCTTCCTCATCACTGTCTGCTGCTGCCTGTAAGGAAGGCTTAACTTTCTGACTGCTGTTCTTCTGCTCCACTTTAAAAATATTCTGTTGAATTATTGGTAAAAAAAAAAAAAAAAAAGAACAAAAAAAGTGCATTGTGTTCTTAAATTGTCTCAAAAATCAAACGTCTGATATGCACTGACTGGATGGAATCAAATTCTGAAACAAAAAAATTGGAGGCTATGACAATCATACACTACATGGTTTTCTATGAAATCTGTCAACTCAAATCTGCAGTCTGGCTCTGACTTTCAGCAACTAGCGTCAACCTCTCCAGACTGTAAATCAAGGCAAAAATCTGGGCAAAAGTCATATAATGTCAACTGCAGCCAGCTACTTATTTGCTCGTGCTCATGCTCACTCTCATGCTTGCTTTCGTGCACACATTACATACAAGTGACTGAATGTAATTCAGTGCCCCAATATGCTCACAGCGAAGCTCTTTTTCATTCTCCGTTCTTTGCTTGCAAAAGAAGTTGAAAATAGCACCAATATACTGTTAGCAAACATCTAGAAACCGTCCACGCTGATGAAAGCAATGTTTAGATGAATGCTTAAATCTATGATGCACACTTTCTTCTTAATAACATAGTAACAAATTAATACAGCAAATAATGTGACAGAGGTGAGAAAACAGCAGTTAAGAAAGCATCTAATCATGCTAATGTGGATACTGTATGTTTGTACCAGCTCCTGTCAACAAATGAGAAAATTGAAATTACTCTGTTTTGAGAGTTTGATTATAAAGTATACATGCGAATATAGACCTGGGGTCTCCAAACTTTTTGTGTGATTATTATATCTGAAAATAAATAGCATTGAATATAATAGTGTTGTTGTTCATTTTAACTTCTAATGTACCAAATGAGAGGGTTGCCTGTATAGTTTACAGCATTAGTTGGAACAGTAATTCTGAACAGGCTAACGGGCTACAAGTATCAATTGGTGCATCTCTAATAATAAATATTAATTATATATATATTGATTAATGTATTAATATAATGATTAATGTTTGTTTATAGTGCATTAACTAAGGTTAAGAGATGCAACTCTAAAATTTTAAAATGTATTAGTAATCTGAAACTTTTTAGCCTTTTAGCCAAGGTTCCATGTTGAAACTAACAATGAACTATGCTAATACAGAATTGATTAACCTTTGTTACAAATTGACTCTTATTGTAAAGTGTTCATATAATCTAAAAACTCATTCTTAAAGATGACCATCTTTAAATATCTACACAAAGGCAATAGAATTGAAATTACATACTCTCACACTTTATTTGTTTCTATTTGATTATCAGTATTGGGGATAACGCATTAAAAGTAACACAAGTTATGCAATCAGATTACTTTTTCAAGTAGCTAGTAAAGTAACACATTAATTTTTAATTTATAAGAAAATATCTGATTTACTTTTTCAAAAAAGTAATGGCATTTACTTTTTCTCATTTATTGACTGACAGCTCTCCTGTCCCAATGTTGAGAGAAATCGGGAGTAAGTGCGTTGGAGTAAGGAGGCATCATGTGCACTGTGTAAACACGATGCTTACTGTAGTTCTAGACTAATTGTGAACATGCATTTACTCATCTCACAACAACAGATTCAGTGTTTCTCAAAATTAATAAAAGCAGTTAAATGCAAAACTGCAGTAATTAAATGTTAAATAGCACAAATATGTATTTATTTATGTATTTAATCCCATTTTATTAACCTGTATGTTTACTGTTGACTTTTGATGATTCAGTTCAACCATGCTAATAAGCAAAAATTACTTTAGATAAACATAATGTTTCTTTTTCCTTTCTTTTCTTTTCTTTTCTTTTCTTTTCTTTTCTTTTCTTTTCTTTTCTTTTACTGAAGAGAGGGACTTTCTTCTCCTTGACTTTCTTCTCCTGCATACTTTTCTTAATCCAGAATGGCAGCAAAGCTGAAAGGTTTGTTTAAACTGTGCCCTCTACAGTACAGGCATGCATTTGCATTTCCTTCAGGATGAGGCTTATTCATTTCACAGTTATGAAGGGGCTTTTACATTTGGCAAAAACATAACTTCTTTATATCAAAAACAAACAAGCAAGCCCAGCTCAGATGAGAAAAAGAAACACAGAAGTAATGCAAAGCATTACTTTCCATAAAAAGTAACGAAGTAATGCTTAGTTACTTTCTTAGAGATTAACGGTGTTGTAAAGCATTACTTTTAAGTAACTTTCCCCAATGCTGCTGATGATTATTTACAGTTTTTTCTCAATCGCTAACACACTATAACTGATTCATTTGGCCCAATTTTCCAAACCATTCATACAGTTCTTGAAACAAAGACACATTTCTCAAAACTTTTAACACATTTCACCTGTTTGCACACACGTTCCACTTTACTCAATGTTTTCTGCAAAACTCTACACAAAAACACCATCATTTAGCAGAGGTTTAACCATGTTCTCAGTCAGAAAACACAAACACACAATTAACTCAAGCAGCACAAAAGGAACTCAAACAGCACACATTTATCCATGTGTGAACATTAAGTAGCAAAACCGATGACACACAGGTCAGAATCTCAGGATGAACAATAGCACAAGTGATTATGTGTTTTGGAAAATGAATCCTGGTAGTTTGAGACAAAGAGGAATTGGAGGGGAAAATAAAAATGAAGGGGATGAGGTCAAAGGTCATTTGTTCCTGATGAAATATAAAGCTTTATAGTTGAGCATGTTCTTGTGCATGGAATGATCATAAGGATTGCTGCCTGCAGGCTCATATACTTGCACATTACAATTACAGTACATAGTAGCAGTTCTTCAGATGAGAGATCTTTCACTATTCTTTGTACTGTAAATACTGTAGCACACACCCTCAAACTTGTAACTGTTGTACTCATAAAAGTACTTTTTACATGTATATGTGCAGAACTGAGGTTCGACTGTCTAGGGGTGGCAGAGAAAGTATTTTCTCAGAAAAATAAGAAACTTTACAGTAGTGTAATGAAAGTAAACTTTTCTTAAAGTGTATTGGTGAATTTTACTGTCTCTGCACAACTCTATGTATGCTGCATACTGTAACAGACATTGACTTGCAAGATGTTCTCCTGTTTCTCAAAAGGAGGTTTTTGTAACAGTGTTTTGAATTGATCTCACTAGTGTTCTCTAGTCAGGAAAATAGTCTGTGTATTTGACAGGTTTGTATATTAGCTGAGGCCAAAGTTTGAGTCTGACAAAAGAGAATATGTTTTTGACTAAACTATTTGATTTTGACCTGGAAGTTTGAAGTTTGCACAAGTTGGTGTGTAGTTTTGAGATTGTGTTTATAGTTGTGAGAAAATGGTGAATTGTTTCATGAATTGTGTATTAGCAATCGAGAAAAACTGTAATCAAAATAACAAAATATGGTCATCCCACACCAGACGAGAAGAGCAGCATTGCGACTAGGACAACTCGCTGGTATCACACATCGGATGTGTCATGTTCAATTCAACCAGTGGTTCAAAACAGTTAACCTAATCACCAAACAGGCAAAAGTTCACTTCAACCACTCGACCTCTAGTTGGAAAGACGGCTTTAGAATGAGTCACAATCTCTTGTCTCACTGCGTGCCGTCCCTCAGCTGTATCTTAGTTGCCCCCTCCTTCTCTGTCCCGCACTTGTCTTATTATTGCCTCAAAGACAGAGTCTCTTGACATTCACACGTGGGCTGACCTTTTTTGGTACTGCTTCCAATTAAATCTTGACAGGTTCTTGTCTATACAAAGCGCCCTGAGATTGCCTTAGCCTGCGTAACTTCACAGAGTTACACCACTTTTTGAGTGGAGGTGGCAGTGTGTGTTGTTGGCGACTCCTGGTGACTCATCGAGTACAGCGGAAGGACGTTTGCTCGTGGAGATAATTGCGTTTCTCTCACCTGTGCCATTTATTTTGCAGGCCTTCAAAAGTGCCACGATGAGCTCATACTGGTGTGCGGGGAAGGGTGATGTCATCGAGAACTGGTGCCGCTGTGACCTGACAGCACTTGGCAAAGACGGGCTTCCCAACTGCAGCCCCCTGCGGCGGCCCATGTAAGTTACCCTCACCGGGTGTCCTGAAAGCACCTTTAAGCAATACTTGATTCATGGCATCACTTTTTGGCAGAATGTTAGGCATCCTAGACTTTGGTAAGACAAATGATGCTGCCTCATCCTCACTGCCAAATTGTGAGGCAGGATTTCATCAAGGCAATTGTTTGGTGACTCAGTATGTCCATTACATTACATGCTGAGTCACATAATGAAAAATGTACATAAAATTTGTACAAAAACTGCTTGAGGGAACTGCACTACTGTGTGTGTGTGTGTGTGTGTGTGTGTGTGTGTGTGTGTGTGTGTGTGTGTGTTTGAAAGGAATCTCTTCTGCTCACCGAGGCTGAATTTATTTGATCAAAAATAAAAACAGTAATATTGTGAAGTATTATTACAATTTAAAATAACTGTTTTCTATGCAAATATACTGTATGTTAAAATGTAATTTATTCCTGTTATCAAAGTTGCATTTTCAGCATCATTACTCCAGTCTTCAGTATCACATGATCCTTCAGAAATCATTCTGGCGCCAATAGCTAAACTGTGATCAATTTTATTTTTCAAGATTCACTTATGAATAGAAAGTGCACTGTAAAAAAATCAAAAGTTGAGAAAACTTAAATGTTTTAGGCAACCAGCTTCAGCAGATTTTTCTCAACTTGTTGTTTTCAGTTTATACAACAAGTTGAGAAAACTCAAAAATCTCCTACAAAAACAAGTTGAGAATACTCAAATCTGCTGAAGCCGGTTGCCTTAAAGGGTTAGTTCACCCCAAAAATAAAATTATGTCATTAATTACTCACCCTCATGTTCAGTTTTGCAAAGCTACGAGGACACTTTTTGTGCCCAAAGATTTTTTTTTTTTTTTTAATTAACAATTTTTCTCCCTTGAGTTATGTCTTCCACCATTTTGGAGAGTACCCAAGAACGTAATCAGCATTGTTTACACTTAGGGGAAAGCATGTGTATGCATTGTGATGATCTCCAAAATGGCGGAAGACAGTAACTCGTAGGAGAAGAATTGTTGAATAAAGTTGTTGTTATTATTGTTTTCTTTGCGCACAAAAAGTATTCTCGTAGCTTCGCAAAACTGAAGTTGAGTCACTGATGTCATATGGACTGTTTAACTGATGTCCTTACTACGTTTCTGGACCTGGGAACATTACATTAAGTCCTTCCTGAATAAAAAAAAAAAACAAAAAAAAAAAACAAATACAATTGGTGATTTATCCTCTTTTGTGAATGAAATAAACAATTTCATTTTGTTACAATCTGGCCTGCAAGCTCCAAACTGATCCCAAAAAAGCACAGATTTGCAGCCATATTGTGTCATTGCCTGAAATGAGAGCAGAGAGCTTGTGCAAAAAAGGTTGTAATTCATTTTTAGTGAATTCCCTAAGGTATTTTAACAATGCTGCATACTGTTTAAAATTGCCTTTGCTTCAGAGTCACGTCTGTGATGCCTTAAAATGCCCCCTGCTTAGGCAAATCAGTGGGTTTTGGAAAGGAGCCATTCTGTCAAACCGCACTAAAATGCACATAATTTTGGCTTTTTAATTTTCAAAGATTGAGACTGGCTCCACACCTGGAACCCTCCAGTACGATGGTGGCGCTGGAATGGATTGATGTTGAACCTCTGATTGGCTACAAGGTTTCAGATTACATCATTCAACATAAGCGAGTCGAGGACCCGTCAGAGGCGGAAATCTACACAGGTAAGCACAATTTACAGGCTTATGAAAAATATTACAGAGAAGAGCACCTGCTTCACTCAACTGTAAATAAAATCTGTACAAAAACAGCTTTTTAAAATATAAAAAGCACAGCATTGTCTTTTAGTTTCAGTCTTTCTAAAAAAAAACCTGCGTTGAATTGTGCCTTGTTTTAAACAAATCTGCAGTAAAATGTGTGAACAAAGGATGAAGTTCTTACTGATGTGGTCTGAATCTTCATTAAAGATAAAGTTTATTCACTCTTTCCTAACATTGGGATCAGAAGGAAGGCAATACAAAGACAATTTCCACAGTTTGGTACTGCACGGCATCTTGTTGTGTAACGATCAGCCTTGTCGGCCGAATTACATGAATTTAAAATGGGGTCAGATTAAACTATGTGAGGGCTTCGAGTGTTTAAAAAGATGAGTCAGACAACAATGTTAAAAGTGAAATTCAAATATGTATTTACAATGTTCACAAGAGACTTAAAACAACACAATAAAAATTCTAGGCTGTTAAAAGCATGGAGTCTTTCCGTTCCATACCATTAAAACAGTCATGAAGAATTCCAGCATGCTGTAAGTCCCAATGTGAATGTGAGAAGTGTCCACCGGTGTGTATACAATCCAAAAAGGGTGATAATCCAATAAAGTGAGATTCTGGAATGGTAAATCCACAAAGGTAACTTTTCAATCCAGCCTCACATGACAGGCAGACCTAAGACTCATTTAAAAGACATACACACAATAAAATGGTTAAGAGGAATAAAATGGCTAAGACAACATGAAAACATATTAACCCTTTAGGCGCCAGGGTTTTTTGGAAAAAATGCTGGATTTTGACATCAATATTTCAAAATCTTGTGGCTTGAAAGGGCCTAAGGATAGAGAGTCTCTCCTATGGACACTAAGACCACGTCCACCCCTGCCACCCCTATCCCCGTTGGGCAAAGGCTCAAAATTATCACTTGATGGTGCTTCGTGAACACTCTCGCCTTTGATGGCGACACCATTGCGCATGCAAAGATGGCCGATCATCATTTTCAAAAGGTAAATATTCCCCTTCAGAGACAGAATCGGCAAATAACATTTGCAACACGTCCTCACGGTACAACTTTTTATCAGCCATTTGGCAATTTTCTCTCACAAATATCAAAATTTAATAGATGCTATGAACTGAACTGCTTCCGCATCAATGACATAGCTCAGTTTCTCTGCTATTTCATCAAACAATTTTGGTCTAGAATCAAAGTACTACATGTCTGCCATCTAGTGGTAGGGAATACAAATGAGATAATACACCATATTAGGAACTACAGTCTATTTCATGAAGTATGACATCTTGTCGCAATTTTGCGACTTTGGCACTTAGAGGGTTAAAACTCAACTATACATAAAATCATTATAATATACTGAGCAGGTTAAAACATGTGTCCTGTGTGACAGTGTCACAGTTGTCTTCAGAGCCATCTTTATTGTTTGGTTTCTCCATAGATCTGCGTGTTTGCCTCTCTTGTAAACACTACATGTGCAAATCGGTGGGTGGGGCTAAACAGGCAGCAATGTAGAAGCAGGCATTGATCTTCTTCTGCGGAGGCGGTGTTTAGCAACACTATTACATCACAGAGTTGTACATTCCAAAAACTGTCATTTTTGGCAGACTGGTATCAGTATACGCTGTTTTTAGACCAACAACAAAGTTCTGAGTTCTGAAGCTCACAGGATGTTTTTATAGTACAAAGACCTCTTATATGTCAAAAGATCAAGGGAATTTTGGTTTCTCAGTTCATGACCCCTAGGTCTCTTATGCTTAACATGGCTGCATTTATTTGATAAAAATACAGTAAAAACTGTAATATTGTGAAATATTATTATTTTAAAACAAATATGTTCTATTGTAATATACCATATTGACCCAAATATAAGACGACCCTGATTATAAGATGACCCCCCTTTTGGAAAAAGGCTTTTTGAAAACCAAATCTTTTTTTTTCTCTCTCTCTCTCAGTAAAACATCATCATTTTTGAAATTATGGTAAATACTGGTAAAATGTACCAACAATCACATTTAAAAAAATATACACTTTTTGATTTACCATAAAAATAACAGGTAGCCCATCTGAATTATATAACATTCAGGGGTAACACTTTATTTTGATGGTCCCTTTTGATCATTCTGTTGACACTAAGCAATGTTGCAACTACATGTCAACAAACTCTCATAAGAGTAATAGTAGACTGTCTGCTTCGTATCTACTAACTCCTTATTGTGTTGGTCTCCCAACAGATATTTTACTGACTAAAAGTAACTTTGCAAGAATGTGTCAACTTAATCTAACCCTAACCCAATCAACTAATACAATACTAACGCTCTAATGAGAGTTAAAGGGATTTTGATTAAAGGGACCATCAAAATAAAGTGAAACCCATTTAGGCTATCCATCTCATAGTAGGCAAGCCTACCAACATTTTATTAATAGTAGAAGTGAAATCTTATTGTAGTCTTCAAATCTGGGCACTATCTTACGTTTTAAAATCACTTACAGATGAAGTTTGTTCCCATCAGGCTAACACGCTAAAGCTTTTCTTTTTCTTTTCCTTTTGTTTTCACTCGCGATCTTTACAACACACATATATTACGTATTCCATGGCACGTATTTGGTGACACCTATAGTTGTGGGTGTATTATTGACACATCAAAGTCTAGACCCTGAATATAAGACGACCGCGTTTTTCCAAGAAAAAAACATTGTTTTATATTCGGGTCAATACGGTAGTTTAAAAGGTAATTTATTGCTGTTATCAAAGCTGAATTTTAAGCATCATTACTCCAATCTTCAGTGTCACATGATCCTTCAAAAATCATTATAATAAGCTAATTTGCTGCTAAAAAAAATACAAAAAAAAAAATATATATATATATATATATATATCAATGGTTATCAATGCTAAACACAGTTTTCACTGCTTAATATTTGTTGAACAACCATGGTTGAACAACCATGACACATTCCTGTTCAAAATGTTGGTGTAAGTAAAAAAAATAAAATAAAATAAAATAAATAAAACAGTTGTGACATTTATAATGTTACAAAAAATTTAGACTTAAAAAAAAGAAAAGATCACTGATCACAGCTCGATCATTGCATCACATGAATTTCATTTTAAAAGATAAATTATTATTTAAATGGTAAAAATAGTTCAGAATATTACTGTTTTTATTTCTACTGTATTTTGCCTTTTTTAATGTTTCTTTAAAAAAAAAATCTATATTCTAAATCTTTGACAAGTAGGATATGCCATTGTATTGATGTGAATAATATATTGAATTTTCTGGCATTATGTGTTTTTCTGCTCAACCTGACAGACTAATGTGCATAGATGGAGGATTTATTTGTTTTTCTTAATTTTCACTATTTCTTTCGGCATAATGGACCTTGTCCAATCTTATGAGATGCTTCCAATAATTTGGATGTGTTTGTCCCATTCTTACGTCTGTGATCAACTTATAAATCTAATTTCCCAATGCTGGGAAACTGCAGTTCAGTCAGGGCTCTACGATGATGTTATCCTCGTAGCCTGCGGTCAGAGTCTGAATACATAACTGATTGTCTTGTTGATCTGGTCAAATCTCGTTAAGCTTCCATGGCACTACGATTTCAGGGTTACAGGAGCAGAGGGAGATAAAGATGAGGGCTGGGAGATGGGTTACTAACAGCCTGTGTGACTGGCAGTGACCTGCACCCATCTGTCCGAGTCATGGCTTGTGAGTCAGAGTTTGGGTGACAGGAATCTAATAAAAGAGGAGAGACAAAATGTTAAGGTTGAAAGTCATCGCAACCAATCCATACAGCAGAAGGAGGAGTGCTGATGAGTGAAAGCAGGAGATGAAGACGATTCTTGGCACGGAGACAGATGGTGTGACATCTTTGATTCTGGTCGACAGACCTTCATCAGTTACAGAGACTGACCGCAGGATTACACTCTCCAGTGGCCTGAAACGCTGACCTGAGATCAGCTGGTCATCTCGTGTCGTGTTGGTCATGAGGCTGATTTTGCATGTAGTTCAAATGCTTGTTCCGAAGCAGAGTTTGATTATCGCATTGTAATATTTCAGTGTGAACCGTGTGTTCAAACATTCGGCAAGTAACAAGCTGAGAGGAAACGATACCAGCCTCACCTTGATGTACCAAGTGCTGCAGTAGCCCCTCACTGCAGAACAAAGATCCAGGGGGTGGGGTTGGATCCACATCTAGGTGGTGGAGATAGGTAGGTTTAGGGGTGGAGATGGGTGGGTTTAGGGATAAGGGGGTGGAGATCTGTAGGTTTAGGTATATGTAATGTGGGAGGAGCTGGATCTGGATCCAACCTTGCCCCCTGGATCTTGTGTTCTGCAGTGAGGACCATCTCAAGTGCTGTGCAAAAAATAAATAAATAAATAAATAAATAAATAAATAAATAAATAAATAAATAAATAAATAAATAAATGAATAAAAATAGACAATAACAAAACATACAAACTATAGCAGAACACACAACCGTACAATAATCTATATATATATATATATATATATATATATATATATATATATATATATATATATACACACACATTAATTCATGGCCAAAAATATCGGCACCCTCTGTAAATATGATCAAAGAAGGCTGTGAAAATTAATCTGCATTGTTAATCCTTTTGATATTTCATTTTAAAAATTCTCAAAAATCTAACCTTTCATTGTATAATAAGGATTTATATGAGGGGAAGTATCATTATGAAATAAATGTTTTTTCTTTGATACACATTGGCCTTTTATTCAATACTTTTTGAAACCTCCATTTGTCAGTTTAACCGTTCTAAATTTTCTCCTATAATGCCTGATGAGGTTAGAGAACACCTGACGAGATCAGAGACCATTCCTTCATCCAGAATCACTCCAGACCCTTTAGATTCCCAGCTCTATGTTGCTGATTCTTCTCTTCAGTTCACCCCACACATTTTCTATAGGGTTCAGGTCAGAGGACTTGAATGGCCATAGCAGAAGCTTGGTTTTGTGCTCAGTGACCCATTTTTGTGTTGTTTTTGAGGTTTGTGTTTGGATTATCAGTCACTTGCAATCCCAATATGCATTTACCCAGCTATTATCAAAAGTATTTCTAAATAAATACAACAAAACATTTTCTTGCGACATTACGTGAAGTATTATGACAAAATGCATTATGAAGAAGAATTGGACCTGTTCTGCAGGTGCATTAGAGCTAATATTAGCATCATGCTTCGTAAGACAATTTATGAGATTAATAGTACAATTTTACTCAGAAGTCACTTCAAACCACCATTGAGTGTTTGTAATAACTTCCTTTTGCGATCACATGTGGAATATTGTTGTTTACTGTTGTTAAAATATGCTATTTATAGCCTTTTATATCGCTGCGCAAATTAGCATTTTAGTACACATTCAACTCAAGAAAATCACATACAAACCATATCCTATCGTAATTGTCTGTTTATTATATACTTATTATTTTATTATATTTAAAATCTATAGTGGCTGTTGTCATGTTTATTTCTGCTGTGTAAAAGCCTTAACATGTATGCTCTGGCTGAAACTCACGTTGTTTGTGATGTTACAACCGCCTCTCTGTTCTTAAGTTGCCAGGTATACATTCCAAGTATAATACACATTAGAAAAAGGATCTATTTTAACTTTTATTTGTCTATATACACTTTGGGCGGCCGTGATACATCATAAAAGTAGCCCAAAAAAACACAACCCACGGCTCTGTAATTTTTCCCGTGACTGTATTTTCAAAATAGCCCACTTGTGCCGTTACCCTGCAAGAAGTTGGGGTCAAACCTTATCAAATGATTAATTTGCATCAAAAAAATATTAGCGCATTAAAATTTTTTGATTAATCACATGCGTTAATGCGTTAACGTTAACACAGCTAATATATATACAATCTGGGGTGCCATAAGGGGGGGAAGTTAGGACGATTGTAAGGGCCCGGCGATGGAGGGGGGCCCTCCTAGGGGTAAATGCGATTTCTACCGAGGGGAACGTGATTGCAATTTACCGAGAGGAACGCAGAACGCCCCCCTAGATTGCGATCACGATTTCTAAAGAGTGGGGGCCTGAGCGAAAACGGGGGAATATGCTGTCCAGGGGGACCAGAAACCGTAGTGGTGCCCCTGTACACAATACACTTGTGTTTGTCTGCAGCAGATGCAAAAGGTGAGAAGCATGCAAGCTGTTTTCTAAAGATATAAGACAGTAAGGTTTTGAATGAGGAATGTAAACAGTAAGCAAACAATTATGCAAATTACATGTCATCAGCAGTGTTTCACTTCCACACATAAGTGGACTTAGAAAACCACTTTCACACTAAATTAACCAAACTATGAAAGCACCGCTCCAATAACTCCAGTGTGAAAGCCCCTAAGAAAAAACTGTGATGATAACATGCTTATTTTCTATCCTGTGATTATCAGATGGTGACCATAATCACAGTTGAAAGACATGCTGACAGGGCCTCTTTTCTCTGAGATTCAAACATCTTTTGGATCATGTATCACATTCTGTAAAATTTGAGACAAAAATACACTCTTTGTTTTACAACAAAGGGATCAACTGTTACGATATGAAATGAGAGGATTTGTGGAATAATAAGAGACATTTGGAAATTATTCAAGGAGGAAATTTTGCAGTTTAAGACAGAATGCCCAGGAAAAGAAAATGCAGTGTCACCAAGAACAAAATATTTAATAATTAATCAAATTATCAAGTCATATTTCTTAATACAAATTTCTGGTGTTTTACTTTTTTTCCCCAATGAAAATATACAATAATTTGTTGTCCCTCTGAAATGATTTGTCCTTTGCAATAATGTAAAAAAAAAAAAAAAAAAAAAGGAATTTAAATCTATTTTTCAGCCTCTCACCTCCAACTATCTGATTTCATTATGTTTTCATATTCATTTATTGACTATTGTTTTAGCTGATGCATCTGGATGCACCTTTGTTTTTCCCATTTCTTTATACATTGTCTTTCCATCTCAGAGTTTGTTAATTGACATTCAGCCAGACATGTTAGAGTTAGAGATATTATTATTATTATTAATAATAATAATCATCATCTTTGATCAATCAATGAATTAATTAATTATCATGACATAATGCAAAGAATTAATGGTTTAAAAAAAAAAATCAGCATTTTTTTTAATGCAAAGTATAATTATTTATTTGTTATGATTGTTTAATTCACTTTTGAAGTAAACGCGCAGTAGTAAACTACTTACTCAACTACAAGTTACGTCATCTGCATTCTTGGTATTTTTGCTCATGAGAAAGTCTCCAGCTTTGCAGGCTTTAGTAACGCAATACTTGGGTTAATGCATAAAAGCCAACTACATATTTGTACAGATTATATGGGCAGCTGTGAATGCTTATCACCTGGCCTGTTTACATGTATTTTCCTTACTGTAACTACTATGCTTGCGTATATTTATTTATTCATTCATTCATTCAGTGAGTTAGTTAGTTATGTTTTGTTTTGTTTTGTTTTGTTTTGTTTTACTTTACTTTACTTTGTCTTCCTGCCAACCGAATTTGACATCATTTTTTTTTTTTTTTTTAATGATTTGCTCAAAGATGCTGGACTAACTCTACCAAAGTTTAACAAAGAGTTGAATGTTTAAACATTTTACTGAAGATTCATGACTTTGGCCAAGTTCTGATCTAAAGTGAATCAGTACATGTCTGAATGCTTTCTAAAACTGATGCTTAGACCGCAATATTTACATATTGCCATGAGGACTATACAGTTAAACATGTATAGTCCCCACACCCCCACCCCCCTTTTGGTTCCTTAGATGAACTCATGTTGTGATAAAAAAATAAAAAATAAATTCACAACCAACCCTTGTGTTCACCTTAGGCAGTTGACTCATTGCCCACAAATATGTTTTACATTTGCTAATTTAACTAAATGAAATGTTTAGCTTTGTGCTGACCAATGCTGGGAAGCCAGAATGTTCTTGTCTTGCCATCTATAAACAACTTTATTACACGCTGTTTGCCTCACAATTTTGTACACATAAAATCAGATTCTCGGCAACAATGTGTCACCACGTGTTACCATTAGGTTAACATCCTGAGCCTGGCTGACACATATTCGCACAGCAGGATGAGGAAGGTTTTACATGTTCAACACTGCGAGCCAATTCTAATAGGTTTAGACAAGACCTCGACTCGCTTTCTGTACTTTTACTGTCTCCACTTTAACACTTTTTTTTTTAATTTGCATTGGAAAAAAGAAGGACAGAGTGTTACCTTTATATTATATTGATCCCTGAAATAGGGTCAACAGTATGTTTCTTGCACAGTCCCTTTTTTTTGGCACCAGAGTTAAATTGTTTTGATGGCTCTTTTTATTTGGCTGTTGCAGAAGAACCCTGTTTATAGTGTTTATTTTTGTACTTTTTGGAGTTGCAAGTAATGCAAGTAAAACATGTTCTAAAAGTCAGAATGAATCCATCATGAACACAGTCAAAACATTAGACAATCCAAAATCAACTATTTAGTACATCATTAAGGAGAAAAAACACCACATATTCCTTGTGCACAAAGTTACAGTGCAATTTCAACAGATTGACATAATAATAATAGTAAACAAAAAAAAACATTTTCCAGGATGTAGGAAGTATAAATGTGGCAAAATAACAGCTCAATACAAGGATACAGTATTCAAATAAATATATCATCAACACAAAAGGGGGGGGGGGGGGGACTTACTTGAGAATTTTGATTAAGAGTTTCCCGTAATAAAGCATGAGTTGGGTCATATAATGGAATAAAGTGGCCAAGCATGTACCTAACATCTTCATATGATAGTGTTTTCAAATTTAACATAAATCCACCATTCTCGAAAATAGGTTTTGTTGTGAAGAAATGTGAATACAGGGTTTGGAAACATGGTGCAACCAAATCTAGTTTAACAGATCAGTCATCTAACAGGAAAGGCTGCATGAATGGGACTTTTCTTCAGTATTGTGAACATGTTGGTTGGAATGCCATTGCTGTTTTGACAAGGAAAGCATTGAATTCTTGCCACATAGAGATAATTGTTTTAAACCTCTAGATGGCATCCGTTTGCTGAATCACAGCTCACTGGCACAGTCAAGGACTTGAGTAGTGCTGGAGGAACCAAGTGAGATGTTTCATGGATATTGCTATCTGTTAGCTCTGACCTTGTCAAATTTAACAGAGATTGCATGAAGCCAAACAATAGTCCCTTTTCAAAATCACATTTTGGAAATTGAACCAACATAAAAGGACTTGCACTGCTGTGTAGCTGACATTTGTCTCTCTCTCAACTGATTCCTTCATTTCCTGCCACATTTGCCCTTTTGATTTAGTGCCAACTGCTTTAAAAGTTTCCTGAAGCATTTGTACATGGTGGACGATAACCAAAAGGAGCATAAACAGACATATGATGTAATGCATTTGCTGTTCTTTTCTAACATTTCATTGCTCAGAAGTTGCTCTTTTTACAAATATGTTTGGCTTCAGACTCTCAGACTTTTGTTTATAGACTTATCTTATCTTGGTATCTTGGCAAATCTGAGAAGAATGAGACATTGTTGAGATCTCTTCTGAAACTCTTCATTTGCTCTCTATTTAATCTTATTGCTGTCTAGGGGAAATGACCGAGATATCAGGAAGATCTAGGCCTAAATCCTGAATAGTTTGTGGTGATGACTGTTTAGAAAATTGGTTACTGTAATGAATTCAGCTCATGTGAACCTCACAGTTTTGGGCAGAATACTATAATACTGTCAGAACTGTGTTCTGTCTTGTGCTTATCATGACAGAATACCGGACCTGTTGTAAGCTGCGCCCATTCTCCAGGTTTTTTTTTTTACGTGTTTTGAAAGGCATGGAAGTTGCCACTCGTCATCCCGCCCTAGCCTGCTGAAATTTGTGGGAGTTCGACGGGATCACCGCGAATGCTGCAAATCCGCTGGCCGCTCGTTAGTCAAGTTTGCCGACTGTTCATCTGTCCAGCCTGCCGGCTGTGGCTATTCCAAGCCCGCCGGCCGCTCATCAGTCTAGTTCACTGGCCGATCCAAAGTCAAGTTCGCGGGCCGCCGCTCTCTCAAGCTTGCCGGCTGTGGCTCCCTCAAGCCCGTCGGCCGCACCGACGTCAAGCCCGCCGGCTGCGGCTCACTTCAGCTCCAAAGTTCGCTCCAGTGTCCCGAACAAGAGTCCAGTGCAGGCTCCAGCCCCTGACCAGAGTCAAGTCCCCTTATTTTCCACAGGAACATTTTTAATCAGCCTTGTCTTGTCTTGTCTGTTGGGGTTCTTTTGTTGCCTCGATGGAAGCGGTTCCTGAGTAAACCCTGACAGGGCCCCTGACTCCACATCCAGCCCAAGGATGGCTGTAGTATTCTCGTCATGCCCTGAGAGGGCCTCAGATTCCAAGCCTAGCCCATGAAGGGCTCCTGTGGATAGCCTCGAGAGGGCTCCTGTTCATGAGTTTAGCTCGCGGAGGGCTCATGTTCCTGAGTTTAGCCCGTGGAGGGCTCATGTTCCTGAGTTTAGCCCGTGGAGGGCTCATGTTCCTGAGTTTATCCCTAATTTCTCCCCAAGTTATTTTTTTGGGTGGGGGGCTAAGAGGATCTGGTCATAGAGGCCGGGCTAAGGATGTCTGTCCTGAGGGGCCTCCAGAGTGCCCACCCCCCCTCCCCATTGGATGTTATGAGGTGTGTTGGATGTTATGAGGTTTTCAATGTAAACAGTCACAAGAGTTTTATTTACATTACATTATTTACACGTTTATGAACAGTGATGGGAATAATGGTGTTATAAATAAACGCCGTTACTAACGGCATAATTTTTTTCAGTAATGAGTAATCAAACAAATTACTGTTTCCCCCGTTACAATGCCGTTACCGTTGCTGACAATAAAATACCGTGTTACTATAATTTATTATAATATTATTCAAATTTTATTTTTCAGTTCATCTGAATGGATACACAGTGTAGCTATATTTGACTTACTGTAAACTCTAATGTGAAGGCGCACAGTTCGCCGCACAAAGAATGATACAGAGCAAGAGAGTCTTTCATAACATGCAGAATTTGTTGTATTTTCCTGTCAAAATAATGGATTTCCTTTGGAATTCTTCAACTTTTAAGAACTGCCGGGTTCTCTGGTAGTGGGCGGAACTAATGCGTAAACAACAATCTCATTGGCTGGCACTCACCTATTATCATCCCTGTTTTGATTTCAGCAAAGCAATTCGAGCGAACGCAGACAACTTGATTAATATTCATGAACCAGCAGCTCATTAATCCTTAGTTAGGGCCTGAGCACCGATGGTGTGAGGACCCTATTGGAATTGATCCGTATGCATTTTATATTGTTATTAGTTGTAGAATTCGTAGTAGTTTTGTTATCTTATTCTTTTTTTTTTCTTTTTTTTTCTTTTTTTTTTTTTTTATAGAAACACTAAATGACAAACAGTATCTTAAGCACCACCACCAGTCCTAAGTTCAGTCAACATGACAAATATGCATTCATACTTGGTTATTCTAATTACTAAAGTTCTATCATCATATAATGCTAAATTCTTATAATATCATATTATAATGCTTGACTGACTAATGCTAAGTGTCAGTAGATAAATAGTGTAGATTAATGTACAATGTTTTATAATAATAATTTATTCTATTTAGTGTCCATTTCATTCATTTAACATATTTAATATTGGGGGCATTCAAGTTATTTGCCATATTTGAACATCCTTTTTAAAAAGTGACGCAAAGTTACTTTCCCTGGTAATTAGTTACTTTTCTAATGAAGTAACTTAGTTACTAACTCAGTTACTATTTGTGAGAAGTAAGTAGTAATTATACTAATTACGTTTTTAAAGTAATGTGCCCAACACTGTTTATGAACACGTAACCCAACCTCTGCCCCTAAACCAACCATTTGTCAATAAAACACAAAATATAATAGGCAGATACAAATAGAGTCATGTTTTTTCTTCAGAAAGTATTAATATTTCAAGTCTTCCGAGGCAAAACAATTGATTTGTGAGAGGAATAGACGTGATCGCCGTCTCCGTCCACCGTAAGCTCATCCTGTGTTCTGCAGTTTGTGCGCAAATTCAAAAAATGCCACCGGAAGTAGCCTGGCGTCAGCTTTGGTTGTGAAATGCTATTGGCTATCTCATGACGATTGTGTCATGCTATGGGGCTATCCTTTTGAAAGAGATGTGAGCGGGTTAATTGAGCGGGATCATTTTCAGCCTTATGTTTTACTCTCTTCTTCGCACAGAGATATCGTATGGCTTCAGAACACTTGGAATTCAACATGACTTGTTTGTAATGCTTTTAAATTATATATGTGTTATATTGTTCAGAAGTGGGTATGTTTTGGGTAGGGGTGGGGTTAGGTGCTGCAATGTGTATATGTGTGTGTATGTGTGTGTGTGTGTGTGTGTGTGTGTGTGTGTATAATACACACACATACAGTATATACACATATACAGTATATATATAATACAATTATTTCTATTTTTACAAATACATGCAAACCATTAAATTAAGACATGTATGTATGTATGTGTCTATGTGTGTGTGTGTGTGTGTGTGTGTATGTATATGTATGTGTTCTTTGCACTTAACACATTTTATTCATTTTGGTGCTACAATTCATGTTGAAATGTGGCAGTCACTGTGCGTTCGCGAAAGCGAAAATGCAATCGGTAATGCAAGATTTGCGATTGCATTTGGATTATGTCACAATTTATGCGCCCACATGTGGAAAACGCAGTTGAAAATATAATTTGCAATTCCTTTTGAAAATAGTCCGGAATATTCTTCCATATTTATATGTATGTATATGTATGTATATATATTAGTGCTGTCAAACAATTAATCGCGATATACCACATCCAAAATAAAAGTGTTTATTTACATAATATATGTATGTGTGCTGTGTATATTTATGTATACAGGTGCATCTCAATAAATTAGAATGTCGTGGAAAAGTTCATTTATTTTAGTAATTCAACTCATATTAGGAAACTCATGTATTAAATAAATTCAATGCACACAGACTGAAGTAGTTTTAGTCTTTGTTTTGGTGCTTTTGGCAGTGTGGGCAGGTGCCAAATCCTGCTGGAAAATGAAATCAGCATCTTTAAAAAGCTGGTCAGCAGATTTCTTGGTAAATGGGTGCAGTGACTTTGGTTTTCAAAAAACACAATGGACCAACACCAGCAGATGACATTGCACCCCAAATCATCACAGATTGTGGAAACTTAACACTGGACTTCAATCAATTTGGGCTATGAGCTTCCCCACCCTTCCTCCAGACTCTAGGACCTTGGTTTCCAAATGAAATACAAAACTTGCTCTCATCTGAAAAGAGGACTTTGGACAACTGGGCAACAGTCCAGTTATTCTTCTCCTTAGCCCAGGTAAGACGTTGTCTATGATTCAGGAGTGGCTTAAAAAGAGGAATACGACAACTGTAGCCAAGTTCCTTGACACGTCTGTGTGTGGTTGCTCTTGATGCCTTGACCCTAGCCTCAGTCCATTCCTTGTGAAGTTCACCCAAATTCTTGAATCGATTTTGCTTGACAATCCTCATAAGGCTGCGGTTCTCTCGGTTGGTTGTGCATCTTTTTCTTCCACACTTTTTCCTTTCACTCAACTTTTTGTTAACATGCTTGGATACAGCACTCTGTGAACAGCCAGCTTCTTTGACAATGAATGTTTGTGGCTTACCCTCCTTGTGAAGGGTGTCAATGATTGTCTTCTGGACAACTGTCAGATCAGCAGTCTTCCCCATGATTGTGTAGCTTAGTGAACCAAACTGAGAGACCATTTTGAAGGCTCAAGAAACCTTTGCAGGTGATTTGAGTTGATTAGCTGATTGGCTTGTCACCATATTCTAACTTGAGATAGTGAATTGGTGGGTTTTTGTTAAATGTGAGCCAACATCATCACAATTAAAAGAACCAAAGACTTAAACTATGTCAGTCTGTGTGCATTGAATTTATTTAATACATAAGTTTCACAATTTGAGTTGAATTACTGAAATAAATGAACTTTTCCACGACATTCTAATTTATTGAGATGCACCTGTATATAAACACACACACATGCATGTATTTTCTTTATATATTTAAGAAAAATAGGTTATTTTTATATATTAATTATATTTATTTATAATATAAATTATATGAATATAAATATAAACATGTAAATACATGTAAATAGTTTCAAAATATATACTGTATGTGTGTGTATTTATATATGCATAATAAATATACACAGAACACACACATATATTATGCAAACAAAAACTTTTATTTTGTATGCGGTTAATCGTTTGACAGCACTAATATATATATATATATATATATATATATATATATATATATATATATATATATATATATATATATATATATATATATATATATATATTAGTGGTGGGCCGTTATCGGCGTTAACGTGCTGCGTTAACGTGAGACTCTTATCGGGCGATAAAAAAAAATATCGCCGTTAATCTATTCTCAAAGTTGGGTTGGGAGCTGGGTTTATACTACGCAAGCTATGATGACTTTCACCTTGATATTTTAGCGCGGATGTATACCTAGCCGAATTGCACTGTAGGGGGCGAGAACGAGTCTTCGAACCTGTGTGTATGTCTACTGTGAAATTACCACATCAAACGTGACGTGCTAACATGGATGCAGCTATGAAGCCGCCGGGTTTGCTTCAGGGAAAATTTATTTTTAAGAAGCTTCCCAATGGAAATGTAAAGGTATTCACGGCAACCCGTCAAAATAAAAGTTCGGTTTCACTCGAAGACATCGGGCAGAAGGTAATAGACTACTACTTCTAAAACTATTAAAACCTTATCTTTAAGGAATAATCATACAATGTCTTCAATGTTATTATCAATATTAAATCCCCTTTATTTTTATGTCGGGGAAAAATGGAACACCCCCCGCAAAGCGGTAATTAGTCCTGTAATCTTCATAGGATGATTCCACACCGCAAATAATACAATTTATGTATTAAATTACATAATTTAATGTAATTAATTAGCCTATTAATTACCACTACACCACAAATTACCACCATATTATGTTTGCTTCTTGATGACTGCTAGTTGTTTACTACAGTGAATTTATTCTGATCTACTTGGCAGAATTCAAATGAGCCATTTTAATCTAGATTAATCTAGATTAATTCCAAGATTACAGTGAGATTAATCTAGATTAAAAAAAATAATCTATGCCCACCACTAATATATATATATATATATATATATATATATATATATATATATATATATATATATATATATATATATATATATATATATATATATATATGACAAAAAACTGAAAACATTAGTGAAAAGCAATAGTGAGAATTTGTCCCTGAACTTAAGTATTACAACAGCTGCTTTTAAAGTTTTTAAAACATTGATTTATGATGGATGCTAAGCATATTCAGCATATGTGTAACATGTATGATGAATACTGACACAGGACATAACATTTTTGCATTTCTTTTTGAAAATTTCACTGCTCAGTGATCGCTCTTTCATAGCTCAGGAGCCTTACTTCAAATCTTAGTTTTTTCTTTCTTAAGATTCCTTAAAGGTGATCTTTGAAATGCAGAAAATAGCTATAAAATGATGTGTGCATATAGCTTAGATTATATACACTTTGGGTATGTTTGAGTTCATAGTGAGATTCTTTGACTTTTGATTGCAGGCATTGGTATCTTGGCAAATTTGAGCACAATATGAGGCAATGTTGAAATCTCTTAGAGTGAGATTGTTTAATCAAAAGCTTCCATTTGCTCTCTATTTAATCTATTTGCTATCTAGGAGAGGCAGCTGAGATGATATCTAATTTCTGAATTTCTTATGATAATGATTGTTTAGGCAATTGTTGTCCTTTTGGGTGATGCAGTTACCGCAGTGAAATCAGATCAAGTGGGTTCTCTTTCATAAGTCAGGAGACCTTCTTTCATTATGATTCCTTACACTCTTAGACATTTCTGTAATTTCCACAGTTATTTACTGTATATCACCCAGTATAATACTGCAAATTCTCTTTACAGTAAATAACTGTAAGACCCTTTGCATCATGGGAATTTTCTGTGACGTCAGACCCCACATACAGAGACTTGTATTTTTTTAAATTGCTGTATACTACTGTATTTGCTGTAACGGTCCCTTTGGCACCATTCTATTGAGGTTGTTTTATTTTCCTCATTTCTTACATTTGGATTGACACAATTTGCCCTACACTGTGTCTACAACGCCGCAACAGCTTGGGACTGACTACACTGGACGTGTTACATCGCTTGTAATGTTTGGAAAATCCATTTGTACTTCGTGTCAGAAACAGCGCGAGCGCTTGGAGTACATCTGTACATCAGAAATATACCGGGGCATCAATTTACTGTCCGCATTCACTGTAGATAATATATATATAATGGGTTCTATATTGTTGTCTGTTGTCGAGTCGAGCCGCGCTGTGCCACTCGCGTCCGAGGAAGACACAGAAGCAGTGGGGCAGCACCACGGGTTTTTGCCGGGGATGAACCCGCGAGAGTGGAAGAGCTCCGGAGATGCAGCTTATGAGAGAATAAGACCAGCAAGCAAGGTAAAAATATATGTACGTTTGTCTGTCTGTTTGTGTCAGATTTTTGCACACCAGTTTAACCCATAGTAACATTTACTCGTCAACATGGTAAGAGAACAGCTATGGTTTTGAGAGGTTTGTGGATTCTATATGAGGTTTGCCTTTTAAAAGTGTGCTATTTCTACTTCTTGTTTTTCAGTGAAGACGTTTCTGTTACTAACAAAGTGGATGGTGAGCAAAGGTGATGGCCATGTTTTGGAGCAGCACCTGGGTTTTGCAGATGGCTATGTATTCTTTGGCTGCTTGTCTTTTTTCCCCATTATGTTTCTGTTGCCTAAAGATTCTTTGTGAGGATGAATCCAGAGGACACAACATAATGCACTGCAAAATGTCCTAAAACAAGAGCACTGTTCCAGCATTGGAAGTCTGTATTTTTAAGAGTTATACATGCAATGTTGTAAATAAAAAAAATATATATATTGTGTAATTATTGTATCTGTTTTAATTGAATGCCATTAGTACCTATGTAGAGTAAAAATAAAATGAATTCTACATAAAAATTATAAAATCTAATGAAATGTATATTAAAATGAATGAATACAGTAGTATACTGATAAATTGGAGTTTATTTACAGTAATTTGCTGTAAAACAGTACAGTTTGCAACTTTAAATCAAATACAGTTTGCTACTGTAAAAACCCTTTGAAATAGTGTAGGGAACACCTGAGATATCAATGATTTGTGATTCAAATTCATCGGTGATTCATTTGGGATAATGATTCGCAAATCTGAGCACAATATGACGCATTGTTGAGTTCTCTTATGAAACTGTATAGGGGACATGAGCAAAAGTCTCCATTTGCTCTCTACTTAATCTCACTGATATCTAGGAGAATGGATTGATATATCAGGGAGATCTCATTCCTGAACAATCAATGTTTAGACAATCATATGTTGTCAAATGAAGCTCATTTTTTAGTGGCAGCTTTTGCGGTTATTCTTTTGGTGATCATTGTCATATTTGCCACCAACTCCAGTGCTTTACGACAGCTGCACTTCCGAAGTTTCATGCATAATGAAATAACGCACTTGTCTCATATAGAATGGCGATGGTGCTTCATGCTGCAGCGGGATTTCGCAGTCGCAAGACCACACATGTTGGTCTGAGTTTCTTAATTTGGGTGAGCTGGTGTTCCTGTTCAACCGGCAGCCTGGAAGAAGCACGCTTCTTCCAAATCCGCTAATTAACGACGAGAAGGGTGTCAGAGTGTGAGTATCTCTCACTGTTCCTCACCGCGGACACATAATGGGAGTCTGCAGGATGGGTGGGGGGAAATGCGGAGCGAACCAGCCACCACATGCCAATGATGTCATCTCACAGCTCCGCTGTCAGACGGAGCGCTGTTGGACATTCGATCTTTGATTCTCATCTCCATTTCAGCCTCCCTTCACAGCAGGTTTCTTATCAGGAATCCGTCACTGTCCGACACCTCCTGCTCCCTGTCTCCCTCACTGAGGGTCGAGCCTTCGCTCCACGGAGGGCTATCCTTTTGTTTACATAACAATTCTGACATCGCCTTTGAGCAGAGCGCCGTCCCAGAATGCCGATGCTAGTCGATAAGCCAGCTTGTCTGAAGCGAGATTCAATTAAAAGGAGATAAAAGGGTGTCCTTCAGGATGAGTGGAGATAACGAATTGGAGAGCCTCAGCTGACTTGCTTTGTTTGCTTAATTAAGGATGACCTCATCGCTAAAAATGGCTCCCGCTTCCCCTGGCGTCACGAGCGGAGCCATCAGCAGATTGGAGTACAGGCAGCAAGCCAAGTCTGGCTTCTTTATTCAGCACACACACATTCGCCCGCACATACTCGCAAAACACTCGTGGTAATGCAAAGGTGAGGTTGAATGCATTTTGATGCAGTTTCACAAGGCACAGATAATTAACGTCACACATATTAACACACGAACAGTTGTATCCAATTCTTGAAAACATTTTTATTGTCATTTCGCCTGTTAGGCCAAACAAAGGTTGACGTCATCTTTGGTCTTCTTACAGTTGGTTGTCAAATGAAGTCACTGTGTTTGGTACTTGAATTTGGGAGAGCTGATACCACAGTGATATGATGACTGATCATGTGGTGGCCAATCAGCTCATCTGGCATTTAGGTCTAAAAGTGCAAGGTTTCTAAAGGGCAAACACAATCAGACCAATTTAAGCCACTTAACTGCATGGAATTTTCTCTCATTATCTAGTTATAGAATGCTGTTTGCTAGAGCAGAGCTTCCCAAAGTGTCAGCTGCAGGTATTGCAGGAGGACATGGCCTAGGCTAAATCATTCAAATTGCATTGATGTCTGGTTTGATTGTTTGTTGTTGTTTCTCTCATAAAATCACTTTGAAATATATCAATACAAGTATTTTATTTTCATTCTAGCGAGGTGAGATACCTTTCTTATTTCTAATTATATTGCATTATCTGTTTCTAACAATTTAACAATGAGTCATAAAACCCGGAAATGAGTTGCATTTTTGAACTTACTGAAGTCAGTTTTTTTTTTTAATGGGTTTTTGGTTAAATGTCTGATACAAGGTCTGCGTTTAACACAAGCTCAAGATATTTTCATGATTCATTCTTTCTTTCTTTATTATTTTTTTCTAATGATTTATGTATGGCATTTTCACCTTTATTATGACATAACAAATCAGAACTGACAGGAAGCAAAGTGGGAGAGAGATCGGGGGGCTGGATTGGGAAAGGTCCTCGAACTCAAGACACCCGTAGCACAACGGCACTGTATGCCGGCGCGTGCCCACAAGGCTATTGGCGCTAACATTTCAAAATTTAATCTATGACATAAAATACATCAGTAAAACCCTCTAAAAATTTGTATGATATTTTTATGAAAAAGGTGGTTGCTAACAAGTATCTAAATGGAGACTGCCGTGGACATTAAACATTGTCACGTCAAACAGGGAAACTCCTTAGTTGCCAGTCACTTTCCTGTGTTTTTATAATTGCACTTTTGCAACCTTTGACTAACTCAAACTTTCCAAATGTGGATTTTAAATAAAAACTGGTCAAGTCATGGTGTAGTCTATTTGTAGCCTACATTTATCTTTTTACTTTTGGTGATTGTTTTTAGGATTCAAAATATTTGTTTAGATTTGAACAAAACCTGTACGAATCATAAACTTTTGTTGGTCACAGAACTTACTTTCTGCAATAATCCAAAAGCCAATGGAAAACACACACACACACACACACACACACACACAAACACACAAACACCCTTATTACTGATGCACAGGCCCCGGGAAAATATAAATAAATCCTTATGTATCAATAAAGATTAATGTATATTGACATGAGAATCATTTTCTCTGATAATATTTTAGTGATCAATTTGTGTGTTTTCTTTCAGCTTTTTAGAATCAGAACTAGCTATCCCAGATTTGAGAACTAAACACTCTTTTTATCTAATCAGTCAAAAGAGTTGTTCGTGATTCAGTTCGATTCATTATGACAGTTCACTCATACACTGAATTGTTTTCAGTGAATTCTCTCATTGAAGTAATGACGGAACAAAAAAACAAAACAAAAAACGAAATTACGTGGATATTTACGTACCATCCATTGTAAGAAACAAAACTTGCAGAAGTCTTCTATCATTTCTAAAAGATGAAGCAGCTTTGCATTGCTTATGAATGACTCTGTACAAAACAAATAAAAAATTGAAATGAAATGAAATTCAATAAAATAAAATATGGCCTTTTTTGTTTGGCTTCTGTAACACAGACCTCATAAAAATGCTAGGAACGCCCCCAGCATCAACTTTGCCAAAAATCACATTTCTTATTGCATTACTTGCATACTGTATATCTTTTGAATATCCTGAAATCTCTACTAAGACAATAATGATTCTGATGCCATTTAGCACAGTTTATCTACTGTACATGGAAAGGGAGTTTCAGTCCTTGTGGCCTTGAAGGAAAAATACAGAAACACGTTGAGCGTTGAATCCGATCTCTGTCTTAAATTGACATATATGCAGTACAGTCAGACATGAAATCCTTAAGGGGCCAATCACACAGAATGAAGGGCGCTTTTGCTGACTTTTGCTTACGCCTCTGAAGATCGAAAGGCTCTGTGCTAGAGTTTACACCAGAGCTTATACAAGCTGGCTCTCATTTATTTGAAGAGAAGAGTCTCTACGTTAATGAAAGCTAAACTTGCTTTCATGTTTTGTCCTGACTTGTCTAGCCTTGTTGTTTTGTCTTGTCTTTTTGTTTTGTTGTTTTGTTTTATGGCTTTGACAGAGCCTTTTCTTTGTAGGGTTATTCTCTTTTATTCTTAAGGATGAAGTACAAGAATGGGACACATTTATTTTCAAGGTTTCTTGTCGTTCCTCTCCAGGGAGGGTTTAATCGATGCTTCTGTATCAAGCGCACTGGCTCAAATCTTATGGTTAGGGCCATTATACAGACTGTCTCTACTAATAAATTGAATAGACATAGTGATGTCAGATTAGCAAATGACCCTTTAAAATGCAGAGCTGTGATCTCTCTCTCTCTCTCTCTCTCTCTCTCTCTCTCTCTCTCTCTCTCTCTCAATTCAATTCATTATGTGCTTTATTGGCATGACAATTGTTACAATGTTTTGCCAAAGCGTAGTGTTTACATTAAACATAGAACAAATATGTACACTCATGTATATATAATTAAAATAGAACAAATCAATTCTATGAATTCTAGAATTCTATGAACAATTTAAAATTTAGTGTGTGTGTGTGTGTGTGTGTGTGTGTGTGTGTGTGTGTGTGTTTGTGGGCGCATCACTGATTTGTTGACTCCTCCCTCTTTTTGTGACAGGCGTCAATGTATCTTGCTGCTAGTAAGATAAAATCTTGTTTTCCACCTGATAAATATTGAAGTTGTGTTTTCTTGTTTAACATTTTTTAAGTCAGGGCAAAGTGTTTCAAATTTGGGATAAAATGCCTTTCTAATGTCTTCATAGTTAGGGCAGCTGGTGAGAAAGTGTTGCTCTGTCTCCACTTCCCCATGGGTACAGTATGGGCAGATGCATCTCTCTCTTTGGGCAGCCAGTGCTGTCAATATCTGCCCGTCTCTATAGACAGAGTATGACTGCTCAGTCTGTACCTCGTCATTTGTCTTCTTAATTTACAGTATTTCACTGTACTCAGATATTCTGCAGTTGTGTAATCTCTAGTTAGGGCCAAATAACATTCAAGTTTACTTTGTTTTTCTGTTGTTTCTTTCCAATAGGTTAGATCATTTTCCTTTTGTGCTTTTATAATCTGGTTGGGCCGAATTTTGTGGATGGATGTTTCAGTGTCCTGATGCTGGATGTTGTTAGTCATGTTAGTTTGATTTTGCAGCTTCAGGACCATCTGAATCAGGGGACATTTTTCAGGGTTCACTTCATGGTTTTTAAGGGCTTTAAAATGATAAGAGTTGGGGTCACTCATTTTTAAGTGTTTCCAAAATTTGATGGCTCTTTTCTCAATGTGCATTAGTAGAGGGTATTGGCCTAATTCTGCCCTACATGCGTTGTTCGGTGTGTTCCTCTGTAATCTGAGGATAGTCTTACAGAACTCAGCATGCAGGGCTTCAATCGGATTTTTGTCCAATTTTTCAAATTCATGACTTAGGAGAAGACCCCACACTTCACTGCCATATAATGCAATAGGTTCTATGACTGATTGGAATGTTTAGAGCCAGATTCTAATTGGTACTTCAATTTGGATAGATTTGTTGATGACGTAAAAGGCCCTTCTTGCTTTCTCTCTCAGTTCATTCACAGCCAAATTTAGCTTACCGGTTGCACTTATTTTCAGCCCGAGGTATGTGTAGTTTGTGGCATTTTCAATTTTGGTTATACCAAGGGTGAAATTGTGTTTTCTGGAATGTTAATACTTTTATTAGGATTAATAGTCAGGGCCCAGGTCTGACAGAACTTGTGCAGGATGTCAAGGTTCTGCTGTAGACCCTCTTCTGTTGGAGACCAGATCGTCTGCAAACAGCAAGAACTTTATGTGGTAACACTTTAGAATAATGGTCCGTTGTTAGCAAGTAACTATGCAGGAAGTAATAGGTAGTACTACATTGACGCTTAACTTAATACTATTAACTAATCGAGAAGCAAGATTAACTAAGCAGTAAGTAAAACAATTTTAGGAAAAAGGTAGTTCCTTATTAGATATTTGATAATTATTAAATAAAAATATCCTCACTGAGAACTACTTGCGAACTATAACCAATTAATAAAGAATAACCAATTAATTACTAATCACAACAGTAACTTAAAAGTGAACAATTGGGTTCTTTGTGGAAACTAATTTATGAATATGATATCCCACAAATAAGTCAGCTACATTTTTATAGTCATAGTTCGCAAGTAATACTCAAAGAGGATATTTTTATTTAATAATTATCACATATCTAATAAGGAACCACCTTTGTCCTAAAATTGTTTTACTTACTGCTTAGTTAATCTTGCTTCTCTATTAGTATTAAGTTAAGTGTTAATGTACTACCTATTACTTCCTGCATAGTTACTTGTTAACAACGGACCATTATTCTAAAGTGTTACCCTTTATGTTGGAGTCATGTAGTGTGAGGCCAGGTGCTGTTGATTTTTCCAGGACTTTTGCCAATTCATTAATGTAAATATTGAAGAGGGTCGGTGATAGTCAAGTCAAGTCAAGTCACCTTTATTTATATAGTGCTTTTACAATACAGATTGTGTCAAAGCACTTAACAGTATCAAATTGGAGGATAGAGTGTAATGTATAATGATAAGATTAAACACTCAATTTTCAATTTTCAGTTAAAGGCATTTCATTATTGAATTCACAGATTATAGTGGCCAGCCCTGCCTCACACCCCACCCTTGAGTGAAGAATTCTGTTCGTTTATTTCCAATTTTAATTGTGCATTGATTGTTTGAATGCATTGTTTTTATAATATTGTATGTTTTACCCCCAGTACCTGATTTTAGAAATTTTGACAGCAGAACTTCATGCCAAATTGAATCAAAGGCCTTTTTTGAAGTCTACAAAGCAAGCAAATATTTTAGTTTTGTTTTGGTTAATATATTTGTCAATCAGGGTGTGTAGGGTGAAGATGTGGTCTGTTGTTCTATAATTTGGTAAGAATCCAATTTGACTTTTGCTGAGAACATTGTGCTCTGTAAGGAAGTGTACAAGTCTTGTGTTGATTATATTGCAGAACAGCTTCCCCAGATTACTGCTTACACAGATGCCTCTGTAATTGTTTGGGTCTGATTTGTCTCCACTCTTGAATATGGGCGTTCTGAGTCCTCGGTTCCAGGTTTCAGGGAAATGACCAACACTCAGAACAAAGTTGAACAGTTTTAGTAGGGCCCATCTTAATTTGTGCTCTGTGTTCTTGAGCATTTCGTTGAGGATGCCATCTGGTCCACTTGCTTTTTTTTTTGTTTTGTTTTTTAGGGCTTGGATTTTATCAATCAGTTAATTTTTTGTAATGGGATAGTCTAATGGCTTTTGATATTTACCAATTGTATGTTCCATATGAATCTTTTTTTTTTCATATTTTTGGGTTTGTTCTGGGTTCATTGTAATTTCACTATTAAGTTGTTCAAAGTGATTTTTCCATTTGTCTCCATTTTGTATGGCTGCTTTTTCATGATGTTTTTTTTATGCAGGTAATTCCAGTTGTCGCAGAAATTGTTAGAATTTATGGATTATTCAGTAGTTTTCAGTTGATTTTGGATGTACTGTTCTCTTTTTTTTTCTGAGTGTACTTTTATATTTTTTAAGTTCTTCACAATATTGATGGCGTAAATCTGCATTGTTTGGTTGTCTTTGTTTTTGATTTGATAATTGTCTTAATTTTTCCTTATGGTTTTACAGCCTAAATCAAACCATTTTTTCATTTTCTTGTGTGGTTTTATGGATTTTCTTAGAGGATGTGAGGTTAGATAAATTGGCCAAATATTCAAATATATAATTTATGCCCTCAACAGCTATATTGACACCATCTCAAATGTGAGGATAAATTCTGCCTAGAAAGTTGTCTATAAGTAAGCATACTTTTGGATGGTCAATTGCTGTCACATATTTTTTTGTGCTGTTTTGAGCCCATCTGTAATTATCTCTAATGTACAGCTTACTGGGCTGTGAGTGTATGTTCATATTTGTTGTCCTTTTTAGGTAAACAGTAATTTGACTGTGGTGTGATAGGGGTGTTAGCTGTTTGACTGTGAATGCTCTGAAAGAAAATGGATCTAGATCTGTGACCATGTAATCACCTGTTGAGCAACCATGAAATGAACTATAGGTATACCTTCCAAGAGAGTCCCCTTTCACCCTGCCATTGACGAGGTACAGACTGAGGCTTCGACAGAGCTCGATCAGAAGCTTCCCGTTTTTATTCACTTGGTCATCAGAGTTATTTCTTGGGAAGTTTACAATGTTTTGTGGGAAGCTCTGTCCAGAAATATAGTTATTCCTGTTATCTGTGGTGTAGTTGGGAAGAGATCCTGTCCTGGCATTTAGATCACCACAGATCAACACACTTCCCTGGGCCTGGAAGTGGTTAATTTCACTGTGGAGAGATTCAAAGATGTCCTCATTATAGTATGGGGATTCAGAGGGAGAAACGTAAAGAGCACATAAGAAAACATCTTTAGTGGTTTGGGTAAGGTGCTTGTTGATTTTGAGCCAGATATGTGATTCTTCTTTTTTAATTGTTTGGATGTATTTGTCAATTTCTTGTTTGTGCCAGATTATGATGCCCCCTGAATCTCTTCCACGTGTGATTTTTTTCATGTTTTCTAGAGGATAAAAATATTTCATAGTATCCTGGGGGACAAAGAGTGACTTCATCAGTTTTGCGCCATGTTTCCTGTAGTATTATTATGTCCTTATCTTATATGTTTTTTTTTTCTGAAATATGAGGTTTGGGTTTTGTTAACAAAACTGGATGAATTAATACCTTGCATGTTCCACATTGTAATAATTAGTGATTTAATTTTGTCAACAAATGTAAAAATTCAACAATCTTAATATTGCTCTAGAGCAATACAAACTACAAACTACAATGTAAAGTAGTGAGTGTACAGCTTGTATAACAGTGTAAATTTGCTCAACACACAGCCATTAATGTCTAAACCACTCGCCACAAAAGTGAGTACACCCCTAACTGAAAATGTCCAAATTGGGCCCAATTAGCCATTTTCTCTCCCCGGTGTCATGTGACTCGTTAGTATTACAAGGTCTCAGGTGTGAATGGGGAGCAGGTGTGTTAAATTTGGTGTTATTGCTCTCACTCTCTCATACTGGTCACTGGAAGTTCAACATCGCACCTCATGGCAAAGAACTCTCTGAAGATCTCAAAAAAAAAAGAATTGTTGCTCTACATAAAGATGGCGTAGGCTATAAGAAGATTGCCAAGACCCTGAAACTGAGCTGCAGCACGGTGGCCAAGACCATACAGCGGTTTAACAGGACAAGTTCCACACAGAACAGGCCTCGCCATGGTTGACCAAAGAAGTTGAGTGCACATGCTCAGCGTCATATCCAGAGGGTTAATTTTGGAAATAGACGTATGAGTGCTGCCAGCATTGCTGCAGAGGTTGAAGGGGTGGGGGGTCAGCCTGTTAGTGCTCAGACCATATGCCGCACACTGCATCAAATTGGTCAGCATGACTGTCGTCCCAGAAGGAAGTCTATTCTAAAGATGATGCACAAGAAAGCCTGAAAACAGTTTGCTGAAGACAAGCAGACTAAGGACATGGATTACTGTAACCATGTCCTGTGGTCTGATGAGACCAAGATAAACTTATTTGGTTCAGATGGTGTCAAGCGTGTGTGGCGGCAACTAGGTGAGGAGTACAAAGACAAGTGTGTCTTGCCTACAGTCAAGCATGGTGGTGGGAGTGTCATGTCTGGGGTTGCATGAGTGCTGCCATTTTATTGAGGGAACCATGAATGCCAACATGTACTGTGACACACTGAAGCAGAGCATGATCCCCTCCCTTCAGAGACTGGGCCGCAGGGCAGTATTCCAACATGATAACGACCCCAAACACACCTCCAAGACGACCACTGCCTTGCCAAAGAAGCTGAGGGTAAAGGTGATGGACTTGCCAACATAAACCCTACTGAGCATCTGTGGGGCATTCTCAAACAGAAGGTGGAGGAGCGCAAGGTCTCTAACATCCACCAGCTTCAGTGGCAACCTGTGAAGCTCTGGTGAACTCCATGCCCAAGAGGGTTAAGGCAGTGCTGGAAAATAGTGGTGGCCACACAAAATATTGACACTTTGAGCCCAATTTGGACATTTTCACTTAGGGGTGTACTCACTTTTGTGGCCAGCGGTTTAGACATTAATGGCTTTGTGTTGAGTTATTTTGAGAGGACAGCAAATTTACACTGTTATACAAGCTGTACGCTCACTACTTTACATTGTAGCAAAGTGTCATTTCTTCAGTGTTGTCACATGAAAATATATATAATAAAATATTTACAAAAATGTAAGGGGTGTACTCACTTCTGTGAGATATTGTGTGTGTGTATACACACACACACACACACATACACACACACACACACACATATATATATATATATATATATATATATATATATACATATATATATATATATATATACACTGAACAAAATTATAAACACAACACTTTTGTTTTTGCCCCCATTTTTCATGAGCTGAAGCTCAAAGATCTAAGATTAGACAGCATGATTATTGCACAGGTGTGCCTTAGGCTGGCCACAATAAAAGGCCACTCTTATTTAATTTCACTCCACTCTGCACATTTTAGAGTGGACTTTTAATGACTGCGTTTACATGGACATCAATACTTCGATTTTAATACGATTAAGACAATACTCTGATTAATAATCTACCATGTAAACAGAGATTTTTGATTACCTTAATCCGGCTAAAGTCATAATCGTAGTAGACATGTGAAGTATTCCTATTTTAGTCGCATTATTGAAGTGCAGTACAGACATGTAAACACATTAATCAGACTATTACCGTTGTAGTGGACAGCACATTCCAGGGCCCAGTTTATGGCAGGGCCCCTCTCTGACCACAATAGTGGACAAAGGTTTGCTACATTTTGATTGGATCTTGGTGGACTAACATAAGCAAACTGTCCGACGCCATCAGATAAAGATGCCAGGACAACAGCCAGACACCTCTTAGAAGGTAAGAAGAAGACCTTTGGTAAAAAGTGTGTGGAAGGACTGGACTTCTCATTGTTCAAATGCAGTTTCTGCCCTTCACCCACCAACAGACTGGTTCCTAAGTTTTTGGCCTGTGACTGCCATAAAAATTCCTTAGGACCTCTGGATGCAGCAGCAGTGGGTGAAACAAAGAGAGATCACAAAGTTCCATCCAAATCCATTCATAACTATGTTCTCAAACCTTAAACTGATGCAAACTACTTATTCAGAGAAATAAGTATTCTTAGTGACAGCGACGTGTAGTGCAACGTCTTACACAAACTGACAGTTCAATCTTCTTCCATCATATTTGGATTTAATGTGTTCGTAACATTGCCAAATGTATCCTGGTTGTGGTTTGGTAAGTGAATGATGCATTGGTAAAACTTTTGTGACACTTTTATAACTTTGTGTTTGGACTATGCAAATAAGTTCCACAGGAACTTATTTGCATAGTCCAGAAGGGTGGGCCACACCATGTCCCCCCACTCTGATGGAAACAGTCAATCACAGCATGGAAATGGAGAAGCACCAGATTGCAATCTCCTCCTCATCGAAAAGAGATAAAGGTACCTTCCCAAAAGACACTCATTGTCCTGAGTCTTCGGCCTGTTACAGGGAAGGCAGCAACAGATCAATCAGATCTGAGTTTCCGGCCTGCAAGGGTGAGACACTATCAGATCAACCAAGTTCTGAGTCTCTAGCCCAAAGAGGTAGAAGACACACAGGCATCTGTAACAAGATTAAGCTCCAGCGAGCCAACCTTCACTCCAAGGTACCTTGGCTTGCGTGTTCTGGGATAAGGACCTTCTGCACCTACTCCAGGGCCACATCTGCGTGTTCCAGATTCTAGGACCGTTTGGTGCTCCAGGAGATCAGCATCCTCCAGCGCTTCGTGTTCAAGGCTGTCGAAACGGATTCCTGCTCCTTTCCCCACTGCATTGTTACCAGCACAACCAGTGGATGAAGTCACCACCACCGGACCACTCACTCGACCACAGAGAACGTATCCAAACCTCTTCCAGAGACCTTGGCATTTTTGTATATTATCAGTATATGATTTTTCTCATTTACATTAGATATTATATAGCCAATTGCAGTTTATAGCAAATCTTTCATGTATTTGTTTGATGCATAATAAGGTTATTCACCTTATTTCTTTCAGAGTAGCAACAGTTTATCTTTCCAGATAACGTAGCTCTGACATTCCAACACCCAACCTAATCACTTGCATTTTATGCATCTTATGCACTTTATTCCTATTTCATTTATGGTATTCGTTTAGTAGTTGTTGATTACTCTTGTCTATTTTTTGTTAATAAATTCTATTTTATTACACTTGTGTCTTCCTTGTGTTGATGATACAGAAAGAGATTCTGCAAGTTAGAGATCCCACCAATCTTTCCTATGTGGTGTACCCATAACCACACCTTAAGTGACACGTAATCCAAATATCATAATGTCATTGGTGACGCGAGTACCCATCACTACACCATTTTGCCTCCCTAGGTTGGCGAAAGAAAAAATCACTACACCGTCGTGTAGGACTTTTCGCCGCAATTTTCAACAGGATACACACACGGCAGCAGTCAACCGTTTGACGGCAAATAAATGGGCTTCAACACCGCCGTCATCTGTATGCACATACGAATAATTAACTGCACTTGAAGCTTTCATAAAATAAAAAAAGAAACACCCAAAACTATATATGGCATCATCACGAAGACAAACTATATGTTTGTACATGAAATTCTGGAGGAGACATCAGATGGTGTCGCGTGGTGATGTAATGATGCATGCCATTAATCGATCTATGTACTATAACATGTAAACAGGAACATGGAAGGATTATTCTAAAAGCAACTCATGTAAACACCTTAATCATAATATTGTCTTATTCAGAATAAGGTAAATAATTAGATTACTGATGTCCATGTAAACGTAGTCATTGTGGCCAGCCTAAGACACACTTGTGCAATAATCATGTTGTCTAATCAGCATCTTGTTATGTCACACCTGTGAGGTGGATGGAGTATCTCGGCAAAGGAGAAGTGCTCATTAACACAGATTTAGACAGATTTGTAAACAATATTTGAGAGAAGTAGGCCTTTTGTGTACATAGAAAAAGTTTTGGTAACACTTTATTTTGATGGTCCCTTTTGAACATTCTGTTGACACTAAGTAATGTTGCAACCACATGTCAACAAACTCTCATAAGAGTATTAGTAGATTGTCTGCTTCATATCTGCTAACTCTTTATTGTGATGGCCTCCCAACAGATATTCTACTGACTTTAAGTAACTTTGCAAGTACGTCAACTTATTCTAACCCTAACCCTACCAGTCTACTAACACACTACTAACACTCTAATAAGAGTTAGCAGGAATGTAGGTGCAATGTTACTTATAGTCAACAGAATGTGTTAAAGGGACCATCAAAATAAAGTGAAACCAAAGTTTTAGATCTTTGAGTTCAGCTCATGAAAAATGGGGGCAAAAACAAAAGTGTTGCGTTTATCATTTTTTTTTCCAGTGTATATCACTTTGCTCTTGGGGTGTGCAGTGAAGCTAGTATTTGTATCTGTATTTGTATCTTTAACGTTCACAAAATTATTTGTGTCTGTATCTGTATTCGGATAAAAATGGAAGTAAGCAGACCGGAAGTAAGCAGGTTTCACAGCCTTTCTTTTTTTTTCGTAGTTATCACTGAACTCCCCCATTTTGGGGACTTTTCGTTGTCCGATAAATAAATATTTAAATATCTTCCAATTAAATCAGTAAGGGTTCCTATGCAGTTTAGAAATATGGAAATTCATGGAAAAAGGCAAGTGCAACACTGCTATTTCATTTGCGCTTATTTCATTCATAGAGTCATTTACTTCATTTACTCATTTACTTCACACACTTGTTACTGCGTTGTAATTTTAGAGGTTTATGTAAAACATGATTTCCTTTGGCTCACCGGTTCCTGCTCAGTTTAAAAAAAGTATTTCACTTAAGTAATTTGCAGGTCTGGAAAAGTATGGAAAAAAGAGAACAGTAGATATAGCCTATGGAAAAATATTTGTGTTGACTATTTGCCCTATTCAGTGTTCTAAAATATAAAATTAATTTCTAAAAATAAATTGATCATACAAGTAGAGAGCTTTCATGACAAGCGTTTAGTAATCATCTGAACACAACTGAATTAAATCAAGGCACACTTTTTCATTACGCAGAACTCATTAAGGAGTCTTTTTTTAACTTCACGAAAAAAATGTGTGTGTGCCATGCAAACCAGCAAAAGATAAAGAAGCAAACATGTAGGCTTAGTAGAAAATGTATCTGTATCTACGCGGCTGTTTGATTGATGATCACGCTGTACTTAGTCCATTCATTCGTGTATCATATCATAGCCTATTAGGTTTAAATCATTGCCTTTTAAATATATACAAATAATAGAATGTGTATGATGTAGTTTAGCTGAATTCAATTTCCGTTTTGTCAAATGGGTATAAAAAAGGTTAGCCCTCGTGGGAAGACCAAAGAGTGTAAAGACCATCGACTCTACCGTGCGACTCCACCAGGCAGGCACACTGGCAAGCAACATAAGTATCGCTTTTGATTCATTCTCATTTCTACACCTTGCTTCACTTCTGTTTCCATTTTCATGACCAACTCTTACTATGTGTTTCCATATCCCTACTGTTACTACCACTCACAAACCACACATCACACACTACAGGCAGTGCAATCCTAACAACCTGCACACTTTGCCTATGTCTGCTAATACACTACTTTCTTTTTCTGTTGGTCTCTGGAATTGTCAGTGTGCAGTAAACAAAGCAGATTTCATTACATCTATTTCTAGTCATTCAAGACTAAACCTCATAGCCCTGACAGAGACATGGATCAAACCAGAGGACACTGCTACTCCTGCAGCACTCTCCAATAATTTCTCATTTTCCCACACTCCCTGTCTGACTGGAAGAGGTGGTGGTACTGGTCTGCTTATCTCTAATGATTGGATATTTGTTCCTTTACCTTCTAGGTATTAACATCTCCTTTGAATCACATTCAGTCACTATTACCCACCCTTTTATAATCCATTTTGTAGTTGTTTATCAACCCCCTGGACCACAAGGTAACTTCTTGGATGAATTAGATGTGCTGCTCTCAAACTTTCCTGAGGATGGTACTCCCCTAGTTATGATTGGAGACTTCAACATCCACATAGATGAACCTCAGGCTGCAGACTTCCACACTCGACTTGCCTCTTTTGATCTTAAGAGAGTGTTAAATACGGCTACAGACAAATCAGGCAACCAACTGGACCTTATTTACACACGCTCCACTGATTACGTACTGGTTACACCACTGCACACCTTGGATCACTTCCTCCTCACTTTTAACCTCAACATGGTTCCTGACACAACACATACCCCTCCACATGTCATCTTTCGACGTAACCTACACTCACTCTCACCCTCCCGGATATCTGCTATGGTTTCATCTTTGCTTCCTCCCCCTAAAGAGTTGGCATCTCTTGATGCTAACAATGCTACTGCTACTTTCTGCTCCACTCTTACATCTTGTTTAGACAGTGTCTGCCGCTTGTCTTCCAGGCCAGCCTGTACCACCCCTTCTGCCACTTGGCTGTCTGATGCTCTCCACGAACATCATTCTAAGCTCAGGGCTGCTGAAAGGGTGTGGCACAAATAAAAAAATCCTACTGACCTTAATGTCTATCAGTCACTCCTCTCTTCCTTCTCTGCTAATGTCTCCACTGCTAAAAAGACATACTATCATAACAAAATTAACAATTCGTCTAACTCTCGCATGCTCTTTAAAACATTTTTCTCGCTCCATTGTCCTCCTCCTCCCCTTCCTTCATCAACTCTAACAGCTGGTGACCCTGCCACATTCTTCATTATCTGTCAAGCACATCTTACCAGCAAACATACACTCGTTCACATCCTTCTCTCAGAAGTCTCCAAACTCCTCCTTTCTAATCATCCTACTACTTGTCCACTTGATCCTATTCCATTTCATCTCCTTCAAGCCATTTCTCCTGCAGTTGTATCTACACTAACTCACATCATTAATGCATCCCTTCACACTGGTGTTTTTCCCTCAGCATTTAGACGGGCTCGTATAACCCCACTACTTAAGAAAGTCTGCTGCTTTTGACACGGTTAACCACCAGATCCTCCTGTCAACCCTATTGGTAAAGGGCATCTCAGGAACCATACTCCAGTGGTTTGAGTCTTACCTCTCTCTAACACTAGCTTGCTCTATTATTTTTCTATTCTGTTTTCTTTTTATTTATTATATAATTTAAATTAAAAAAAAAAAAAAAACCTTGCTA
Source organism: Acrossocheilus fasciatus (assembly GCA_036784905.1). NCBI lineage: Eukaryota > Metazoa > Chordata > Actinopteri > Cypriniformes > Cyprinidae > Acrossocheilus > Acrossocheilus fasciatus. The sequence continues at coordinate 35,311,509 of CM071942.1, read as the reverse complement.
TGTGCACTACGTTAAGCTAACTAAGACTTGTTATAGCACTTACATATCATTGCTCTTTTGTTGATTTTGATTGCTTCCATTGTCCTCATTTGTAAGTCGCTTTGGATAAGTGTCTGCTAAATGACTAAATGTAAATTAAGTGTCCCCAACTAAGCAAGCCAGAGGTGACAGCGGCAAGGAACCAAAACTTCATCGGTGACAGAATGGAGAAAGAAAAACATTTGGAGAAACCAGGCTCAGTCGGGGTGCCAGTTCTTCTCTGGCCAGACAAACCAGCAGTTTGTTCCATGCTACAGCAAAGTCAGAGTGTGCAGAGGACTCATCAGTTACCATGGTCATGGCCGTCTAGTGTGACTTTTCTTGTGTTCGCTGGGAATCCTGATGTGCCATTCACAACTCAAATGATGTGTAAGGCTGTATGTTTATGTAAATCTGAATAACTGCCAGTGCTGCAGTCTCATCATTTTTTATATAATTATGTATAAGTCTTTAATGTCACTTTTGATCCATTTATTTCCTTAATTATGTAATCCTTAGAAACAAGTTGACACCAAATGACAGAATGAAATATTAAAATTTCAAAGTAAATAAATGAGCCAATTACATTTTAGTAAATGCTATTTAAAATCAATACGTTCTCACTCCCAACTCGTCACATGTTGACGCTTGGTCAGGACCCTTTGGCGTCACTTTTCAGGGTTCTCCATTGCTTTAAATAAGAAATCCTTGGCGTCAATATGCCAACGTGAAAGGTACTGGGAATTTTATCATCATGATTAAATTATATATTGGGTAATAATATTGCCATTATTGCATATATGTTGGAGTGTAATTTTTCAATTTAAACAGTCACAATGGTTTTATTTATATTACACTATTTACACATTTATGAGCACGTAACCCAACCCCTGCCCCTAAACCTACCATTCATCAATAAAACACATGATATAACAGACAGATACAACTACCATCATAATTTATTTGAAAAGTATTAATATTCCAAATCTGAGGCAAAAGGCAAAAAGACATCGTATGGCTTCAGAAGGACTTGGAATGCAACACGACTTGTTTATAATGCTTTTATACTGCTTGTTTATGGTCAGTGTTTGCAACAAATTCCTGTGACTGCATTTATATTTGCCTATTACATGTTTTATATTGTTCAGAAGTGGTGTAACGAGGCTGACGAGACGTGAGACGTGCAGATCCATGTGCAAGCTTTTAATGAGCAGAGACGTGGTCATAACAGGCAGGGTCGAGCAGTGGCAAACATGTATAACATGGGCGAGACAAAGAGTAAACAAAGACAAGTGTGGGTCGACGATCGGCGAACAGTATCAAAAGGGCTTGACAAGAGAGGTAATCCAAAACTTAAGCGAGAGTCCAGGCAGGGGAAAACACAGTCCGAAAAAGGCAAGACTAGGGAAACTAACAAGGCTCTTTGGGGCAGTGATAATGCATACAATACTCGGCCGTGAGGCAGAGAAAGTCCAAGGCTTATAAAGAATGTCCAATGGGTTTCAGCTGTGTAATCAGTGCAATGTGTAATCTGACAGCTGTGTGATCTGTGCGATGGATGATGGGAAATGTAGTTTTGGTGAAATGCAACAGTAGTGTAGTGTAGTGCAGTGCAAGAGTCCATGTGATGAGCGGGTGACTTCTGGTGGTGAGTGAACGGAAGTTCATGGACAGGATTCGTAACAAGTGGGTAGGTTTAGGGTAGGGGTGGGGTTAGGTGCTCCAATGAAAGTATACATTTATATAAAATGACTTCTATTTTTTTTACAAATGCATGTAAACAATTAAATTAAGACAAACAACTGAAAACAACAGAGAAAAGGTGATGCTAAAGGGGTACCTTGAGCATCAAAAAGGGATGCCAAAGGGATCCTGACCAAGTGTCAATATATGATGAGTTGGGAGTGAGAATATGTGAAAATTCAATCTCATGAATACAATAGAATCAACTGATTTACTCCATGAAGGATTCGTAAACATTAGTATGTCTATAAAGTTGTTTATACGTAACTCGTATATGTTTTAGATGTTCTCAGTACATCAATATTGTATGTTTTAGTGTCTATGAAAGCTTACACAAATGGACATGTGGTCGAACATGTTTTATTTTAAATGCACACAAATATTCAGGAGATCGCACTGGCAAGAAAGATTGAAGATTATCCAAAAAACGTACTTTGTGTATCGTTTCCATTGCACTGTGAACTTTCCTTACGTAGCCAGAGGGAAACGTATGGAGCACCCCGCATCTAAAATGTGCTGTTGTGCATCTATTATTCTTGTCTGCTCTACTGAATGCAGTTGGACTTTTCTGAACTTGCACTGATCTCGAGTGAGCATAAAACCAGCAAATGTCAGTGGACATTAATGAGACAGAGAGCATTTCCTCAGGAGATGAAAGAAAGGCCTGGACTCTGTAGCGGCTTCATTGAGAACAAACGACCTGTGTTTTGTAGTCCCAGCTATTGTTTTGGCCACTCTGTTGTTACAGAAACATATGAAGGACTCATATCCACTTTGATGCAATTTTTTTAACCGGAGTTGTATTTGCACTACAGCAATTCATTAAAAACATTTTAACCACGTAATTATGATTGCAATTTGGTTTTCACTTTTATTAGTTTGCATACATGCACTCTAAAAAATGCTGGGTTAAAAACAACCCAACTTGGGTAAATATTGGACAGAACACATGCTGGGTTATTTTGACACAAATGTTTTTACCCACCATGCTGGGTTGTTTAATTTAATTTAATGAACAAAATACAAGACAAATTGAATTTATTTGGGTGAATACAGCATAGTTTACAATATTTTGTGCATTCGTTTAACAAGCATTTTAGAAATAAAAAAAAGGCATATAGAAGTAGCATTTTAATTTAACTTAATTTAAGTGTATTTAACCGTTCTCTGTAATCGCTTTTTACCGAAATAGTGCTAATTTGCGTGCCGGTGTGTCACCGAAATCTGAGCCGGTGAAGGGCTGCTGTTCATGGGGGAACTGCGAACTTTAGATTGCGGACTCGCATTTCACTCGTAGCTGAGGGATGGCATGACTGACTCCAAAACCTACCCAAAAACAAACAGTACTGAAATCAAATTAAACATCAAATTAAATTACACTCAGTATTATAACGAATAAAATCCATTTATGTTATGCAGGCAAAGGTGTTTCCAGCATGAAACGACTGTAGATGACGCAGCTGACTGACATCTCGTCCTTATGTTGCGTTGTGTAAAATAATATAATTTACACCACATTAAAGACTTTATAAATGAAATAAATGTAAACAAACCTTTATTTCCTCGAAAAAGTGTACCAAATCGGTAGTGGCGCTGAGAACCGCTCTCCCCTGTGGACTTAAAAAAAAGCCCTTGCCCTCAGCAGCTGCATTGAGAAGTTTCACCGGAGACCAGCTCAACCCAGCGGTTCGGTAGAAAAAAATAACCCAGCATTGAAACAACCCAATAAAATGACCCAACAAGCTGAACCCAGCATTTGGGTTAAAAAATAACCCAGCATGTTTTTGAGTGTGGCATAGCAGAGCAATTCAGCATAATGGTGTCATGCAAAACACTGCAAGGCTTTTACAGCAGGAGGAAGATGCATGAGCTCAGATGATGGCTTGAATAACTCCCAATGTGGCCGGCATGGATAAATGGGAAAAACACTTGTCCTAGCCTCTCTCCTTCAGTTCAGCATGATTTGCTTCATCCCTGCCTTCTCGAGCAAGAGGTCACCTAACATCTGCGACAAGGTTTTAATCACTGTGTTAACTCAACATCACGCAATATGTTTCTCCAGTAATAGAATGTCTCTGCTAATCTCAACCGGCTGTTCACAGTTCCTGTTTATATCGACAGAGCTGTCTGATAGGTACCAGGCACTTAAAAGTATCCTGGGAAGATCGCAGGTACTCCCTGATGCTGCGGAGAGACCTCACATGATATAATGGTGTAGTTCACGTCTTTCTTTTCATTGTGCATTTCTTCTGACCTCCATCTTTTTTGGATCCAAACTACTACCATTGTACTTTTTACATTGTGAAGGACATAAAGTGTGCATAACCAATGTTGCAATCATAGAGGCTACATGTTTGCATTGGTTTTGTTAGGAAACACCCAGAAAAACTGTCAAACACAAGTCTTGAGTCAATTGTTTTGCTCAAACCACATTTGTACTCTCAAGGCCTGAAATCAACTAAACTCTAACTCTTTTAACACAGCTCATAACTTAAAGAGTACAGATAAGAGTATCTATTTTACTTAATACTGAAAACACAGATTCTCTGAAAAAGGGTTTCAAACACTTGTTTTATAATATCATGTGTTAAGCATCAACGACTGCTAGTGACCGTTTTGTCACAGTTATGAGTCTCTCAGTTGGGTGGATCCCACTGTGGTTGAACCCAAATGTCTAGTGAATGCAAAACAACCAAAGAATTTACAGTTTCAAGTGTTTGTCAAGTCCGGTGTGCCAGCAAACTATGGCAATAGACTGAACTGTCATTGAGATCAAAATTGTAATAAACCTGTTTTGTGAGGTATAAACTCATATTTCTGAGGGGGAAAAAAGTCTAAACTTCATGAGATGTTAATTCAAAATTGTGAGATCCAAACTCTGAATTCCGATAAAAAGTTAAAATCTAAATTGTGAGAAATGCAGTCAGACTTGTCTCATACAAGTCTTAATTGTGAGACTTGAGCTTAAAATTGCATGATATAAAGTTAGAATTTTAAGAAATACAGTCAGAACTGACCCTTCGCAGGGAACTTGATTGACAGGTGATCTGACCTATGACACAGTACGACAGAGTAAAGAGCCACAAAACGGTATTTGTTGAATGAATTTCTTTTTAAAAAATGACACATTTGTAAAGCTGAGACTTTGTTTGATGCCTAACGTAACCTGCTTCGTCTTGTCTGTTGATGCATTGTCAGTGTCCTCTTTGCTCCGCGATGTATTTTTCACTGTGTGGGAAACATGTGGAGTACTTGTCGTACATAGCAACAGTAACGAAGGGGGTCAATTGCGAAATAAAAAGTTTAATGTAGCTTTATTTATTTATTTATTTGGTCACACTTTATATTAGGTGGCCTTAACTACTCTGTACTTACATAAAAAAATAAGTACAATGTACTAGTTGTGTTCATACTGTATTGCAGAACACTTTTGCTGTTATTGATGTGTGATACAGGTAAGGTTAGGGACAGGTTTGGTGGTATGGGTAGGTTTAAGGGTGGGTTAAGGTGTAAGGGATGGGTCAACAGTGTAATTATAAATGTAATTACAGAAATTAATTACAGATGTAATTACATAAAGGTATTATTAACAATATAAGTACAATGTAAGAACATGTATGTACACATTAAATGCATTGTACCAAATGATTAATTTAAATGTAAGTACATAGTACTTAAGGCCACCTAATATAAAGTGGGACCATTTATTTATTTACAGTGTTGGAATTTGCCTTCCCTACAAATAAACCTGGCTGCAAAGTAGACCAGACTTGGTGACAAAGTTTGTATAAAAAAACATAATATTTTCAATAATGTGACCATATACACCTCTTGTAACAAATTACCAGTCATGTGTTTCATTAAGTTTGATTTTCATGGACTTTTAATTTGTTTCTATTCAGGTTTATTTATGCTTTGTTGCAGTTCCTACCAATTTTTAGTTGCTATGGTTACTGAGTTGTATCATTCTGTCCAGGTGTGCATTGTTCATTTACCTTGTTGGTTTTGTGTATTTAATGCTGCCTTCACGTGCTATCGGAAAGCACGTGAAGGCAGTTGTTGTTGTGGCATATGTAGTTGTTGTGAGAATAGCATTGACAGCAGCAATGGTTGTTCCCTCCACCATGTTTAAAGTTTATGACACGCCCAACTCGGAAACTCTGGTATCAAAATTATTTCCGAATTTCCCAGTAGTAAATATGACTTGAGAGGCTGTTCACATCCAATTTCACTTTGTCCGATCTTGTCAGTGTAATAGTTCTGTTTGGTTTGCCTTTCCTGTTTGGATCAATTTCAGTGTGGATTATTGAAGAACCTTATATTCTTCTTTGTGCGTTTTTAACAACCAAGTTGTAACACCTCTTCTGGTTTTGTTAATTGCTGTTGCATACTGTCAATTTACATTTTATTTGTCTCTTTTGCCATCTTGATTTGAAATTGACAAAGAGTTTGTATTAACCCCAGTATTGCTTGACAGCTACGATTACCTCACTAGTTTATCTCTAATATAAAACCTTTTCCTTGAGATTTTCAGTGTTGACACATTCCATCCAGCTCTGGCTGACACATCACTGATTTACTGACACATACAACTGACAATATACAATATACAACTGACACATGCAGACACTTTAGATATTGTATGTGTAGTAATGTGTACTGTACTGGCAGTTCTCACAGCCCCACGATAAAGCTGTGCCTCCTCTGCTCTTAATGAATTAAAGCAGACAGCTAGCATGGACGTGGTGTTCCTGCCTGAGGATCCCTGGAAAGGAGAGAGTGTTAACCAATAGGGGTTAGCTGAGGTAATGTCTGTCCTGCCAGGCTGTTCTTTAACGCAGCTGGGGTATTGGTATGGCTGTTGCCAATTTCAGTGTGGCAAAATAAGGTACAAGGGACTTTTTTTCTTATTTAGCCTTATATTTGAGGACAAACTCTTACATTAAATGGGTGGACGTGAGCATTGACATTATGTTAAATAGCACAAAGATAAATATATTTAAATAAATAATTCTACCCTTACAATCTAAACCAATTCTCATCAGCAAAGATGCACCGGTGTAAAGAGTGCCAGTATTTTCTACGTAATACATGTGTATGGAATTGTGTCTCCAAAGACATTCTGATCAGCACTTATCGTAGTTTGAGTTTTGTTTAGACAGATTACAACGTTGGCTAACACCATGTTGATAATTGCAGTTTTAATTGCAGCTCACTGTAAACACTCTGTAAAATATACCCAAACAGACAATGCACTGCAGTTTTCTGAAAAAAAAAACACTATGAAACACCAACAACTTGTATTCCTTTTTGTTCATTTCCACTGAAATTTGTCAATACTACGTAATGACCTAAAAAAAAACATTTACCATAGTGCATGATTTGAAAACTAATACATTTTGAGATTTGTATCTCATAACCAGCTCCATATGTTTGGTTTGTCTGATGCAGTAAACTTGCTTTGTAGCACACCCAGTACATCATTGCACTTGTAATGTGGAGTGGTCATCAGTGATGGGCACCTTACTTTAAAAAAGTAATCAGTTATAGTTACTAGTTACTTCTTACAAATAGTGAGTTAGTAATTGAGTTACATCATTATAAAAGTAACTAATTACCAGGGAAAGTAACTATTGCGTTACTTTTTTTAAAATGTTCAAATGTCAAATAACTTTGGATGCCCCAAATATTAAATATGTTAAATTAATGAAATGGACACTAAAAAGAATAAATTATTATTATAAAACATTGTATTAATCTACACTATTTATCTACTGACACTTAGTATCAGTCAGTCAAGCATTATAATATAATATTATGATTTATTTATTTATGATTATGAATTTAATATGATGATAGAACTTTAGTAATTAGAATAACCAAGAATGAATGCATATTTAATAATCAATATAAAACGCACTAAGGATTAATGAGCTGCTGGGTTCATGAATATTAATCACGTTGTCTGCGTTCGCTCGAATTGATTTGCTGAAATCAAAACAGGGACGGTAATAGGTGAGCGTCAACCAATGAGATTGTGGTTTACGCATTAGTTCCGCCCACTACCAGAGAAAGCGGCAGATCTTAAAGGAACACTCCACTTTTTTTGGAAATAGGCTCATTCTCCAACTCCCCCAGAGTTAATAAGTTGAGTTTTACCATTTTTGAATCCATTCAGCCGATCTCCGGATCTGGCGATAGCACTTTTAGCATAGCTTAGCATAGATCATTGAATCCTATTAGACCAGTAGCATCGCGTTCAAAAACGATCAAAGAGTTTCGATAGTTTTCCTATTTAAAACTTGACTCTTCTGTAGTTATATGGTGTACTAAGACTGGCAGAAAATGAAAAGTTGCGATTTTCTAGTCCTATTTGGCTAGGAACTATACTCTCATTCCGGTGTAATAATCAAGGAACTTTGCTGCCGTAACATGGCCACGGCAGGCGCAGTGATATTGCGTAGCGCCTGAAAGTAGTCCCCAGCTATATTATAACTAGTTACCTAGTTATAATATAGCTGACAAGTCCAGGTGCGTTTGTCCATTGTGTGAGGAGGATTCTAATGGTTGACTAGCAATTGTTTTGCTGCTGTGAGAGCAACTAAAAGTAAACATCTTTGTTGGATAGACAAGGTGAAGTCCCAAAAGTCATTCGTGAAAAAATGGCGCGGAAAAACAGAGACTACACTTGGGAGAAGACGACAGATTCATATAAAAAAAATAAAAAAAAAACGTTTCATTGGAGTCAAGTAAACCCTATACAGCAATTTCCAATGTGGTAATTAGGGTTTTTAGAAGACAATTTAAACATACCCCATGACTGATCTGAAAATAAAACATGCACATCCTCATTAAGATCCTTAGCCCAAACAGTTGTAATAGATAAAGGTTTGTAAGAATGCTCAAGAAGAAAGAGATAGATGACTGAAGCAAAGGGCGGTTACGTTAATTTTAAACACATTAGAGCATTACCATTTTAATGGGTCATCAATTTCAGGGGTCACAGAAAATGTCAAAGCATTTAGCACAATCAGGAGTTCATAAGAAAATGCACACTTGTAATGTCAGAGAGTTTTTTTTTTTATAGGTTTGGGCCAAAATAGTGTATGTTTATTTTTTATTTCTATTTATTTATTTATGAACTTTCATTAATCACTGTAGATGTGGAAGCTTACAGTTTTGCTAACCTTCCTCAAACCTATCCAAGAAATTGCATAATAAGGCAATTTGCATCCAATTATTTCACAAAGAGCCAAATGAGTGAGTAAGCATTCTTCTTTTCCTCTAAAGGGTGCATACTAGTACCTTAGCAGTATGTACACGTACAGTAATAATATGTACTCCTACTGTATTATTATAAACCCTTTATGAGTAAAGATGTACAAAGATGTCTTTTTGATGTCATTGCGCAGTGTCAAGCAGTTCCCCAAAAGATAAATTTTTTTGCACATTTTGTTCTGAGAGTACATGGAGTAAGGTTTGTGTCAACCCCTCGATACCAGCCCACCTTAAAGTGCCCGCACTGCTCCGTATAGACATACAAATATTCGGAAACATGCAACTCATACAACTTTGATATCCACACACACAAGCCCAAGGGATTCGTTGCACAGTGTGCAGTGAACGGAAGAGCAGCAGCACAGAGGTTTATATGCCGAACACGTGTGCTGTAGACCTGGGCTTTACATTGAGATTCCGACGCTGTCAAACCCGATGTCAGATCTCCAAGCGCAGACTACAGATTCTCAGTCTGGACAGTAATTGCTCCACTGTGTAAATGTAAGTCGTGTCAGATATAGCACGCACGTCTTAGCCTTAATTCGTCCAGGTCCTAAGCACCAAAGCAGATGTGGGTGATCATTTTGGATGTGCACGTAGATTTCCTTTCTGGTGCTTGTTGACTTCTTTTTACTGTTTTTCCCCTTTAGGTTTGCTCGAGTATGTGATAATTACTAGCAAACCCCCGAAAAAGCCCCACGGGTGGCCGCTTTCCTCCTTCCCAGTCACGGACCGGACTATTGATTTATTCTGATTATCAAAACATACAAAGATAGCATTTCGAGCCAAACCTCATGCAGAAACATCAAACATCAAACAGACTTTTCTTCCCCCTGCCTTCTGCCGTACCTATCAAAGCCTCTTATTTCCCTTCACTTTTGCACATTCTCTCGGCTTAAAGCTGTCAGGGGGCCTGCGAAATCTGGCTCTGCTCGTGCATTCCACTCATTTTTGTGTCAATGTGAGGGGAAATGGACCGAGAGCCAGGCAGCGTAATATAGATAGTCAATCTTAAACACTTCTTGACCTCTTGTCACTGCTAATAGTGCGAAGAAACAAACTAAACAGGTCTCACGTGGTTCCCGGACGATGCAATAAAACTCGAATAGCTTGTTTTCTGGCAGTTGTATTTGTTTTAGAGAAAGAACTCTTTAAAAATGTAATTTAGCTAATTGAGGCCCGTGCAGCAAGGGAGACACTTCCGTGTGTGCATGGCATCGCTATACGACACTTTCGATACAATTAACGTTTAACGCAAAACAGGTGGCCTCTTCTGGGTGCACGGGTTCAAGCAAACGGAACAACTGCAGATATGTTCCATAAATTCTTCCCATATAATTCAGGCCAGGGCCACACATACGGTAAAATCATAACAGCTCGTGTTTACATAATTCAAGAGCCTGAAGACAGAAGGCCATACTTTCATGTTGTGTTTTTTTTCCCCTAACCAAATATGTGTACATGTACAGTGTGGTTCTGCTGGATTTATAGATTTGTAAAATAATCCCAGTTGCAAGATTGCAGTTGTAATTGAATGTAGTATGTGCCGCATGATTCTGTATCGTATGCCTCTGTATTTATGTTTATATATATATATATATATATATATATATATATATATATATATAAGCGTTTACCAGTGTTATTTTACTATCATTGATATTTTGTTGATATTTTCTGTTTTTATTCTTATCATTTTAATAGTATTTATTTTTATCAATTTTAACAAAAGTAGTTTTTGCTTTTGTCATTTTTGTCAGTTTTCTCTTCTACAAGATGATGTAGTTTTAGTAAGTTTTTTTTAGCACTTTAACTTAAACTAAATGAAATTAAAAAATGTTTTCTTTTTTCAGTTAATCTTTATTTAGTTTCAAGTAATGATTTTCTAAATGTAACATTAATGTATTTATTTGTTTGTTTTTGAAAGCCTTAACAGGAAAGGGACTATTGTAATGACTATAAATGTACTGTAAGTTCAGATGAGTGCATGTGTTGGGTCTTCCTTCCTCTTACCAGTTAACATTTATTTTTTTTATTTTATTTTTCTTGATGATAATTTTTTACATTTTTCAATGTAGTAATTTTAACTTCTAATAAACTCCGAAAATGTACCTGTACATTCAATTCAAAAAGCAACTTTTATTCCATTTCACAGAAATTATAGACGGTTTCATCAGGCGCACGCGCCTGGAGCGAAGTTAACTTCCGGTCTGTGTTTGTTTATCGGTCTGGTTAGTGACCCCGGCTATAAACACAGTTACAGTTAACGTGATGAGTAATGAAGTTTGGCTCAGGCTGTTGGGATGTGTTTCACATACATTTATTTATTTGTGGAGACCCGCCACGATATCAACACTGACCGATTTTCCAAAAGGCTTTGTTGAATAAACATGAGCATTTAATGCACGTTTAAAAATCAAAACGATGCACAGGTGTTTTTATATCACTGTATTTCTGAAGGAAAAACTGTTCGATGTCATTTTCATTTCATCTTGCATGTTATATGCCTGATAAAGCAGCTTTTGTAAGCTCAGCGCTGCTTTGTATAAGGTACAGCCCAACAGCCGTTTCCGGGGAAACCTCTAGTCCTCCCGCTTTAAAGCGCCTCCTGCTGGCAGAGAATGAAGTCCGTCCAAGTAGTTATCGCTGCATCTCAGTCCGTCTGATTTACACAGCAAACATATTTTGCTTGTTATCAAAACATAATCTACTCTAGCGGGACTTAGCTGTTGTTACTGATTGTTTTTGGATGTCTACCGGAAGTTAAGTTAGGGCCACAAAAGCGTGCATGCGCAGTAACGTTAACGTTTGTTTATGTTGTTGCCGTTGAAACCATAGACAATTAAGGAACAAATGACCGATTAAGATTGTATTAATTAATTAATTTTATAAATATAGAAAAATGTTGCTTATAAAATGATTAATCAAAGAAAATAAAAAAATAAAATAAAATAGACAAATTTATTGATTATCCAAGTCATTTCTAGTTGCAGCACAGTGTTAATTTCGTCAACGAAGACGACGACGAAAAATATTCGTTAACGAACCTTTTTTCTGTGACTAAGACTAGACGTTGACGAGCTAAAAATAATATCTGATGATAAAAACTATGACGAAATGTATGCCGCGTCTTCGTTAACGAGACGAGACGGGACTAAAATGTTATTTGAGGACTACCAGACATTCAAAATACATCCTATAGGCTAAATTAACTGTCTTGTCTTTCAAAATGTGCGTCCCTGTCATTGGATTACAGTCAGATGAGGGGCGTTCGTATCTAGTCTCAGTATGGCAGCCACTTCTTTAGTTCTCATACAGCGCGCGATCAGTTCTCAGTTCTCAAATACATACACAGCAGTCCAAATGTCTATTGTGTACTTGAATATCTCACGTAAATACAGTCGGATATGGCTTAAGTGAACGTAAACAGGTGGGTGAAAACTGAATGTGTGTCAGTATTACATGCATCCGTTTTAAATGGACAGCATTCCTATTAAATACCTATATGTGTCATTAATGTTAACCAACGAAAAATATTAAATAAATGTATACTTGTCATGGTGACAATACTGACAATTCTACTGTATCTGAAAAATGAGTTTAATTTGTATATCTACCAAAAAATGAATATTTATTCCAGTTTTTCCAGATTCAATCCTTGATTCAAATTTCTCATAAGCTTAATTGATTTAAAGAGAGATTAATTAATGACTATTTTTGTTTGAAGACTACATATAAAATGGCTACCAAAATAAATGTTGGTAACTGCAGTTTGACTAAAAGTAATGACTAAAAGTTGACAAAAATGCAATGACTTTTCGTCGACTAAAACTATGAAAGACTCAAATGACTAAAATGTGACTAAGACTATTAAGCATTTTCGTCTCATGATAAAGACTAAGACTAAATCAAAAATGCCTGCCAAAATTAACACTGTTGCAGCAGTCTAAGTTTTCTGTCTTCACGGTCTCACACAATCTTTTTGCATATGGTACATTAGAAAATTGACTGTGCTTTGTTTTGATGGTCAACTTCAAGGGAGGCAAAGGAGAAACACTTTATCATAAGCAGTGTGGGCCTCTAATCTTGGACAAGAGGAAAATATGCACACATTTAAGGGCATTCCATCATTGGGATTATTCAACATGGACCTTTTGCGGTCATAAGTGGAGTTACCATTCCTTTGTTTTCCATTTCATGAATGTCAATTTTTAAAATATACAGAATTTCTTGAGACGTGGGGGCCACAAAGTGAAAGCAAAGGGTTTTGAGACCTTATAAAACATTTTTTTACTGTTCCCTTGGGACGCACAACCCAGACACGATCTGCCTTTTTGATATGTATTTTGGAACGTGTTAAAAACTGATGTGAGCCTACAACGCATGTTCGTCTAGCTCCAGAGTTGCTAAAATTGGAGGTGTCATATGTTGTTTTCGCTGCTTGCTTTTTTCTTTCCCGCTTTTCCTCTTAGGTCGTGCTGGAAACTGGTTTTAGCAAATGCCTGTGTATAAGTTTTTTGTTTGTTAAATTGCTAACAAACTAAATAAATTATCCTCACTTTTTTTTTCTTCTAACCTTTATGATTTTATTTACGCCATAGAGCGCACAAGCAAATGTTCTCATTTTATAAAAATTAAACTAAATGGTGGCAATAGCTTTCAAGTGAAAAGCACTTGAAAATGTTTGTCTTTAGGATTACTTTTATTATGTTTTTTGTCCTTATTGTAATAGGGTTGTGCAATATGTATTGTTTATGATAATATTGTAATTGTCTTAATGATGTATGCACTTAAATGATGTACCAAACAAAAACAAATTTTTAAAAGTTAAAAAAAAAAAAAAAAACTTAAAATAAATGTAAACTGAAATAAAATATCAAAATGTAAACTTATTTTATTTCAGGTATTTGCAAGGTATAATTTCTCATTTTCTTTTAGCTTTAGTACTTCAAGTACTAAAATAACTAAAATTGAAATTAAAATTTAAATGTATTTAGTTAGTTAGTTGCTGAATTGATATACTGATATATTCTCTTCATTTCTGTGTTTCTCAGGAGAGGTTCTGAGCCTTATGGATGATCTTTTCTCGGGTCTGGGTTCCTCTTGTGTAGTAGCGGGACGCAGAAGTGGAGAACATCCTCACAGTGTGATCTACTCTCTCATTTTCAAGTGCCTGGAGCCCGACAGCCTTTATAAGTAAGAACCACAGCAAATATGGATGTTGATTTAAAAAAAAAAAAAAAGATTGAAAATGTCCTATATTATCAGCTCTTCATTTCAGTGAGATCTTCTAAAACCTTGTAATAGTTTGAATATAATCTTAGCTAAAAGGGTTTTTTGAAGCACAACATGCTGCAAAGCAACAGCCCTGATCACATTCATTGTCATGCATATCTTGTCATTACATGAAAAATTGTAAAAATGTTTATTGATGTCCCAACTTAAAAGAATAGTTCACAAAAAAAAAAAAAAAAAAAAAAAAAAAAAAGATTGTGCTCAGAATTTACTCTCAAGCCATTAGGACACCAAGATGTATATTAGGTTTTTTTTTTATTATTATTATTATTATTTTTTTTAGCAGAACAGATTTGGAGAAATGCAGCATTCCATCACTTGCCCACCAATGGATCCTTTTGAAATGTTTTTGACTGTTTTCTCTTGTAAACGGTGCTTGATCTGTACATATTTCTCTCCTGATTCAGACTTTTTCACTGGATAAAGAAATATAATGGACTCTATCTATTTAGCCAGAAGCAACAGTTTGAAGTTAAAAACATCATAATGGTGGATTTGTTTCTTACAAACATGCAGCTTTTGTCTGCATATGAAAATGAAAATTAGCTGAAAATGTACTCCCCTTCAGGCCATCCAAGATGTAGATGAACAAACACAGATAATCAGAAGCACGGCTCATTCATGAGATCTGGGCCCGTATTCCTAAAGATTCTAAGAATCCTCTCAGAGAGCTCCTAATTTAGCTTAACAATTTCTAACTAGGAGTCTTAGCTTAAAAGTGATTCAGGACCAATCTGAGAGCAACTCTGAGCGAGAAAAAGACAAAAACTTTTATCTTAGTGAGGAGGCGGGGCTGACCCCATTGCTAGCGATGACACAGTCTTTTGAAGACTGTGATTGGTTGGTTGTCCAAGAAGGAAATAAAAGAGCACTTTTAAGAGTAGGGTTTATTATAAGCCTTCACTTTGAAATTACAGGCGTATTTTTTCCTGTTTTACCGTACTCTCTCTCTCTCACACACACACACACACACACACACACACACACACACACACACACACACACACACACATGTATATATAGCCTATTCTTTATTTTTTATTTACCATGCTGTCATACTTAACGTATTTTATAGGAAATTAACAGTGATATAAGTGCTGTAACAGACCCAAATCATCTCTGCTGCATAGTTGCATTTTTCCAGTTGCCAAACATGTTAATGTAGTGATTACGTCCATTTCTGGCGCTATGGTATTTCAGTGCAATGTCGGATGTTAGCATGTCTTTAATAAGTTCGGTCACAAACATGATCCCTGCATGATCTAATGTGTAGTGTCTTATTAACTCACTGTCATGCATTGTGTGCAACACATTTCTTCTCTCTCTTCATGTTTCGTCCATTTTCTCCGCTGCTAAAGAAACTCTTAAGCCCTTAAAAGTCCTCATCCGTACTCCTAACAATTTTCGACCTTAAGACCTCTTTTAAGGGTTAAGATGCTTTTTGAATTACTTTTTTCTTTACTAGGATCTTTTCTTTAATTCTAAGAGGAAACACCCACATTTCTAAGAATTTTCTTAGAATTTTGTTACTAGGAGCAACACTTAGCACTAACATTTTTCATGAATATGGGCCCTGGTCTGTATAAACGGTGTTTATTGTGTTTGATCCGGTTTTAAGGATGGCACATTTGGTGTTGCTTGAGGATCCTGCCTTAAAGAGAGGCATACATTTGCTGAGAGTGACGAAACGCTCTAAAGATGGTTTGGGTGTGCTCTATGCAAATTATTAACGTCAGGCACTCTGACACTCATGTATAATACTCCAATTTTATCATTATTACAACAAGGTTAAGAACTAAACCATGTATGCATGTATGTGATTTAGGGTTCATTCATTAATTGTGAGAAGTCCAGTGCATTTAAAGGATCCACATACATTAACTATTAGTTGTTATTAGATTACTTCCTTCTGATTATATTCTGCCATTAATTTTTTCTTTAATTTGTGATGGAGCTTTAATTCAATTGTGTTGCAGTAAAAAGTTTCTGTACAGGGTTGTTTTAAGTAGGCCTATGCAAATGCTACTGTTGGTGTAACTACATCGATTCTGTAAATTCTAATTAAATAAGAAAAGTAAAATTGTTAGTTTAGTTAATGTATAATGGTTTTAATATTGTTGTTGACATTTTGGTTTAATTGGTCACAAATTGGCTTTTAGGTTATTCACCGTTTGGCAATGAAGACATGGCGACAGGAGGAAAAGCAAGAACAAGCATTGCTGTGTCAATGTCTTCCCATTTTCATCATAAGCAAGTGTGACGCGACAAAAATATTTGCTTTGGTGGCGTGGCATTGCTGTGCCACATCCTGTTTTTGGTACCCATTCAAGGCAGATATTTTATTTGTTTGGAATATGGCTGTCTCTTTTCTCCCTTTTCATGGGGGAGGACTGCAGCTGAGTCTTATTAACATCTATGCATTGTTGACTCAATAGCACCAAGTTTAGCAGTGAAGAATGACAAGATCACACTGAATCAGTCTGATTTGAGAAGATCACCCATCTGGTTTTGTTCTCCTTTATTTTTCTTTCCATAAAACAAAACTCACGCCAGGAGAACTAGCTGATCATGTTGATTATCCTCCCGTTGTTTTTCTTCACAAGTCAGGTTTGATCTTGCGAGTCCCTGTGAGATCTTGTCTCACTGTGAAAATGATACTACAATCATCAGGTGTGCGTTTGGAGGATTATAATGTTAAATGATGGTTGAAACTGACAGCTTGATTACGTGCACCTGAGGGGTTATAAATAGATGTGAAACGGACACACATTCAGGTTACACCTTTGTTTGAAAGGACATCCAGGCACGGCTACAGTGCGACATTAAGGCACAGCATCTCTTTCCTGCTTTTTCGGGGAACAGAGTTACAGTCAATTAACCCAATATGTTCACGATCAAAAGCTACTTTCGATGCTGCATTTAAATGATAATGGGAACGAGAATACCAACGCTGCCCCACTGGAAGTGTCTAGACCACTCAAGGTTGTGTAGTGTGTGCGCACAAACATTGAAGAGGTCCCAGACATGACATTGGGATGTTGACTCAAGGACATGCAAGCCCGGAGTAGCATGGACATCCAAACTATAAAATCTGACATATGTGTGCTGAGAGGGCCAGTCTGCCGAATCACACACTTGCTGCAAGGGGACACCTCTTGCCAGAGCCATAGAGGATGCAACCCCCCTGGCTGAATGGGCCCTAACTCCTAGAGGCAAAGCTTGACCGTGCACCTCGTAGGCTAGGGCAATAGCATCCCTCATGCAATGTGACATTGTTTGTCTAGCATATGAAAAGCTGTTCTGACTCATGCCACTAGACATAAATCTGAAGAGTACGTACTGGAGCCAGTAAGTGAAGTCTTTCACCAGAATCTGCTATGGTGTCGTGTTGTGGGCAAAGCACAAGAAGGATGGTGAGACTGGAAGAGCCTGTAAATCCCCAATTCTCTTATGAGAAATATTAGCCATTAGAAAAAAAGAGAGAACCAGGACATGTGCCTGAAGACAGTTTCTCTTGCAGGAACTCCAGCACTGAAACAACTTGGCAGTGAACTGGGTCTGAATGGTGTGTCATACACCAGCTGAAAATGCGCCATCTGAAGGCATAACTACTTCTAGTGAAGGGAGCCCTGGCACTTAGAATAGCCTGTACGGCATCGGCTGGAAGCCCAGCATCTCTTAGTTGGTACCCCTGAGGGGCCATGAAGGTTCCAGAGATCAGGCCAGTGATGAAATACCGTGCCCTGCGCCTGAGTTAGGAGATCTATCCTGACCAGAATCGCCCATGCTGAGCGGATCGAGGAGGGATATTAGATCTGAGAACCACACTTTGGTCAGCCAACAGGGTGCTATCAGGAAGAGGCGAGACCCTTGTTGACAGCCCTTGGCCAAGACTCCCAGGAGCAGAGCAATCGGGGAAATGCATAAAGATGCAGTCTAGGCCACATATGGGGCTATCCAGATATATCCAGACCAAGGGGAGCTGGAGAAGTCAGAGAGAAGTAGAGGGGAAATTGTGCTGTCTCCTGTGAAGCAAAGAGGTCCCCCTCTGGACACTAAAATCTTTCCCAAATTTGACTGACTACTTCAGGGTGGAGTTTCCATTCCCTGTGTGTCACAACTTGTCTGGACAGCAAGTCTGCTCCCACATTCAAATGCCCAGGAATGTAAATCGCTCTGAGTTGCTCTGTGCCCAACGTAGAACCTGCTGCGCTAGCCTGTTCAGGCTGCCTGGTGACTTTTGTAAGAAACTACCACAGTGTTGTTGAGTTGAGTAGGACCTAAAGTCATAAACCGGGGTCTGAACCACATAGAAAGGGTACAAAGCCCCTGGCATGTAAACCTTATTTGCCTCTGGGGATTAGCCCTTGGATGAAATCCCCTGGTTCTGATCCATAACTGAAATGGTCTCATGTGCATTCGAGATGAGCTAGGATGACAGCCTGATGTCGAAGTGCAAGCTCTTTAGACTGGGCCAAAATCAGCCAGTCACCTATTTACAGTAATTTAAAATTCGGATGTCCTGGAGTCGCAGAGGAGCCAGTGCTGCATCCATGCATTTTGTGTATGTGCGGTGTGACAAGGCTAAGCCGAATGGAAGAACCCGATACTGGTAAATTTCGCCCCTGAAAGCTAACCTCAGGAACTTCCTGTGTTGTTTTTTATAGCGGTCCCCTGAGGGTACCGGGTAGGAGCCCCTGCTCTCTGCTGGAACTTTTTGCGTACCCCCACAGGCCTCGGCGCACCACCCTCAGGACTTGATGAAATGATGCTCCTTAGGTCTGGCTTCTTACTGGTGATCTTTGAAGTGTGGCAAGCCGTTCCTCAGTCTTTGTGTGGAGGCGCACAACTCGCCACACTCTCTTTCTGGGCTTCTCACCTCAGAGAAACCAGACATGATTGGAACTGGGTTGGACGACAGTCCCGACGCTTGAGCACAGCAGGGGAGAAACTTAAAGTTTATTCGTAATGCTTCGCCTCCCGGAACCTACTGACTACTGTGTTGACAGAGCTGCCAAATAGGCCAGAAGGCGAGATGGGGGCATCAAGAAGGAATGACCAGTCCCTCTCCTTGATGCCCATGAGGTTCAGCCACAGGTGCCTCTCCGTGGAGACCATAGCAGCCATTGAACGGCCAATGGAACAGGCCATCTGCTTAGTCGCACAGAGTGGCTCAGCGAAGTTTGGAAAACGCCTCCTCACCCACATGGAGCATCATCATATAGATCGGTGCCTTTGCATCCACAATAGATAAATAAATCGGTGTTGATGGCACAAAGACACGGGATGAGTAGGGCTTACTCCATGAACAAGTTAACTCGTCATGTAGATCGCGAAAGAAGGGGAGAAACCGTCACTGAGGTCCCTCCCCCTGTCCACCTAACATAAATCTGTCATCCAGTTTCGAACATTTGGGGGTCTACTGCCCTTGTGACCAGTCCAGCTTTAATCTGTTGATTGCCCAAGTCACCACCTCAAGTAACTTCTCATATTCATTATTCCAGTCTATTAAATCTCCCAAGTTCAGTTCTTGCTCAATCTCAGTGGTAGCGCAATGGGTGGGGCTTTCCTTTGCCCCTGTGATCTCCACAGCTGTATCCACTGTCGCTTGTGCTGTCAGCTCTCGCACCTGGTCAGACACTTGAGTCTCAGGCCCTGGGTGATCCTCAGCTCTGTCGATCCTGATGGCAATGGCTCAATGACGAGCGAGCGCAGACCCTCCCGGCAGTTGATGTAAGAGACCACCGATGTGTTGTCTGTGCAAACAAGCACATGATGGCCTCTCAGTTCTGGGAGAAATTGCTCCAATGCTCGAAACACGGCCAGCATCTCCAGGCAGTTGATGTGCCACATGAGATGGGGACCTTCCCACAGACCCTGGGCCACTCATGACCGCTCCCCAGCTCCGTGAAGGAGGCATCCGTTGTTAGCATTATGCAATGACACAGGGTTTTGTGACAGGAACCAAGGTTTCTTCCACATGTCTAAGGCATGTAAGCATTGCTCTGTGACCTTGATCATACGGAGTGGGTTCCCCCTTGGGGAAACCCTTTGGTCCTCAGCCACCACTGCAAGGGTTTCGTGTACAGTAGGCCAAAAGGTATCACGTAGCTGCTATCAGACCCAACAGTTTCTGAAACTGCTTCATAGTGTGTGACTGGCCTTCTCTCACTCTCTTGACTGCCGTGATGATCGATTCGATATGAGCAGGAAATAGACGTGTCTGCAGCGTGATCAAATCCCACACTACGCCCAGATAAGTGGTCCTATGTACTGGAGAAAACACATTTTTCTTTGCGTTTAGTCTTATCCCAAACTCTTTCATGTGAACGAGAACGACATCTCGATGCCAAACTGTTATCTGCTCTGATTGAGCTAGTGTCAACCAGTCGTCAATATAATTCAGAATGGGGATGCCCTGGAGTCGCAGGGGAGCCAGACCAGCATCCACACACATTTACATTTACATTTACATTTACATTTACATTTAATCATTTAGCAGACGCTTTTATCCAAAGCTACGTACAATATGAGCACACTAGAAGCAATTACACCATCGAGAGTGCAGCAGTATACAAGTGCCATGACAAGTCTCAGTTAGCCCAGCACAGTACATGTAGCTAGGTTTTTTTTTTTTTTTTTTTATAAACAGATGGAATAGGTAAGTGTTAGTATTAGTTCATCAGGTGCTGGCGAAAAAGATGCGTCTTTAGATGATTTTTGAAAATGGCTAAAGACTCAGCTGTTCGAATTTAGATCGGGAGGTCATTCCACCAGCTGGGCACAGTCCAGGAAAAGGTCCGTGAGAGAGATTTGGTACCTCTTTGTGATGGCACCACAAGGCGTCATTCACTTGCAGAACGCAAGCTTCTGGAGGGTGCATAAGTTTGAACTAGTGAGTTTAGATATATTGGTGCAGTGCTAGTTGTCGTCTTGTAGGCAAACATTAGTGCCTTGAATTTGATGCGAGTGGCTATTGGTAGCCAGTGTAACCTGATGAAGAGAGGGGTAACGTGAGCTTTCTTTGGTTCATTAAAGACCACTCTGGCTGCTGCATTCTGGATCAGTTGCAGAGGCTTGATAGTACATGCGGGAAGGCCCGCCAAGAGAACATTGCAGTAGTCCAGTCTGGAGAGAACAAGAGCTTGGACAAAGAATTGTGTGGCATGCTCCGATAGGAAGGGTCTAATCTTCCTAATGTTGTATAAAGCAAATTTGCAGGACCGGGCCGTTGTAGCAATATGGTCTGTGAAGCTTAACTGATCATCAATCACAACTCCTGGCCGTCCTGGAAGGAGTTATGGTTGATGAACCTAGCTGTATAGAGAAGTTGTTGTGAAGTGATGGATTGGCTGAGAACACGAGCAGTTCTATGGCGTCAAATCTGTGCCATTAATAACCGAGTGCACCACTTATGCTGGCGCACGCGGTAAATCACTTCCGCGAGAGGAAAACAGATCTACACGTGAGGAAACAGGAGTCCGCGAGCTAATTTCAAACACTCGCACGTGCGTCACTTGTCCTCTGCGCGTAATACAAGCCCTCGCGCGCGTGATCATCCCCCACATCCTCGCGCTCGATCTTCTCTCATCTGCTCGCGCGAACACTTCTATTTTTGTCAGTCGTGGGGTGGGGCTTGCTGTTTTAATTGTTATCTCTAACGCCATTGGTTACTTCTCCTTTTCCGGAAGTCAGCTGTGATTGGCCTGTGAAAAGGCGATCCATAATTCACATGTGACCTGAGACATGGCTTCATCAACAGACTAGATGCAAGTTGTTATTTATTTTTTTATTTTTTTTAATAAATATAACATGGCTGTTTTAATGAAAATGAATTGCATGCATTGTCAGTAGAATACATCATTATAATAAAAGTTTATTAACCTAAATTAACATAAATTATTCCGTTTACTAGTGATTACTAGTGATTACAATCTTGTGATGTTACAAAGATAAAACAGGACCATAAACCCTTTTTTTATAAGTATTTTTTTTTAGTTTTATATTGCACAATAAACAACAATAATAA
Source organism: Acrossocheilus fasciatus (assembly GCA_036784905.1). Lineage (NCBI taxonomy): Eukaryota > Metazoa > Chordata > Actinopteri > Cypriniformes > Cyprinidae > Acrossocheilus > Acrossocheilus fasciatus. The sequence goes on along the minus strand of CM071942.1, from coordinate 35,289,146 downwards.
AAGAACAAAATACATAAAATAATAATGATTAAAAAATGAATCAATAAATAAAAAATAAATAAAAAAACAGACTTTTGAGAACAACAATCAGGGCATACAAGCAGTTTCAATGGAAAAATGACTAGGCACTCAATAGGGGGCAGACAAGATACTAAGCATTACGTTGCTGGTCAGAGTCAGCCTTACATTGGTCAAAATGATCTAGAAATGGTTGCCATATACTGTAAAACTTCTTAATATTACCAATAACTCCATACCTGACTCTTTCCATATGCAATATTCCAGTAAGATAGTTCAACCAGGTCTTAAACTGAGATACAGTGTCCGATTTCCACAGCCTCAGAATGAAACTCTTAGCAATAATCATTCCGTAAATTATTGTACTTTGTACAGACACATTATGATCTAACAGAGAAATAGAATAACCAAATAATTCAATTTCTGGATCAGGTGTAAAAACACAACCATACATATCCGAGAACCATTTAAATATGTCACACCAGAAATCGTATAGTTTTGGACATGTCAAAAAGAGATGGGTCAGAGAGCCTTCTGCAGATTTACACCTGTCACAAATAGGAGAGATAGTAGGAAAAATTATGTGCAATTTAGATTTTGAGTAGTGCAGTCTATGCATCACCTTAAATTGAATTAACTGATGCCTAGAACTAATAGAGCAAGATCGAATCCTGCTGAGGCTCTCCTCCCATACATCAGGCTCAATCTGCATAAACCCTTTTTTATAGATTTTAATGACACGTTTCCACAGTTTTTAGGATGGTAAATCTACCAAAAAGGTTATATTTGCAATTTTCATACAACATAAAGCTTGGGCTATATTAACTTTGCAAAATGAAAATAAAATAAAATAAAACTAATAGTCAACTTGTTGCTATATGCTGAATTAGTTGAAGTTCACCACTATATGCTTACCCAACCATATTTATATACAACCTCAAAAATGTGAGAAGTGTCCATTAAATAATAATAAGTGTGGCTCAGTGGTAGAGCATTGTGTTAGTAGCGCAAAAGGCCATGGGTTCAATTCCCAGGGAACACACATACTGATAAAAAAATAACAATAATGTATAACCTGAATGCACTGTAAGTTGATTTTAAAGTGTCTGCTAAATGCATGAAGGTAAATGTAAATTGTAAATGTACATGACTGTAAATCCCAAATTGGTTCAGAGGACCTTTGGATGAATAAATTATTTGTTCATATAAATAAGCAAGAGTTGCTGTATAAACTTTTTAATATATTTCGTATTACTATGTCAAATTTTAGGGGTTGATGGTAATATATTCTTTCATTGTAAGAGGGTTCTGCACTTTACCCTACTTAAAAAATTAAAATTAAAAAAAATTAAAAAATAAATGACAATTTACATGCATCTAGTTTGTTGATGAAGCCATGTCTCAGGTCACATGTGAATTATGGATCTCCTTTTCACAGGCGTCCAATCACAGCTGACTTCCGGAAAAGGGAAAGTAACCAATGGCGTTAGAGATAACAATTAAAACAGCAAGCCCCGCCCCACGACTGACAAAAATAGAAGTGTTCGCGCGAGCAGGTGAGAGAAGATCGAGCGCGAGGATGTGGGGGATGATCACGCGCGCGCGAGGGCTTGTATTGCGCGCAGAGGACAAGTGATGCGAGCGCGAGTGTTTGAAATTAGCTCGCGGGCTCCGATTTCCTCGCGGGTAGATCTGTTTTCCTCTCGCGGAAGTGATTTACTGCGCGCGCCAGCATAAGTGGTGCGCTCGGTTATTAATGGCACAGATTTGACGCCATACAGTTATGTCTTGGCAAGGTTGAGCTGAAGGTGATGGTCTTTCATCCAGTTAGAAATGTCGCTCAAACAGGCTGCAATGAGAGCAGCTACTGTCAGATCATCTGGTTGGAATGAGAAGTAGAGTTGAGTGTCATCAGCATAGCAGTGATAAGTGAAGCTATGCTTCTGAATGACCGATCCTAATGACAACATGTAGATGGAGAAGAGAAGTCGTCCAAGCACTGAGCCTTGAGGAACTCCAGTAGCAAGAAGTTGTGAGTTTGAAACCTCACCCCTCCAAGACACCCTGAAGGACCTATCTGAGAGGTAAGACTCAAACCACAGGAGTGCGGTTCCTGAGATGCCCATCTTTCTGAGAGTGGACAGGAAGATCTGATGGCTTTTCACACACTTCGTGAAAGTGCGGGGTGAGAATGCCAGACCGAACGAAAGAACCCGATATTGGTACGCTTTGCCCCCGAAAGCAAACCTCAGGAATTTCCTGTGTTGAGGAAGGATGGATATGTGGAAGTATGCGTCATTCAGATCCATCATCACAAACCAGTCCTCGGACCTGATTTGAGACATGACCTGTTTGATCGTGAGCATCTTGAACTTAAGTCGCATGACTGAGCAGTTCAATAAATGCATATCTAAAATCAGACATAACCCCCCATCCTTCTTTGGAACGATGAAGTACCGGCTGTAGAACCCGGACTCTCTTTCGAGAGGAGGGACCATCTCAATGGCCTCCTTCCTCAAGAGAGTGTCTGCTTCTTGTTCCATGACCAGAGCCTACTCGGGGCCCATCAGAGTGGGAAACACCCTGATGAATAGAGGCAGATGTGACCCAAACCGAATCTTGTAGCCTCTTTCTACAGTGTGCAAGACCCAATGAGAAACATTTGGCAGAAGCTTTCATGCTGCCGGATGATGTACTAAGGGAACCAGTCTCTCGAGACTGACAACTGGTATATTTAGAGCTGCTAGCTTGGTGCCCTGAAGCAGAGGGACGGATGTTCTAGCTGCTCTAGAGACCTCCTTGGAGGTAGCGAGCCTCTCAGGACCGCTACGTTTCCTGGCGGAAGCTGAGAGATACACTCGCTGGAGACCGCTGAGTTAGCGGAACAATCTCCTGAGGGCACTGAGGAGAGACGGGCACTAGGGATGTGCCCGAATCCGAATATGGTATTCGGAAAGGTAACGATGTGTACTACGGCAACCGTAAAGGGAATAAATACGAGATATACGAGAACAATATATTTCATTGCTTTCAGGGAGCCGTTATTAATACGCGGGACATTAAAATCACTTATGAATGTGTGTTTGCTTTTTAGTTTCACTTTTGAAATTCACGATCAGACACAGCCATGTACTACGGAGCGGCACTACTTACGACACATTTCACAAGATCAGGATCTGCAAAGCGGCTAGCCATGTCCCTTTTGCGGCTTCGTAGAACGCATTATTTGTTTTCCGTGCCTTTCCGAATACAGATTCGCTATTCGGGCACATCCCTAACGGGCACCATATGCTTAGTTGTGAACTGCTCTTTCCTAGAGGGGCCTGCCCTCAGATGTCCTGACACCCTATGTCAGGACCTCTTGGCCGAAGCCTTCTTATTGAAAACGATGGTCCTCAGACCCGTCATCTCCATTGAAGACTTCAACCTGGAGTGCCGCCCCCATCTCCTGCCTTTCTTTCTGTGGAGGAGTGCAAGTGGCAACGCTCCGTTTCTGGACTTCTCAATGTGAGGAGTTGGTACACGGCTAGAGCTGATCCTGCCTATCAGCCCCATGAGAGTGGCAAGGGGAAATCGCTGAAAAGCCGCTACTTGTTTCTTGGCCTCCTGTGTTTACAGCATTGCCAAACAGGCCAGAAGGTGATATAGGGGCGTCCAGGAGAAAGACCCTGTCTTTATCGTTGATCTGAGACGGGGTCAGCCACAAATGTCTCTCTGTGGCCACCAGGGCTGCCATAGACTGCACCATTGATCTGGCAGTCTCCTTGGTGGCTCGAAGTGACAAATCTGTGGCTCTACACAGTTTAGCTATATCATCATTTTTTATTTTTTATTTCTCCCTCATCCATCTTTTTCAGCAGGTCAGCCTGGTATGCTTGCAACACCGCCTAAGCGGCTTGGTGGGTAGAGGCGGGCTGAGTATGGCTTATTCCACGATCTAGGCACCTCAGTGTGCAGATCAAGAAAAAAAACTTGCAGACCCCGGCGCGGACGCGGTGACTTCGAGCGCAGGAAGTGTTCATCAAGCTTGCTTTTAGGACTCCTGATGCTCTTTCTCTGCTGGTCAGTCAATATTTAATTCAGCCACAGCTCTAGTCACCACCTCCAACAGCTCCTCAAACAAGACAGACTGTGGTAGCAAGTCCATAGACTTGTCTCGTTCAGCGCTCGCATCACCCCCCTCCTCTAAGGAAGACAACACAAGCGTCGAGCCCTCTTCCGGGGTGGAAGAAACCGTTTCAGAACGTGCTTCCATCCCCTGAGAGTGAGCACTAGATCTGGCAGGTGGAGAAGAAGAAAATGATGTGCCCGTCTCCATTCTCGGCAGAGGTGGGACCCAAACCACGTGGAACGCTGGTGAGGAACGCACCCTCCTCAAAGAGTGCTCTCCGGGAGTGGAGCATCCGCATCGAGAGGCGAACACAATGCGGATAGTCAGCTCCCTCGAGAGCTGACCGAGCGTGCTCCACTCCCAAACAAGTAATGCACAAACTGTGTGTATCCCCACCCCTGATGAAAGGAGAGCGGGGAGGAAAACACAGCCTGAAACGCTGCTTGTCAGAATCAGAACTCTTGCCAGACTTTGCCATTATATGATTGCAGCAGGACATACAACAATAAATATGACATGACACACATAGAGCGCTTACTGAACAACAGATGCTGCCACTGTTTCCACCGCACTTGCTTTTATACTTCCTGGTCGCTTGACTTAAGACTTTAAGAACTGCAGAAATCCTGTCTTAATAGCGACATTGTCTAAGGCTGCACTGATGCTGCTTTTTATTTGCACAGAACCAAAGCAGCCTTATGAGACCAGTAAATATGATGAAGCAAGCTACTTTTGTTATAGTCATCTGTGTTTCTGGAAAGATACTCATGTTTTGGCTTCGGTGTCTTAACAACTCCACCGCACATCTCTGTCCTTCAGTACAACCTCAGTTTAAGCAAAGTGTTGCGTCCAGCTGACGCCAAATTGGATCATCTGTAGTTCATTTCATCAGAAGATCATACCAGTATTGATAATTTTGTGCTGCATTTCTCTGGCTTTTCAGACAGCATTTGTAGTATGCATTTGTAGAGTCATAACTCAACTCTTTTTACAAGAGTCATGTTTGCATTGTTTATTGGGCTATTGGTCAATTTCTCATTTTGTGCAATTTGAAGTGCATGCAATTTCTGTTAGTAAGGATAGTTTTGTTGTTTAGTCATCACTATATCAGCCTAACAAACAATGAAAGGTTTTCAAAACAGGTTATGTTCTAACAATTACTTAACAATCAACCTAAATGAACAGCATAGCATTGTTGAATAACAGGAGAAAGTTAGTGGTGAAACTTTGAGAACAGACCCTGAAAGAACGATCCTTTGAGGGCAGAATAAATCATGGTCACTGACACAGTGAAGCATGATAAGCCTGGTATGACCCATAACGTGGCATGAATTATGAGATGCCTGAATTATGCATATGCTCTGTGAGGTTCAGGGTCCAAATCTCTGTTTAGCTGTAGACTTACTCGATGTAAGGCCAAAACAATTCATAATCTATATTTTTGGTACATCCATCTTCTGCCATTATCTCCTTAACCACGTTTGATTGCTGTTCTGGTATATTTCACAGTTTAAGGGAACAGTTAAAAACAAACCCTTCAAAAAGAGGGAAATATGTGTTATTTTAGCTACTAACGCTCTGGAAGGCAACCCATTATGAGACTATGACAAGATCTTTAAATGCTTCCTGATTTATTTTTCCTAAATGGCTGATATTAAGATTAGCATACCGATGAGGAACACTGTAAACATTTTACTTCCAAAAGTGTTTTCTTAAATGTGTTTGTGCTTCAGAAATGCCACGTTTGGACCAAAAATCCAACAAGATCTAGAGCACCAAACATCCCAGATGCATATTTTCAAGCACAAAACAAACTTAAATGCCATGTGCCCTATAGCAGTGATAAGGTAGAGCTTTATTGTGAAAGTAGTATCTTGAAGTTAATCATTTTTGGTGGAAAACATATAAGAAAAGCCTTATAGACTGACTGAAAAGCTTCCATGGAATTGATAATGTTATGTAATATTAAACATCATCAATATAACTGCACTGAAACTATCAGTCTGATGAGAACAACATTTTAACTAAATTGAGCTGAATAATGACACTAACTTTGCAGAATTGACCCTCACTGAATTGATCTGAACTAAACTGAGCTAAATATTGGCACTATTGTCTTCTGTAGAGCTACTTTACATCTGAAATTTAATTTGTTTCATAATTGTTGAATTTTACAACATTAAGACATTGTTATTTTTTCTGTGTATTAATGTGAAGCTGCTTTGAAACAATCTATATTGAATAAAGCACTGTATAAATCAGTGTGACTTGACATGTCAGCATCTGTTCTTCTCCTCAACAAACAAATGCATCCATCCAGAGACACTTGCAAACACCCTCTGTCTCCAGATCCATTATCATCCTCAAATTGCTAGTGTTCAAGTCAAACATCACTATTACTAAATTGCTTAAACTTATAGCTCCTGATTAGGGGTGTGTGTGATATGTGTCTACGATAATATTGTAATTGTTGTTTTAAACGATGTGCGAGCTGACTCAAGTATGCCACTCAAACAAACAAACAAACAAACAAACAAACACACAAACAAAAAAAACAAAAACAAAAAAACAAAGAAAAAAACATATTGGGTCCAAAAGCATTCACAGCATGATGAAAAAATAAATATACTAAAATGTATTTAAAATACATTTATTTTATGCCAAGTATACTACAAAAACCTTCACATATTTATGTACTTAATAAAATACCTTGCCGTTGAACTTTTAGTATACTAAACTGGTATGCTTAAAGTCTGCTAAATTGGAACAGCTAATTTTGCATGCAATACACTTTCATTGTGCAGAAGTGCTAAAGTAGAACTCAATATAATATAGAACAAAAGTATATTTGGTTGTGCTAAAGTGAAACTATTGCAAGCATACTTTTGGTACACTTTAGATATCTTGCTTTTAAAGACTGATATTATTCAAATATCATACAATCTTCATCAATAAAGATATTAAAACATATCTTGGGTTTAATATTAAGAAATGTGCATTGTGCATAAGTGATATAGTCTATTCCAAATAAAGTTGAAGTCCAAATAAAGGAACGCCAGCTTCATCAACTGCTAATGTAAAAGAGAAAGTTCAGAATTGAAGTGTCAAGCAGTGATTGGCCAGAGCTAAAAGTCATGAATGAATGATGTAGCATTAGACTCTTCCTGGTAGAACTTTCACTGTCACATTCATTTCTAAAACAAAGTTGGATCAGAACATTAGTGTGTCTCAGAACAACACTGTTGTGTTTCATTCCTGAATGAATCTGCTTTTTTAACAAATCATTTGAGTCAGTGTTTCAATGACTCGATGCCATGTACTGGCAGGTTTAGTGTCATATTTATTTATCTATGACAAGCATAAACCAGCCAAAATACCAGCACAGAAACACACTCAACAAAATAGTAATTACCGTACCAAGATTTTTTTTATTTATTTAGTTAATTAGTCAATGTCACAAGCCAGTGTTGGGGGTAATGCATTACAAGTAATGCTAGTTACATAGTCAGATTAACTAGTAGTGAACACATTACTTTTTTTTATTTTTTTTTTATTTACAAATAAGTAATGCCAGTTACTTAGATTTCCTATTTATTAACTGACAGCTCTTCTGTCCCCATGTTGAGAGAAATCAGAAGTAAGTGCATTAAATTAAAGAGGCATTGTGTGTGCCAGTGTTGGGGAAAGTTACTTTAAAATGTAATGTATTACAATATTGCATTACTCCAAAAAATAAAAATAAATAAATAAATAAATAAATAAATAAATAATTACATTATTGTTTTTAATATAAAAAAGTTATATTTTCGGCAAACGTAAAAGCCCATACTTTTCATAAAACACAATTAGTTACTTTTCAGGGAGTAACATACTATTGTAATGCATTACTTTTAAAAGTAACTTTCCCCAACACTACTCAAAACATTGCACAACAATGCCTTGACCACCACTAACAACACAGTAACTCTATGTCTGTATAATAAATTATGAGCAAATGGCGAAATTTGCTGAAGTAAGTGGAAAATAGCTATACGTCTATCTGTCTGTTGAAGATCTCAACAGTGTCTCAATCAGTGCTGAGATTTGCCAAAAAACAACTCATTTAATGGCTGAAAGATAGGTGCCAGAAATCAAAACAGCCATGAGCTGTGAAAAGCCAAACATACAGGAGTAACCAACGAATGGTGAAGCTGACATGAGAAAAATGAGAGATGCACAATTTGTCAGCCAGGCAGGGGAAAAGAGAGAAAGAGAGAGAGGAATCGTTCCTGGGGGCGAAGGGGAATGTGTGTTTTGCCAGCGTGTTTTGACATTCCCAGCGATGAGCCAGACCACTTAGCCTTTGTTCTCCTGGGTGATCTTTATCATTGCCAATAGTTTGCAGAGTTCCTCAAACTTGGAGTTGAATTTAAATGGCATGTGACATCCAGAGAGAGAGAAGCAAAGATAATAAACATGAAGTATTGTAAAGAAAACTAAGAAAACAACAACAGAAAAATGGCATTTGAAAATCTAAAGGGTTCTTTTTAAAAATGATGGTTCTTTATTGGTTTTGATGGTTCCATGAAGAACCTTTAACATCTATGCAAACTTTCCATTCCACAAAAGGTTATGGTTTCACTTTATTTTGATGGTCCCTTTAACACATTCTGTTGACTATAAGTAACATTGCACCTACAGTTCTACCAACTGTCATTAGATTGTTAGTAGTGTATTAGTTGACTGGTAGGGTTAGGGTTGGAATAAGTTGACATGTAGTTGCAAAGTTATTTACAGTCAGTATAGTGTCTGTTGAGAGACCATCAGAATAAAGAGTTAGCAGATATGAAGCAGACAGTCTACTAATAATCTAATGAGAGTTTGTTGACATGTAGTTCCAACATTACTTAGTGTCAACAGAATGTTCAAAAGGGACCATCAAAATAAAGTGTTACCAAGGTTATTTATAGTGAAAAGGTTCTTTAGACTATTAAAACGTTCTTCATATTGAGAAAAACTAAGATTATTTTAAGAACTGTCCATTAAAAGATTCCAAAAAATGGTTATTTTATAGCATCGTTCTGAAAACATGTTTTTGGAGCCTTTATTTTCATGAGCATAAATGACATGAGAGCTAATTCAGTACAATGTATAATTACACTGCTATTTTCTGTAGAGCTGCTTTCTATTTATCTGAAATTGTTTATGAATTCAAAAATAGCTATTGCTGAATTGTTCAAACATAGTTTTCAGAAATGCTAAAAATTCCCTCAGAACATCGTACAGCAATGACCAGCACCACCAACACTATAGCCACTGCATAGCAAAGTGCTGTTTTGCACAAGCAAGCTTCTTGAGAAAATGTCAAAGTCTCATTCTATCTGTAATTATTGTGACATCTCAGTTTCCTGGTATGAACTGTTTACTGAAAGGTTCTTTGGGGAATCAAAAATGCTGCTTCTGTGGCATCACTGTAAAAACCTCCTTTTGGAACCTTTATAGGCCTACTTAAGAGCGTAAGAGTGGGAGATAATTCGGAGCATGTAAACACAAAAAAGTACGTTTGGCATCTTTGCAACACCTTAAACGACCCAAAACAGCAACTATTCCAGAGTTCCCAGACTGAAGTCCTTAAACCAAACTACAAATTGTCTGAAAAAAAAAAAAAAAAAAAACACACTCTACTGGGCGACCATGCAACCACATAATTCAAACAATGTGATTGTTTGAGCCAGTGTTGTTCCGATTAGATTGGCAGTGGATGGTGGCCAGCCTGCATTTGGGGTGATGTCTTTTGGTGAGGTTTAGCAAAGGAATGCCACACTCCTTCGATGAATAACAAGATCAGGCAAACTATGCGAGCCATGTATAAACAGACCGTATTACAAACAAAACAATCAGCTGGTGGTTATTGAAATATGGATTTCCAAACAAAGGAAGAGTCAAAGTGTCGAAACCGTGCCGTGTAAAGAAACGTCTCCTTGGAAGTAAGGAAAAGACATTTCTGGCATCCTTCCGTTGTCTTATGGGTCGTCAGAGAGCATATCCATTTCATCGGATTCATCAAATTCATCTGATGGCAGTGCTGCTTGTTATAAAACAAAGCTGGAATGAAGAAATGTCTGCTCCGACTGGCAATTTGGGGTTGGATGCCTGCAATGTTGGTTTACGGTATGACTGCACAACAGCATTTCTCGTAATGAAGGAATTTAATAATTCTTCAAAATGTGCTTTTCAATTTAATCTGATACTGGTACACTGCATATAAACTTGGAACTTATCTACTTAATTCATGGTTATAGTAAACTTGACGTACCATACAGCTGTACCACGATTTAGAACTATACTTTACTGAGGTTATGAGTGACAATTAACTACCTTTATTATGTAAGCCATGAAGTCAAGTCACTATTATTTGTATAGAGCTTTTAACAATGCAAATTTTGTCAAAGCAGCTTTACATCAGCTTGATATAAAGCTGGGTGGCTTTACGGCTTTACATCAGCTTTACAGTATTTAGAAGGGGAAATGGTGTGTCGAAATAGTGTCATTCTCCTCTGGCCAGACAAAATCAGCAGTTTAAATCTAGGCTGCAGCAGAGTCAGATTGTGCAAAGGACTCATCTGGTTCCTGTGGACTTGTCCCGATGGTCATCTAGGAGACAGGGTCTTCACTGGTGATCAGTCTCTGGGGCTCATCTAGTTGTCCTGGTCTCCGCTGACATTCAGGGCTGTAGAGGTCATCCCTAGGTGCTGATCCACCATCTGATCTGGATATGGACTGGATCCGGGTGGCTGCAGTGACCATCTGATCTGGATATGGACTGGATCGGTTGGCTACAGTGACCTCGGAATAAGAAAGAAACAGATTAATATTAGCGTAGATGCCATTCTATGTAACAATACATCAGGTGTTTTGGGAAGTGTTTCCGGTTCCAGTTGACCTAATTAATGCAGCCTAACAATCCTTTAACAGATTTGAATTATAGAAATGCGATAGTGTATTATGTGTAAGCCAGGTTAAAGAGATGGGTCTTTAATCTAGATTTAAACTGACAGAGTGTGTCTGCTTCCCGAACAGTGTTAGGTAGAACATTCCAGAGTTTGGGCACTAAATAGGAAAACGATCTCCCGCCCGCAGTTGATTTAGATATTCTAGGTATTATCAAATGGCCAGAGTTTTGAGATCACAGCGGACGTGAAGGACGATAATGTGATAAGAGCTCACTCAAATACTGAGGTGCCAAACTATTCAGGGCCTTATAGGTAATTAGCAATATTTTAAAATGTATACAATGTTTAACAGGGAGCCAGTGCAATGTTGACACAACCAGGCTAATGTGGTCATACTTTCTGGTTCTAGTAAGAACTCTAGCTGCTGCATTTTGAACCAGCTGGAGTTAGTTTATTAAATGTGCAGAGCAACCACCTAATAAAGCATTACAATAATCTAACCTCAAGGTCATGAATGCATTAATTAATGTTTCTGTATTTGACATTGAAAGCATTGGTCTTAATTTAGATATATTTTTAAGATTAAAAAATGCAGTTTTACAAGTTCTAGAAACATGTTTTTTGAAGGAAAGATTGCTATCAAAAAGTATGCCTAGGTTCCTAACTGATGACGAAGGATTTACAGAGCAGCCATCAAGTATTAGACAGTGATCTAGGTTATTACATGCAAAAGTTTTTGGTCTAATAATTAACACCGCTGTTTTTTTCAGAATTTCGCAGTAAGAAATTGCTAGTCATCCAGTTTTTGATATCAACTATACATTCTTTAATTTTGCAAATTGGTATGTTTCATCAGGTTAGGAAGACATATATCTCTGAGTATCATCCGCATAACAGTGAAAGCTAACACCATGTTTCCTAATGATATCTCCCAAGGGTAATGTGTGAAAAGTAAGGGGCCTAGTACTGAGCCTTGAGGTACTTCATACTGCACTTGTGATTGGTATGATACCTCTTCATTTACTTCCATGAATTGATGGCTGTCAGATAAGTACGATTTGAACCATGCCAGTGCTGTTCCTCTAATGCCAACATAATTTTCTTGTCTATTTAAAAGAATGTTGTGGTCGATAGTGTCAAACTCAGCACTAAGATCCAGTAGCACTAATAGAGAGATACAACCATGATCAGATACGAAGAGCAGGTCGTTTGTAACTCTAATGAGAGCAGTCTCGGTACTATGATATGGTCTTAAACCTGACTGGAAATCCTCAAATATAGCATTTTTCTCTAAGAAGGAACATAGTTGTGAGGATACTACCTTTTCTAATATCTTTGACAGAAAAGGGAGATTTGAGATCGGTCTGTAATTAATTAATTATTTGGGGTCAAGTTGTGTTTTTATTAATGAGAGACTTAATACCAGCCAGTTTGAAGGTTTTTGGGACATATCCTAATGACAACGATGAGTTAATAATATTCAGAAGAGGATCTGTTACTTCTGGAAGCACCTCTTTTAGGAGCTTAGATGGAACAGGGTCTAACATACAGTTTGTTGGTTTGGATGATTTAACAAGTTTATACAATTCTTCATTTCCAATAGAAGAGAATGAGTGGAATTGTTCCTCAAGGAATCTATAGCTTACTATCTGATGCGATACTGTGGCTGACAGCTGCATGGTTACAATTTGATCTCTAATAGTTTCGATATTAGAAGTAAAATACTTCATACAATCATTGCTATTGTGCTGCTGGGTAATGTCTGCACCTGCTGATGTTATGTTTTTGTTAATTTAGCCACTGTATTGAATAAATACTTGGTGTTATGTTTGTTTTCTTCTAAAAGAGATGTAAAGTAAGCAGATCTAGCAGTTTTTAAGGCTTTCCTGTAGGAGAGAGTATCTTCCTGCCAAGCAATACGAAATACCTCTAATTTTGTTTTTCTCCATTTTCCAGGCTGCTCTCTTTAGGGCCTCTTTTAGTGTGCTCCTTAAACCACAATGTTGTACTCTTTTCCTTAATCTTCCTTAAGCGTAAAGGAGCAACTGTGTCTAAAGTGCTAAAAAAGAGAGAGTCCATAGTTTCTGTTACATCATCAAGTTGTTCTGAGCTATTGAATATGCTGAGGAACTGAGATAAGTCAGGGAGATTATTTATAAAGCTTTTGTGGTCGAGGTGATGGTTCTGCCATATTTGTAACAAGGAGTTGGCTTTACAGCTTTAGCTATATGGAATATACACAAAACTAGATAATGATCTGAGATATCATCGCTCTGCTGCAAAATTTCAACGCCACTGACATCAATTCCATGCAACAATATTAAATCTAGAGTATGAATTTGACAATGAGTAGGTCCTAACGTGTTGTTTAACACCAATAGAGTTTAAAATGTCTATAAATGCTGATCCCAACTAATCTGTTTCATTATCAGCATGGATATTAAAATCACCAACAATTAGGACTTTATCTGCAGCCAGCACTAACTCAGATAGAAAATCAGCAAATTCCTGTAGCCAGTAGCCAGTACAAAGATCACAGGGGATTTATTATTAACACCTGTTTCTTTGGATAATGTTATATGAAGAACCATTACTTCAAACGAATTATACTTGAAACCCGACTTCTGAGAAATACTGAAAATATTGCTATAAACTGTAGCAACACCTCTCCCTTTGCCTTTTGGACGTGGCTTATGTTTGTAAAAGCAATCTTAGACTCATTTAAAGTAATGAAAGTATGAGAGGCTACTGTGAATATAGTCATCGCAAATGGCCATCATTTTTGTTGCACCTTTATCTGGGACTATATTGACAATATAGCATGGTCTTGAGTACTCCCATTGTTATGCAACAAAAATAGCATCCAAGTTGTGTGCAGCAACACATGTTTCGTGTCATAGCTGTTACTCCATAATGTAGCTGAAAGCATGTGGATACCCCTTTCTAATTAATGGGTTTGGGTAATCGCGTAATTTCCAAAATTGTGTGCTTTCAGCTTTGTTGCAAGAGTTTGGGAAGGTCGACAATAATAGTTAAAAATGTAGCTGCAAGCAGCAATTAAGGGGCCAAGCACTACAGGGGAAAAATGATGAGCAAACATGGCAATAAATAAAGGCATTTGAAAATTATTTTAAGTAAAATGGTTGAAAACCCATAATTACAATCACTGCTTATTACTTTTGAACAATAGGTGGCGCTGATACCAAATTTGTCTGGTGTGATCAGTGTTGGGTGGCAATGACACATAATAACGTACAAAGCTTTGCAGAGATACAGCCTCAAATGCAGTTTGGCATCACACTATCAAATTCATTGTTGCGGTAAACGAAAACAGTTTTGCCTATCAATGTGAAATCCATAATATTTTGCCGCCATGCACTGAAGTTTGAATTGGTGAAAATTGCACCTTTGGTCTAGTAGGAGTTCAAAAAAGTAGGTTTTTAAAATCAAAATGGCAGAGAGGACTATGGCATATTTGACCATGTTCTCGGCATGACCCTAGAGTTAGGCCAGCCTCATGACAGTAGTTAAAATTAATCAAAATGTATTAGTATTCATTAAGATTTTATTTCTCACCACAAGGTGGAGCTGTTCCAAAACTTTATTGAGTACCTTTAGGGCATAATGACGATGACACATTTTGAGTTTCGAAGCAATTTGCCAATGTGTTCAGAGAATACAGCATTTTATGACACAGTTCAAAATGTTTGATGCACAAAATGGCTGACATGGGGAAATTGGGTGTTGTTCAAATCAATATGTTGCACCAAAACTAAAGAGGCTAGTCCTCTGATTTTTGGCCTAACCATTCAGATTATTTATTTATTTATTCGTTTTTATTTTATTATTTTTTTTGCCTAAAAATTGCTGTTTGTGCCTTTTTTCACATCTCCTTACCACTGGGTGACACTGTGCCGAAACTGTGCAATGGTTGTCATGACACAAACCACCTTTGGTCTGAATACAGTCTAGGATGAATTTTTAAAAAAGTTATTTATTTATTTATTTTTTTAATAATTCAAAATGGCGGAAAATTTTTCATGACTGAAAATAACTTCACAGAGTGCAGTCCACTTTAGCTAAGCAATCAGAGCAAAAAAAGAATTAGCATAAATGTGAGTGCATCTTTGGACAGCTGATGGTGCTAGAGGGATTAAATTAGAGACTGTGGTTAATGTTCAGACCAGGGGTGCCCAATCCTGTTCCTGGAGAGAGAGTTCACCTCCAACCCTGATCAAACACAACCGAACCAACTAATTAAGATCTTCAGGAACACTTAATAATTCCAGACAGGTGTGTTTGATCAAGTTTGGATGAACTCTGCAGAGGCATCTCTGATGCACAGAGCAATCCAAAGATTTGGCTACAGCTCTTAAGGTGGTTGTCATCAAGAACCCCCACACCCCCACCCCGCACAGCATCCATATAGGCCTTTTTTTTTGCTTAGTTTCCATGCCATGCATGTTTAAATAAACTATATCTTATCAGTAGTGCCTCATGAATTAGTGCAATAAAATTATATTTTAATAAAAATGTGTGCACTTAATATTATTCTTAAATTTATAACTATGGCTGAGCCAGACAAAGTTTTTTTTTTTTTTTTTAACTGTTTTTATAGAGCCAGACAAAGTTTGAATCCATCTTTTTCCAATCCCATTCTTCTCCCTTTTATCATGTATCGGCTTAGAAAAACATTTACTTAAAAAAAAAAAAAAAGTTACACTTTATTTTGATAGTTCACTACCAAATCTAACACACATTAGTCTTAGTCTACATTTCAATTTGCACATAATATACATCTACATACAACTGTCATTGTTATATACCTATACATACAATTGTTAATTTGTATATTTTTATTACTTGTTCTATTTTTAATTCTTCTTTTTATTATCTGTGTTTTTTGTTCTGTCACTGTCATTCTGTTGCACTATGGAATCTTCTAGCCTGGTAATTCCAAACTCTGCTACTTCGCTTTGCTTCGTAGACAGAGTCTGGAAGGGCATAATTGACAAGCATTTACTTTCTCGTGGGGGGGCACTTGTCTGAAGTTTAAAATCATTAGTGTACCCGTAAGCCAATCAGATAATGTTTGGTTATAACGTATGTTATGCGCCGGCTCAGTCACCTCAAACTTCCGCTGTAAACACAAGTATGCAGCGAAAACAAAACCATTGAGCGAAATACCGGAGTGAAGATAAAGTTAGGATTGGTTCTGTGAAACACAGCTCTTCATTCATTTCGTTCATTCCACAACATCACCTCCATTCAAAATTTGAACCAAACATTCTTCCTGTTCAGGTTTCAGCTGGCAAATGCCGGGAATATTCTCCACAACAGAGCGAATAGCATCCCGTGTCTCAATGTCCGCTGTCATTTTAAATTTCCCTAACCCAAACTACAATCTTAAATTTGGCACTTAGCGTCTACGTCACGGCTCTCAGCCCACCCTCTGTTCATTGGTTGGACAACTGGTACGGAGCTGGTTTGCTATATCAGACTGAGTATAGAAGCAAACTGAAATTGAGCGGAAATATGAAGTCTGACATAGTCAGCCCGGGAAACTTCTGTCACAAAAACAAATTCCTCGTATGTGTAAACATATCTGGCAATAAAAGCTCATTCTTCTGATTCTTCTGAATTCTTTAGACATTCTACTAACTATAAGTAACTTTGTAACAACATGTCAACTAATTATCATTAATTTGCAACTATGTATCTACTAACTCTCAGAGTAGACTGTTAGGTTAGGTTCAGGGTTAGTAGAATAAGTTGACATATACTTGCAAAGTTTCTCATAATCAGTATGTTGTGGACACATCAAAATAAAGTGTTAGCAGATATTATGCAGACAGTCTACTAATACTCTAATGACTGCTAGTTGACATGTAGTGGCAAAGTTACTTACTGTTAGTACTGTTAGTAGAACGTCTAAAGTGGAATATCAAAAAATAAAGTGTTACCAAAAAAATAAATAAAATATTCATAAGTGGAAATAAGGTGTTTGAGGTAATTAAAAGTGGTGTGCTTGTATTGTTGGATGGGCTGGCAGTTTAAATATGATTCGGGAGATGTGTAGGGGTGTGCTTTAGGGATCGAAATAAGTAAATTCCAAATAAGACAGCATTTACTTATGATTTTAATAAATATGCACAGAATATTTTGTTATTATTATTGCATACTCTTTGTGTATTATGTTACCTACTGCAATCCACTGAGGTGCAAATAGTATCTTCCACTATTTACACTAAGGGTCAGACTTACTAACAGCTTGCACAAGTGCAAACCATGTTTTGGCATTAAAATAGTGCTGTCAGGATTTACTAAAGATGGGCAGTAAAGAATTAGCGCTAAAAAGGTGTGGACACAGTTATTTTTGCACCTGACCTTATTGGATTTGCATATGTACGAGTTTCCCTTTCCCATGCAAAATTTATGGGAAGAGAGTATGGGAAGAATGAATCACGCAACGCGATTTACTAACGTTTGCACTTGTCAAATTACTGGTATTTTCACCATTATTTAACACACTCGTCAAATTACTGGTATTTGCGCCATATATTTGTTACTTTGCTTTGAACACAACCAATTAAACTAACAATATTGAAATATATTTCTTGCCTTTCAGTGCTCAGTTGTTTGCCTGAGGCACTGTGGCATTGAAACACAGACAACACTATAAAAACAATATAGTTAGATCTAAAATCTGATGGATCACTCGTATAATCATTATATGTTGCCTTATTGCCAAAGCTCTGAAACTTGCTCTATGGAACATCACTAAATCATTAAAGACATAATAGTATGACTTCCTGTAAAGCTGCTTTGAAACAATGCCTTATTCAAATAAATCTGACTTGACTTTGATTATTTACACTTAGTGCAAAGAAAATATTTTTCTAGACTTTGTGCAAATAGCCTCTGCCTAATAATACTAACTAGACAGAGCCTGTTATACTACACATAGACAGTCAAACATAAGGATCGGTCTCCTCAATGACCCGAGTGTTCATGCCAGCTGATGGTGGGCCATTTCTCCCTGTGATTAGCAGCGGAGCCAGGGCTGTTTAGTGCACGTTGTGCTGGGTGGTCTCAGAAAATGCTGAGCAGCAGCTTTAATGTGTTTTGTATTTGCCAAACGGAACTCCGTCATTAGAGGAAGTGGGAGTCCCATTTAAGCTGCTATTAGCTGTAATGGCTGTTTTTTTTTTCTTGTCGTGCACGCAATTTTCCTAACATAACAGAATCCACTGGAATCCCTGCACTCCTGCCTGCGTGTTTTTAGTGGTCTGAGGCTCATAAACAAGAACTCCAGAAACACTCATTCAGGGACACCTTTCGGTTTTAATGATTTTGTCGCATGATGTCATGTTTGTGTTGCCTAAACCCATTTTGTTTTTCAGTTACAAAGGAACTGAAAAACAGAGACTAGGACACACATTGAAACAGGCTTTTTCTCACGTCCACCCTTTCCTCGGTTCCAGGTTCACTCTGTATGCCGTGGACAGCCGTGGTAGTCGGTCGGATGCGAGTTTTGTGACTGTCCGCACGTCATGTCCGATGGTGGATGACAGCAAAGCAGAAGGTACATTGCCATTCTCCTTCACTCCATTCACACGTGTGAATGAACAGAGTGAGTGGCGCACCAGTGAAATGTCATCTTCACACCCATCTGAGGTGGCAGCTCTTCATGTCCTGCCTGTTTACGATTACGTCATCCATAGCGGCTAGACCATTTTACTCGAACAGAATTCACAGGTCTGGCAGCAGTATGAATCACAGGGAAGTACAGCACTCAAAATCCATGTCAAAGGAAAAGTAAGATTACAGAAAGTTTACTCAAAGGAAAGGAAAAGTGGGACTTACCACACAAGTCATAATGTGATGTGATAAGAAACAAAAAAAAAACATGACAAACATTAAAACATGTTAGGAAATCTGATCTTTGGTCCTCATATTCTTGTGAAAAAGAAGTGTGCTAATTATATTAAGTGTACTTTAAATCCTAAAAGTAGAAGAAAAGGAAAGAAAAAAAAAAAAGGCAGTCATTAAAAATGAGAGAAAACATTTGAAAAGACCAGATTTTCTTAGAAAGCTTGTTCTTTGAAAACAGACAGTTCAGATTTCAGATGTCAGATCTACTTTCTCCTCAAACAGAGATCGCAGACAAAGTGTACAACCTCTATAATGGCTACACCAGCGGAAAGGAGCAACAGACGGCCTACAACACCCTGATGGAGATTTCACCCCCACTGCTATATCGTGTACAGCATCACTACAATTCCCACTACGAGAAGTTTGGAGACTTCGTGTGGAGGAGTGAGGATGAGCTTGGCCCCAGGTAAGGAAGACAACGACCTAACAAAGCAATACTCATGAGGATAACGCTGCAGTACTTTGTCAGTCATTTGCTTTCTTTCTTTCACACATTTTAATTATTTCTTTACGAAGAACTATCTAATAAGCATTTTAATCAAATAGAAACAAAAAGTCTTTATATTTAACTCTTTCCCTGCCAGTTTTTTTTTTTTTTTTTTTTTTTTTTGGCAACACTTTATTTCGATTGTCCACTTTAGACATTCTACTAACAGTAGGTAACTTTGCAACTACATGTCAACTAGAAGTTATTGGAGCATTTGTAGACTGCCTGCTTAATATCTTCTAACACTTTATTTTGATGGGTCCACAACATACAACATACAGACTATGAGAAACTTTGCAAGTATATGTCAACTTATTCTACTAACCCTAAACCTACCCTACTGAGAGTTAGTAGACTTGTAATTGCAAATTAATGAGAATTAGTTGACATGTAGTTACAAAGTTACTTATAGTTAGTAGAATGTCTAAAGTGGACTATCAAAATGAAATGTAACCTTTTTTTTTTCTTTTTTTATTACAGCCACTGCCAGCATTTTTGATCACTTTCACAAAATGTTCATGTCCCCCAGTTTTATGGATATCTGAACATGCAATACAGGTGCTGGTCATATAATTAGAATATCATCAAAAAGTTGATTTGTTTCACTAATTCCATTCAAAAAGTGAAACTTTTATATTATATTCATTCATTACACACAGACTGATATATTTCAAATGTTTATTTCGTTTAATTTTGAGGATTAGAGCTTACAGCTCATGAAAGTCAAAAATCAGTATCTCAGAATATTAGAATATTACTTAAGACCAATACAAAGAAAGGATTTTTAGAAATCTTGGCCAACTGAAAAGTATGAAAATGAAAAGTATGAGCATGTACAGCACTCAATACTTAGTTGGGGCTCCTTTTGCCTGAATTACTGCAGCAATGCGGCGTGGCATGTTGTCGATCAGTCTGTGGCACTGCTCAGGTGTTATGAGTGCCCGGGTTGCTCTGATAGTGGCCTTCAGCTCTTCTGCATTGTTGGGTCTGGTGTCTCTCATCTTCCTCTTTACAATACCCCATAGATTCTCTATGGGGTTCAGGTCAGGCGAGTTTGCTGGCCAATCAAGCAAAGTAACACCATGGTCATTGAACCAGCTTTTGGTACCTTTGGCAGTGTTGGCAGGTGCCAAGTCCTGCTGGAAAATGAAATCAGCATCTCCATAAAGCTTGTCAACAGAAGGAAGCATGAAGTGCTATAAAATTTCCTGGTAGATGGCTGTGTTGACTGTGGACATCAGAAAACACAGTGAACCAACACCAGCAGATGACATGGCAGCCCAAATCATCACAGACTGTGGAAACTTCACACTGGACTTCAAGCAACATGGATTCTGTGCCTCTCCACTCTTCCTTCAGACTCTGGGACCTTGATTTCCAAATGAAATGTAAAATTTACTTTCATCTGAAAAGAGGACTTTGGACCACTGAGCAACAGTCCAGTTCTTTTTCTCCACAGCCCAGGTAAGATGCTTCTGACGTTGTCTCTGGTTCAGAAGTGGATTGGTAGCCCTTTTCCTGAAGACGTCTGAGCGTGGTGACTCTTGATGCACTGACTCCAGCTTCAGTTTACTCCTTGTGAAACCCTCCAAAGTGTTCGAATCGGCTTTGCTTGACTGTATTCTCAAGCTTGCGGTCATCCCTGTTGCTGGTGCACCTTTTCCTACCCAAATTCTTCCTTCCAGTCAACTTTGCATTTAATATGCTTTGATACAGCACTCTGTAAACAGCCACACCTTTCAGTAATGACCCTCTGTGACTTACCCTCTTTGTGGAGGGTGTCAATGTTCGTCTTCTGGATCATTGCCATGTCAGCAGTCTTCCCCATTATTGTGGTTTCAAAGAACAAGAGATACCCAGAATTTATACTGTAGAGATGGACATTTATTCAAACTCAAATGTAAATATTCTAATATTTTGAGATACTGATTTTTGACTTTCATGAGCTGTAAGCTCTAATCATCAAAATTAAAAGAAATAAACATTTGAAATGTATCAGTCTGTGTGTAATGAATGAATATAATATACAAGTTTCACTTTTTGAATGGAATTAGTGAAATAAATCAACTTTTTGATGATATTCTAATTGTATGACCAGCACCTGTATGTCAAAAGAATAAACAGAGCCTCTGCTTTTAACCAACAACAAACAAATAAACATGCATGCATACATGCATACATGCATACATACATACATGTTCTTGCTTCATGCATTCTTGTTAACCAACACTTGATAACCAATGTGGGTAATTTTTGAAGATAAAGCGGAGAAAATGGTGTTTTTGACTACATCCGGATCAGATTCAGAATGATGATGAAAACACAGATGGAGTCGATCGCTTCCATCAACATCCCCAAAGCCTGCAAAAAAACTTCTTCCTTTACTTCAGTAACATTAGGCAGTTTTGAATTATATACTGTTTAATAATTGCATTTTTTTACATATGCATCTGCTTGCATATGCAATCACTTGTTTCTCTTTCTTCACCATGTTTTGATCCAGAGATTCAATACTCTTTCAGAAAATGTGTAATAGCGCATCCTCCCATCCCATATAACAGTGAAAACACGGTTAAAGTAAGATAGCATAAGCACGCATTTCAAGCCAAACATTAAAATAAAAATAAAAACGTTTGGTACTGTAGGATTTAAATGATAATAGATATTGTACAAAAATGAATATACCTTCCACCCTAGAATCATGAAGCAATCATGATACACTATATGGACAAAAAAGGTATTGGGAGACGTGACCATTACACCAACAGGGACTTTAATGACATGCATTTTAAATACATATACATTAATATGGAATTGGTCCCCCCTTTTCCAACCCCTGAAAAACAGCCCCATACCATTATCCCTCCTCCACCAAACTTTGGCACAATACAGTCAGACAGGTAATGTTCTTCTGGTATCCGCCAAACCCGGACTTGGCCATCAGACTGAACCATCAAACAGAGAAGTGTGAATCATCACTTCACAGAACAGGTTTCCACTGCTCCAGAGTCCAGTATCATTTTCCTTTACTCCACTCCATCCCACTCTTGGCATTGAACTTGGTGATGTGAGGCTTGCATGCAGTTGCTTGGTCATGGAAAACAATTCCATGAAGCTTCTGCCTGCTGATATTAATGTCAGTGGAAGTTTGGATATCTTCAGCTATGGAATCAGCAGAGCGCTAGGCTGGCAACTTTTACCCATCAAGCGTCTCAGCACTCGGTGACCCGCTCTATAATTTTACATGGTCTTCTGCTTCATGGCTGAGCTGCTGCTTTTTCTAAAGGGTTATTTCCCAATAATACCACTTATAGTTCACATTATTGTATAGTTGTCTTATTGTAAAGGTGGCATCCTATCACAGTACCATACTTGAATTTACTGAGCTCTTCAGAACCACCTTTTTTTTCCACAAGTGTTTGTAAATACAGACTGCATGGTCTGATTGAAACACCTGATTTCAATAATTAAGATGTTGTTCCAATGCTTTTGTCCATATGGTGCAAATGTTGCTTTCAAAACCACTTGGAGAAAGAAAAACAAACAAAAAAACCCTTGGATGTTTACACTTTCATCCAATTAACAGTTTTTTTTTGTTTTGTTTTTTTAAAGCCAATCAAGTAGGATTTCAGTACATCTTTAAATATAAATTCATAATTACTTCTATTGTCTTTGAAATACTGCTGAAAGGCCACTTACTGTGATGTATTGTTATTGTACATTCATACATATTTAAGTGTTGCTTGAGAATATGAAGGTTTTTTATGAACAGTCTCTATATTTTTAGGCATAACACAAAGAGGAAGTGTGCACATACCCTTCCACTGGCCCCTGGTTTAGCTCTGCTTGGCTGGGGCCGTCAGAAGGTTGCCATCCTAAACTCTCTGTGAATGTTTGTGTAATCTACTTTCTGGCAGAACTAGCAGGGGAATGAAACAGAGACCACCAATTACAGTTAATTTTCCCTTTTTGGAAGGAACCAATAATCTTTATGAATATCAACACAGGCTTTGCATTAGGATTAAATAGCATATTTTTGGAGCAGTAAGTAATTTTTGTCCTAAAACAGGCCATATGTTTCATGAAAATTCTTTCAAAACAACTTTGGATCATATTGTGAGTTTGAAGTTAAAAAGGAAATGTAATTGTAGAGCTGACACAATTTTGTACTGGACGTGAGCACTGTGTAGTTGTATACTTTTGACCTTTTTTCATTATTTTCATTGCAAGAAATATGCATAGAGTGTGTGTGTGTGTGTGTGTGTGTGTGTGTGTGTGTGTATATATATATATATATATATAAACTATGAGCATTTTTTTCAAAGGAAAAAGAAAAATATAGTCTAATGATCAAGTCAAGATGACTTTTTACAGAAAAGCAATTGCTTTTACATTGTATTAATAATGTAGAGTCAATGATTTATACACTATCTATAAAAAAATGTCAAATGGCATCAGATGAAAAGTAATATATTTTCCTGACACGTTAAAAACAAGTTCACGTTTATTACCCCCATAACCCCCCCCCCCCCCCCCCCCAAAAAAAAAGTTTAAAATAATTTTTTATTCAGAAATTTAAAACATGGTTATCTGTATGAACAACTTTTCTTTTTCTTTTCTTTTTTTTTTGAAGAACATGCTTGATCTGGACAAGTGATCAGGACAAGGCTCACAAGTGGTTGCTGCATTGCATGAAAACTACCGAAACGAGGCTCACTGGATATACATGACTTTGTCAACATTCTGCAAAACCAACATATCACTGTTGCGCAACCTGAGCAACAGATTTTAAGTTTTGCAGAAATGTAGGCAGTGTCATGTATTTGCTCCTCAGTACACAGCATGCTTTTATCATCCACACTAACAGCTCTCTTTCTGGTCACAACAGGAAGGCCCATTTGATCCTGAGACGAATGGATCGGATCAGTCTGTTCTGTCGTTCGCTGCTCCGCAGTGGCTTCATCCAAAGCCGAACAGAGAGTGTGCCATATATGCTGTGTCGCAGTGATGACACGAGACCGGGAGGCACTTTATGGCACAGTTCACTTCACGAAACCCGGCTCGCCTGCCTGGAGAAAGTCATATCAGTGCAACGCAACATATACGGAAAGTCAAAATTACGATGAGACAGGAGACATTTGGACTCAACCTTCTCTCTTTATGGTCTCCAGCTTGGCTGTTCTTTTTCTAAATTCAAATGACTTTGAGACTGTGAGAGGAGATTTTGTTGTTTCTTTTTCTTTTCTTTTTTTTTTTCTTTTTGCTTCTTTTTCCAAATACGGAGAGCTTCGAATAGGAAAAAATTATTATTATTATTATTATTATTATTATTGTTGTTATTATTATTATTAATAATAATATTACTATTATTATTTTTCTTTTGTTTCTCTTTTAAGGACATCGTTTTTGGTCGAAAGACTGAACTACTGAAGGACTATTTACGAATGTAAGAATTTAACTGCATGGTGCTGCAGAACTCCAAACCAGGTTCCCTGATACTCATTTTGCAAACATATCTCTTGGAATACTTAGCCAAGCAAGACGAGGACATAATCTCTCGGTGGTTTTCCTTCTTTTCTATTCAACCCTTTTTGACATCAATTCTATTAATCTTTTTTATAGTTTTGCCACAGTTAATTGAGAAACTATCTAAGAATATTGTCAGGGTCACAGTAAATGCTTTTGAGAACAAGTATAGTCCTGTCACGCATATAATCTTCAGCCAAAAGAATGTTCCTTTACAGTGTCCAAAGAAATGAAAGGGGGTATTGCTGGCCAATGAGACCAATAGATTTCATCAAAGTGAATAATCTAATGTATTTGGCAAAGGATTGTGGGACAAAAGAATGCATTGTGCAGAACCCTTCTGTAAATGATTGTCTGGGAACAAAGTGTTGTTGAAAATGCAGTTGGAATGGAACAAACGGTAAGAACTTAGCCTCAACACATTTTCAATAAGTTACTATAATCCATGCTATATTCATTGTGATAGTTAAATATGCTATTGTAAATACAATTGTAAATGCAGTATGTAATAAGTGAATATGAGTTTTTTTTTTTTTTTTTTTTTTTTGTCTGTGGGGGGAGGGGGGTCTATTAAATATGTATATAGAATCTCAAGATGTTTTCTCTGTTTTATCTGAAAATATGTGAAGAATCAATTAAATTGAGGAAACACCTGTTATACTACATCACTGGCAATCTCTATATTATAGAATTCTTTTGGGCTCATCACACACCTGTTGCAAAACTGTAAGATGCTCAGCATTTAATAAAAGTAAGTCAACATAAATTGGGGTTAGGGTTATAGGGCTTAAGGTTATACTTGGTCTGCAATATTGTCTGTTTGCTCGGTGAGCACTGATGACGCAACATGCAAACCCCCATGGTCCTGTTTATTTATAAAATCCAATTGACCTATCGGTAAGCCCCTCCCCTCGAATGCAGACTAGCCAATGGCAGTCAAGTATCAGTAGCACAGGGAGCATAACTCTGACATCTTTAGGTTTGATTACACTTTATTTTGACAGTCCACTTTAGACATTCTACTAGCTATAAGTAACTTTGTAACTACATGCCAACTAATTCTCATTAATTTGCAACTACACGTCTACTAACTCTCAGTAGGGTAGGGTAGTAGAATAAGTTGACATATACTTACAACATACTGACTAAGATAAACTTTGCATGTTGTGGATCCATCAAAATAAAGTGTTATAAGATATTAAGCAGACAGTCTACTAATACTCTAATGACTGCTAGTTGACGTGCAGTTGCAAAGTTACTTAATGTTAGTAGAATGTCTAATGTGGACTATCGAAATAAAGTGTTACTTTAGGTTTCAGCGCCATAGAGAAACATTGGAAGATCCGAAGCTTGCATCAATTTTATGGGGTTTTTGCTTAAAAAATGGAAAAACGATGTGCCTGGGTTACTTGTAACACTGATTTCATGTATCCTGAGAGGATAGGCAATATAATATAATTTATTTTATTATATTTCCTAAACCCAAACAGAACAGAGCAAAATGTCCCTAAGCATTCAACCACAATCTCAAAAAACATTAATTTCCTTGTTGTCATACTCTCATTAAGTTACAATTTTCATCTGCTCAAGCAGAACATTAATGTCATCTTGTGTTTCAGCAAGGTATCTCTGGCAAAAACTAGCTAACGTTAAAGTTAGTGAGTCCATGCTAATGTACAAACCTAATTAGCGAACTGTTCTCGCGTCTTCTACAGTGTAGGGCAAAAACACATAAACAAAGGTCTACATTTCACTTTCTCTTCATATTAAACTGGTTAAATGTAAATTAATATAATCCTATCTTACGGTACATGAACAGTGTTGATCCGGGATTTTTTCATCTGCAATCGTGACGACCGTAATATGAGGCGTCTCCTGCTTGCATTGTGATCTGTAAACCCTCACTTCCAAATTAATACCCACAACATTTATTTTAAAATCTTTTATGTATCCCTCCATGGCATATTTAAGTACCACTTGAATGGTGGTCCTTCTGTGTCCAAAATTTGTCAAAAAGATATAGGGACAAGGTTTTTACACTGACAGCTGTTAGCAACTGTTTGACAGCTGTTTGTCTGAGTTCACAACAGTAACTAAGGGAGGCGGGGCTTACCGATAGGTCAATTGTTAGTTCTCCATGTATTTTTGGTCTGTGTACAGTACTTGGGGAAAACAAAAGTACTGAAGGAAGTCTGAAACCAAATGGATTCAACATACGTAGCATTGTGTTTCTCCTGAATTCCTCACACTAATCCATTTGTCTTAAATTGAACAAAAGTAACTTAGCATGCGAAATATGCTGCTAAATAGTAGTCCCCCATATTCATGTAGTGGAATTACTATTCAGCTATGAGCAAGCATGGGGCAGGCACACTTTATGGTTTTAGTTAACACTGCAACCTCTTTCTTTGTGCAAAGCTCACAAGTTTGTGGCTGGGAGATCCACATCCATCAAAAAATTGTATCACATATAGCTGTGAAATATATAGCAAGTAAATGAGAAAAATCAAATAGATACTTTATTAGTGATGGGCTGGTTAGCCCTTATCTAAAGGAATCGATCACGTTGGAAGCCTAAAGGAGTCAGTTTTAGGCTCAGAGCATCAGTGTGGCTTCTCTCATTGAACAACACTTAGATTGTCCTCTCCACACAGGACCCCCTCTCCACCTGCCATCCATTGTGCACTGCACTGGTCCCATATATTGTATATTGTATATTTTCTTGCAGGTGTTGACTGTTGAGTCCACAAGAAGGTGGTCCCATATTATTTGCTTGGGCTGAGGAGAGGACCCCAGAATCCCAACCCTGGGCAAGGTCTTTTCTGAATCGTATCATAGGGGACAATGTTGGATCACTCTTAGTCTGGCCTCTCACAATCCTTTAGTAGAGTGTTTCCAAACTGTTCCTGGAGGCACGGCAGCAATACACTTTTTTTTTTTTTTTCTTTTTTTTTTTTACTTTTCCTTATCAAACGCACTATAATCAACTCATCAGCTCATTAGTAGAGACTCCAAAACATGAAATAGATGGGTCAGATTGGGGAGTTATCCAAAATGTGTACTGTTGGTGTACCTCTAGGAGCAGGGTTGGGACATGCTGCTTTTTAGTTCAGTCTTTTTTCCAGGGTTGATGCTAAACTCTACAGGACATTGCCCCTCCAGGACAGAGTTCAGACACCCCTGTCCTACTAGGATTTCTGGACAACATAGGTTCCAGGTTCGCAGAGGCACTAAAACCCTCCACCATGTTATGGTAGTACTCCAAAAAAGGACTTGGATAGTCATGGATTTTATTTAGAAATAATTTCAGGATGCATTCAAGGAATAAAGGACACCCAGTTTGAGAGCTATTTGGGGAACATTCTGACCTTCAGGGACCTTCAGCATTTATTTTGCTAAGTAAAACATGCTCCTGGATCAGCATGTTTAGTTTTCGTGGTCCAAAAACATAGACCTAACCATATCCTTACCCCTAAACCTAACTCTACCCTAAACTCAGAGGGAAATGATAGCTGAATAACAAGGGTGTAGAAGCAGCCTTATCCCTCAAATCAAAAAGAATGTTAATCAAGGAACATGCTGTACTTGGAGAAATCACATCAAAAGGAGCTAGGTGGTGCAGTCATCTGGTCAGGATGTTTCCCGAATACCTTTAAAGTGTTCCAGGCATGTCCAACTGGGAAGAGACCCTGGAGGAAAACCTAGGATGCACTGGAGGGAATATATCTCCCATGTGGTCAGAATGCCGCCAAAGATGTAACATCATCCTGTCTGAAAGAAACCTAAAGACTGGGATATAAATCTCTGTGTGCAAATTCCAACTAGAAGTAGGACAGTCCTGTGCTGGGGAAGATGAGAGTGATGAGGAAAATGTGTGATGGTCTCTCCTTCCCCATGGCCACAGGGATAGTTCTGGCTCCCCAAAGCAAGCAAAGGAGTGCAGCTCCTCAAAGACCGCAGAAGTAATTTCCATCTGCTTATAATTTGGCCAACCGATCGACTGAATTCTGCAAACTTTTTTAACATAGTCCTTGATATAGACTTTTTGTGTTTTAATATATTAAAGTAATATATTAAATAGTCTCCTTGTGTCCACTAAGTAGTGCCTATGTAGGCCTATGTAATGTAGGCCTACTATGATTTTCAGGAAACAGTCCGGACTGACCAGTTAGTTTCTCCAACAGTGCATGCACTATGGTAGTTACATCATTGTTCGGGCTGAACACAAGAACACAATAGTCTGTTATAGTAAAGGAGGACCATTAATAAGCATCGAGTTGATGTGGCTTTCAACTAGCCCTGCAGAGAGATGCAGCCACATACAGATGACATTCAAATGACAGTAGGACTGAAAATTGTTTGAAGATACAGTTCAGATGCTTTCTTGATGTTACAGTCTGCTTACAAGCAATTACTTCACCTGTAAGTAATTTTGGATGAAGAAAAAAAAAAGAAAAAAAAAGCTAAATGAATAAATGCTCACAAGCATGTGGGAATGCTGTCGCTCAATTAGAGACAAAAACCTAATGAAACCTGAATTTATTATATCAGTATCCACCACAAAAACTGAATCCAAAATGCTGGGAAAGGTCAAAAAGTAGACGACACCCCTGAGCAGTTACCAGTGCTTTATTTATACACAATACATGATGGAGAAGTAACCTTACTCTTTCAGCATTTTATTTTATGTATGTATTTTTTTTTTTTTAATTGATACATCAGGTATGCTATAATCTAGAGCACCAAAGTATGCTAACAACAGTAAAACTATGCAAAAGAAAAATGCAAGATTCAATTTGTTAACATCAGTACAGTATACAACAATGTTTATTAATCTAGGATAATGTTAATTTATAAATATAGTACTATTCATTGCTAATTCTTGTTAGCTCATAATATTAATTTATACTACTGTAATTTAAAAATGTACATATATCCCTAGATTAATATATTCTGTAAAACTATGAATCATTGTTTTCATGTTAGCTATTGCATTGTGAACTAATGTTAAATTAATGAAACCTTACTGTAAAGTGTTACCAAAAAACACAAGCATGTCACAAAATATATGTAAGGAAATGTGGCATGTGCCAAAAAATGCATCTCATTTCTTGAATCGAGAGATAGACCGACTGACCAGTTGAAACAGTGAATAAATACACAACTACATTTCTGCTAGAAAAAAAAAAAAATACATCAACTCTATCCACACTTGAGCAATACCCTCAACTGCAAACAGTTATATATTATACGTATGAATCAAGCAGAGGTCATAATTTTGCTTAGAATTTATTAGCAATGTGAAGAGCAGACTTGGCCAGCATCACCAAACACAAATGGGTTTTAATAACAAAGATGTCTGTTTCAAGAGAATTTAGAACACTGACTCAAATTAAAGAACACTTGAAATCCAACTCTTGATGCTGATGTAACTGCAATGCTGATGACCATGGTGCATTTCTCAAATTTAAATAACTTTCATAAACGTATCATTGTGTTTAATGAAACTCTTTAAATATACAAGGCATTTTACTGGTACATGTTTTCACATCACTATTTACAACCGGTCAAGACATTCATATTAACCTGTAATAAAGCTCTTGATACAATTCCATTAGTTTTTCCACCATCTGACCAACATTTCAAATAAATATAATTCAACTTTGAGGACTCCCAATAGTGAGCACTAGTCAGGGAAGAAACTCTGACTCATCGAACACTGATGTTTTGCTGTGCCCGTCCATATTTTGACACCTGGACAAACATATTGGCAGGCCAAAAACAGCAATGTGTTTTCTTCACCTGTCCAATGCTGATGCATGTGAGCTCTGAATTTCATGGATTTTAAGACACATTCAAAATGTTTGGTGCAAACTGGGAAGAAGTTTATGAAATTCATTTTTAAAACTGTGATTTCTCCTATTGCAAGATATACCATGATCACATTCTCCTCTCGTGGGGACTGCCACAGAATATATGCACTGCATTAACAAACAATTACATACATATATTACATTATTATAACATTTAGTTACAATCATGTCCCAACTGCATTAATGGCAGTATTTCCATAGCATGGAAAACTGTGAGGTGTGACTTAATGACATTCTGTCATTGAATGGCAATTTATATAGAGAGATATATAGAGATATTTGTATTTGTTCTTCAACTGGAGCAATGGATAAAATAATAAACAGAAAATAAAAATAATATAAGAGCCCCAATAATCAAATTTTACATGTATAAGACCATTGTACAAATAACTTACATAAACAATAAAAAATATAACTTACAAAAGTATAACACTCTCAATAAATAGTTCTACTATGTACACTATTATATGTTGATAATAGACGCAAATCACTAACTTACGAAAATATGGAAGCAGCAAACATTACAGGCATGAGGTACAGCAAGAAATCCTATGGTGCTTACAGTAGTGTGTGTCAAACAACCCAATGGCAACTTCATTTAACAAGCCAACAAACACTCTCAGACCTGTATGCTTTGAGGGATTACTGATGTCTAAAATAAAGCAAAAAGGATGAATATTTAGCGCAATTGCACTCAGAACTGGTTCAGGTGTTTTGGATTGCTGAAACACCTGAACGCATAGTGTTTGCACATAGTGATGGAGAAACATATAAGTCTGAGTGATTCAAAAAGGAAACATGAGCAGTTAGCCGGTACATTCCTGCAGCATTGAAAAAAAAAAAAAAAAAAAAAAAAAAAAAAAAAACATTGGCTGACAGGCCTGCCAATCACAAAACCTGTCAGGAAATTGGCAAGTTACTTGATGTTCATGCTAAATTGGCGACATGGTTGCTGATCAGTTTTGCTGTCCATCTTGGCAATAAATGCTGACTAATGTTATCTTGAGTACAGTTACATGATTTCAGGTAATAGTAACTTAATACACTTGTTTTCCCAAGAATATATAGCAAACAAAATCTTATTAATATCTTATATTTTATTAAATCTTAAACATTATTATTACTGGAATTCTTGTACTCCCGTGCTTCATATAGGGTTTTTATTATTTTTTTATTATTTTTTTTTTTCCTTTTTATTTTTTTTCCCCTTTGGGTGTTGTAGTTCCTTCATATTAATAATAATAATAATAATAATAATAATAATAATAATAATAATAATAATAATACATCCTTCAATCTAACTCTCAAGATGGCTAATTAAAAACAAAAACAAAAAACAAACTTAAACAACATCCGAACAAACAAACAAACGAACATACATATAATGACTCATTTAAGTCTTAATTTTCACACTTTCTGAAACATAAATATTGAAGCCAGTTTTCCATGATCCCAAAGGTTTGTTCAGACAGGGCATGTCAATCCAATAACATGTTTCCACATGCCACACTGCTCTGCTGTTTACGGCAAAACCAGACGTGAAGCAAATGGAACCACAATAATCATCAGTAATCACAGAGTAATCACATATGATAATATGTGCAGTAAAAGGAAAATCAAACATTAATAATTTCACCACAAACACATATTCCCTCAGAAATTGTCCTGCCTAACAATAGCAGCAATTTTAGAAGTTTTAACTTTCGTTCGACGGGCTACCAAAAAAAGTGCAGCAACTGAGGTCATTAATACAAATACTGGTACATAAGATTATTATTCATTACTTTTTTAATTTATTTTTATTTTATCCTTTCTTCAGAAACATAAATGACTGTACTTGTGACACTAGAAAAGAATATCTGATCATGAAGTCATGAGGACTCAACATTTAAAAAAAAAAAAGAAAAAGAAAAAAAAAAACATATGGTTGTCTGACTTTCCTCCAGATTTTTTTTTTTTTCCTACCATATATCTACAATTGCACAAAGCGATGCCCATTATTAAAACATCCGGCAAAATAATCTTTAATGCTTTAGCATGTTTTCCATGCCAATAAAACAGCGATGTCCAAGGAGCCATTTTCCTTAGCCTTAGCCCGATCGCACTAAATTAACAACTTCAAGGAGAAGATGACAAATCTTATCAGAAATGTTTTGTGATCCCTTTTTTCTGCATCAGCGTGAATTTTTGCACCTGGCAAACTCTTCAGCAGGTGAGTACCACATTAATATTCTACTTATTTCTTTACGATGTGCTTCAGTATTATGGCTTGTGACATTTTCAACAAACAGCCGATAAAAGGGGACATCACTATAGACCAAGGGAGATAAATTCAGCTCTTCCAAAAGAGTTTAGCTACAATCCTAATTAAACACATCTGAACCAGCCAATCAAGGTCTTTAGGCAGGTGTTTTGGAGTAGGGCTGCAACTACAGTCTTCAGGATGATGGCACTCCAGAAGCAGGTTTGACACACCTGATACAGAGAGTCAAACCTAGATTTTCAGACATAAGTGAGGAACTAGTTAAAATATTTTTAAGGCCATAAGGGGACAAGGTTTGCTTGATGAAGTTCACAGTTGGTAGCCAATATTTCACAAAAGAACAAATAAATTAAATATATATAGAGGCTGCTTAAGTTCAATTTTGTATGCATTAAAGGAATAGTTCCCCCCAAAATGAAAATTTGCTGAAATTTCATTTCCCCTTAGGCCATGTAGATGGCTTTGTTTCTTCATCTAAATAGTTTTGGAGAAATGTAGCATTCCATCATTTGCTCACCAATGGATCATCTGCAGTGAATGGGTGCCGTCAGAATGAGAGTCCAAAGAGCTGATAAAAACATCATAATAATCCACAAGTAATCCACATGGCAGTCCAACAATTAACATCTTGTGAAGCCAAAAGCTGCGTACTTGTAAGAAACAAATCCATCATTAAGATGTTTTAACTTTCTACCATTGATTCTGGTTAAAACAAATCCATAATCCATAACTGACTGATCTGTATCCGTCCATAAACTATAATAATGCTTCCTCCAGTGAAAAGCCCATCACCTGTTGTGATGGGAAAATCCACCCACATTTTAGTGCTGTTTTGGGCTTTTTCCAGTTGTAAACAGTGCTTAATCTGTGCACATTTCTCACCTTATTCAGACCAGATGATTTTTGTTTTTACCAAAGACATATGTTTTATATGTTAGATGAAACCAGTGGTTTGAAGTCAAAACCTTTTAATAATGAGCTGTTATTCACTGCGCAAATCTTATTTGATGGACTGGAGTGGTGTGGTTTACTTGTGGATTGTTGTGATGTTTTTATCAGCTGTTTGGACTCGCATTCTGACGGCACCCATTCAGTGCAGAGGATTAATTGGTGAGCAAGTCATGGAATGCGACATTTCTTCAAATCTGATGAAGAGGCTAACTCATCTACATCTTGGATGGCCTGAGGGTGAGTAAATTTTCAGCACTTTTACCTTTTTGGGTAAACTATCCCTTAAAGTAATAATCATTAAAGTGATTTTCCTTTTCTCACTTTTTCTCTCTGATTTTGAAATCTGATAACAATTTTGCATATATAAAGTAATTCCGATTACCATGAAGCTTTTTTTTTTTTTTTTTGGCAAAACCACATACAAGTGGTTAAAAAGTTGGCACATGTGCGGTAAGTTACCTTTGAAACGTTTTTTTGACTGGCAGCAGATTCACTGAGATCAAAAAGAGTGTGTAAGAGTCTCCATTTGTCGTCATCATTCATATTACATAATCATGGTCAATTTAATAATGCAAAGCACCGCAGAAGTACCACAGCAGCAGTCCATAGTTTTCATGCAGTCTTCTAAAGCTGATGGGTTTGTGTGAGGAACAGACCAAAGGTTAATCTGTTTTTAGTTCCTGGAAATTTTCCCCTCCATCAGAGCTCACAAATACCTTCCATGTTTGCGGTCAGACTGAAATATGGCACCTTTGGACATCACACCACTCTTTGATGTCATTGGTTCTCATGTGTGTTGAAACCAGAGAGTGGAGAATGACATGCAAGATCTGCAGCAGATGGAAAGATTTTCTGTGAATATTCACTTTAATTTCAATCTCTTCATCACACAAGATCTGTATGGCTTCAGAAGACTCATATTTAACTTTAACTTTGTTTTTTGTTTTGTTTTTTTAAACTGAACTGTCATTTTTTGGACACGAGGTGCTCATTTTATGGAACAAAAAAAAAAATGAGGGTGAGTACTGTAAATGTTAGAATCTTCATATTTTGGCTGACCTAAGCATTTCCGTTAAATAAAGGTTTATGACAATGGCCTCTACATTCAGGAATTTGTGTCTATTTTGCATTCGGACCAGACGAGTTACAATTCAGCACTGGCCTGGAGCTGTAATGGGAGGTCTTCGGTCATGGATGGTTATATTGATCAGAGGTAAGTATTAAGGCAGACTGATGACACACTAAATCATGGCCTGCATATTCCTGTTGTCTGTTGTTTGACTAATTAGCAGCAATCATAGCAGCAACAACAGCAGCCATGCTAAAGAAACCAATTCATTCTCACCGTATTTATGCACGGATCTATCGGTGTGCACTTTAAAGAAACCTCGATTCGCAATTATTTCATAACAGAACATAAATAGTGTGCGACGAGACCTGCAGCTCTTCCCCATTGCGCTTTTATATTTGACAGATTTGTATAATTTCAGGAACATTAAAATAATCACTGATTAGTCTTTAAAAACAACCCACGATCATGCGATTGCTGTCTAGCCAACCATACGGTTCTTGTTTTGGGACACAGTCTGCTTCTATAGGGACACGCGACACAAACTAGGGCAGAAACACCATGCACCACCTTCCTGGGATGACTGAAGTCACATCCAAGACAAACTAAAACAAATCAAGTCCCCTAAACGATTCTGAGAGTGTGTTTCTTCTTTTTCTGACTTTGGTCTAATCAGTATGGTTCCCTTGAGATGCCTTGCTTTCATTTTTAAAGGGGTTGTGAGTGATCTACAGATGGCATACACAAATCAGCTTTGGTCCTTTGTGGGGTCTTGACATTGGGATCCTTTTCCAAACATAGTGTAAGAGATAACAGGTAGACTCGGACTTGGAAATGATGAACAGCTATACAGAGGTACAACTGTGAAGCAGCAGCATTTCTGGGAAGAAGATCTCATCCTGTCCCAGTCTGCACACCGGCTTGGTGGAGCATGTTAACCAAGTGAGTGCAAGTGCTCTCCCTTTCGGTTCTCCAAGGCGTTGGGGTCCCGGCAAGCGCACTCTCTTCGAATGTCACAAGACATGGGGAACGGAATCACCTTGGAGGAGAAAAGAAGCACATGTTAAAACATATAAACCAAAAGGTTCAGAGTAGACTCTTAAAATAAAGATCCCAGATGGGGTTTTCACAGTGATGCCATTGAAACAGGGGTGTCCAGTTTCTTGGAGGCCACTGACTTGCAGAGTTCAGCTTCAAACCTAATTAAAAACACATGAATCAGCTAATTAAGATTTACTAGAACTAGACTTACTAGAATCTTCCAGGCAAGTGTGTTGGAGCTGGTTGAAGCTAAACTCTGCAGGATATTGGCTCTCCAGACACCCGTTTCATAAAACAACCATTTTTAGCTCCCCAAAGAACCGTCCAATGAACATTTCTTAATAGAATGATGTTATTTTTTCTTCATGTAAAGAACATTTTAATAATCTGAAGAACTTTTTTCCACTATTTGTGGGATGGGAAGGTTTATGGATGTTAAAAGGCTCTGGAACTATTGATGCCAACAAATATCCTTTATTTTTAAGAGTGTAATGACAGCTTGCATCATTGGTCAAGACGTCTGTACTTGGCACTGATTTGAAAAATTGATGAGCCCCTTGGAGGGATTGAAAATAGAATTTGAATGTTGTTTGGCATTTGACGTCACAATTGAATGTTGGCAGTGCGTCACTGACACCAGCTGCTGCATTGCGGCCTCCCTCGGGACAGGCCTCAGCTGCTTTTCTGGATAAAATGCATCTCCAGTCGCTCAAAACTAGGACCATATGTGCAGTTCACATTTGCGCATTCACGGAACCATTTGTCTTAGCCTCAGCGGCTGAACAGACTGATTTGTTCATGACGTGAATTCATATGCGAATTTATCTTGGTGCACAACAAAGTGGACTTTCTAATTCATAGCATCGATTATGGAGTAATATCCTGCCTTTTTGTACCTAAAAACAGATGAGGGTTTGAGTCAAGGCCAAAATGGAGGCACTTCAGTATGAAATCTGGCTGAAATCAGGTTGATTCCCTTGAACATTGCAGACATGTTTCATGTTCATAATGCGAGTAGGCAATTAAACTCATGTAAACAGAATAGTGTGATTAAGTTAATGTGATTATGCTTATAATTAGAGTAACAATAATTGCAGTAAGGTACGTGAAGTACTGCTATTATACAAATTATCTTAAAGCTTCTTCAATGAAAAAAACAGTCCACCACAGTGTACAAAACAATTGCCCTGGGCAGAAGATGAACACTGAAACTAATATTGCAATAATATTTAATTAGACTGCAGTCATCTTCACTACATTTGACAAATGGAAAATGGTGCTGTTTGCATGGGTGGTGTTTTTATGAAACAAGAGAAAGCAAGTCTGTAGTGTAAAACGAGAGACTTAAAACTATCACCGGTTTCAGTTGCCTGGAGGAGTGGACTGACATACAGTTTTTACTTGGATGACAGTGAATATTAGAATATTATAATCAGAATAAATTATTCCAGAGAGCTGCATAATAATGTACTATTTGAAATCAGAAACAATGACAATATCTACATATTACCCAATTAAAATAGCTAAATAAATGAACAAACAAAGAGTGTTTTAATCATATAATTTAATTAACATTTAGAAGAGTTTTTTTGTTGTTGTTTTGTTTTTTTCCCCAGTAATTGTCTTTTTTTTTTTTTTTTAGAAAAATAAAAAATGTAAATATTAATAATAATAATAATAATAATAATAAGGTAGTTGTTACGTTTAGGTATTGGGTAGGATTAGGGACGTAGAATAAGGTCAGGTAGAATAAGACATTAATATGTGCTTAATTACTACTAATAAATGGCTAATATTCTAGTAATATGCATGCTAATAAGCAACTAGTTAAGAGACCTTAAAATAAAATGTTACCTTAATTTAGTATCATGTATATACTCTCATAATATCAATTAATAATTTTAATAAGATATTTTAGATTTTCAGTTGTATTTTAACTAATCAGTTTACTTTAAGTTTCAGTAAGTTTATGCTTCGGTATTTTTTTTATATTCCTATATACCTTTCACTCATTCATTCATTTATAAATTTATGTACTTAAACTTTATTTCAGCTAGTCCAAAAAGGCAGTATTTCTCTTTTAAAGTATGTTTTTCATCTAATATTTATATTTGGTCCCACTTTATAGTAGGTGGCCTTAACTAATATGTACTTACATTTAAATTAATAATTTGGTACAATGCACTTATTGTGTACATACATGTTTTTACATTGTACTTATATTTTTAAAAATACGTATATGTAATTACATCTGTAATTAATTTCTGTAATTGCACTGATAATTACACTGTTGACCCATCACTTACACCTTAACCCACCCTTAAACCTAAACAAACCACCAAACCTGCCCCTAACCTTACCCATATCCCACCTCAATAGCACCAAAAGTGTTTGTAATACAATATGAACACAATAAGTACATTGTACTTATTTTTGATGTAAGTACATAGTAGTTAAGGCCACCTAATATAAAATGTGACCTTATATTTTATTAATTTACTATTAGTTCATTATTAATGGTAACAAACCTAGGCTTATTCTCCCACACAGTTTGCACTTCTAAAACAAAT
Source organism: Acrossocheilus fasciatus (assembly GCA_036784905.1). NCBI lineage: Eukaryota > Metazoa > Chordata > Actinopteri > Cypriniformes > Cyprinidae > Acrossocheilus > Acrossocheilus fasciatus. Next base: position 35,250,370 of record CM071942.1, on the reverse strand, counting down.
GTAAGGATGTATAGATATGTTGCTTGCTGGCTAACGAGAAGAATACTGATGAAGAACAAGCTTTTGTAGTGTGAGAGTGCAGTTCTCCAGATGGAAATTTATTATGAAGTAATTAAAACAAAACATGTTTGTGTGAGAAACAGTTAGTCTTTCCAGAGCCACTTACCTGTGAAGCCTTTACAAGCATGAACCGGACACATATCAAAACCAGCCGTCATTGCCCTGCATGGCATTTCCTGTCCAACCGTATGCCTTCCCTCTCTTCTGAACACATACATTTTTCTGGCTTTTGCTAACCTTGCTGGAAAAAAAAAATGCACCCTACGGTGGTTTACTGACCAGGCTGTTTTTCCATCCTGACCAGCTAACAAATGCCCCCAAACCCTCTAAAACCATCAAACAGACCAACCTAACCAGCTCTTTAAGACTGGGATGGCAACTAAGGTTGCTTTTTTTCAGCAGACAATTGTTATTGACCTCCCCATGAAGGTGCACACTTCCATTTTTTCCTCTAGTACTTTACTTAACCATTTCTCAAATGTCCCCTTTCCTTTTCTCCAATCTCACGACATGCAAACTTTCACAGTTCAAGTTCTTGCACTCTCTCCTTATCTCACCATTGGACTAAGATGTGGGTGGCAAATTTGACATGGTTTCCTCTGCCCTTGACCCTTAGGGTGGCTGAACCAGCTGCCACATCTGGGGCTCATCGATGGTGGCTGGGAATGTCAGCATGGGGCAGAGGCCAGGCCAAAAAACACACACGCACACACACACACACACACACACACACACACACGTTCCCTGACAGATCACGTACGTCATGGCACACGACCCCCCAGCTCTGCAGAGTGCATGCATGTGTCAGATTGCAGTTGAAGGGAAATAGTATCAAGGGGCTGGGGATCGGGGCATAGACATAGTGCTTCAAAACTCAACACAGCATAATGCTGGTCTGCACTGAGGTTCAGATGCATGCATCACGTCAAAACGTAAATTTATTTAAATGTTATTTATTTACTGTTTGAGAAGTTGTTTTAAGAATACTCTATAAAATTAGAAATAAGAGTTTCATTCGGTTTGCACTACAATCTCAAGTTGAGTACACTCAAAGACTTTAAATATATTCACAAAGTAATTTCTAACAATGGTAGAAATAATATTTACAACATTAAGAGCCATATTTACTAAACAGGTCAAATTAGCGTGAGTGCACAATCCCATAAAAGTGCCGATGGGGGTGGAAAGTTCTGTGCTTGATCTACTGACAGTGCACACATTAAATAAGACAGACACAGCTAGCTCATTTCCAAATGACCAACACAATCTACCAAGAACAGCACAAATTAATGTTGGGTTTAAGACATGCTTTTTTTGGGTGGTAAAAAATGGCGCAGTTACCAGTAAATCGACTACTGCAAACCTTATGAGATCAGGTTGCATTTCAATTAAATACTCTTTTCCCATAAGTTTTGCATCTGAAAGGGACAATCCTACAAATGCATATGAAATAACGTCAGCCACAAAAATAACTGTGTCCATGCCTTTTCAGCACTAATATTTCACTGTGTGTCTTTAGTAAATCCTAATGCCAAAATAGTGTTTGGGTTGGCCCTATATATAGCTAAAAATCACTGCAAATTCTAAATTACAACAATTTACAAATACCATCAGCTAAATGCTTTAGACTCACAGGTTTTCAAACCTGCATAAATGTAAACAATATCACAGTGCAATGCCCCAGGTCTGGTCCTCTCTCGCATTTCAATGGTTGCAAGGTCTGCAAAACAAAAGCAGCCCAATTGCTTAACAAAAGTAATCCAAAAATATCCCAATCATGTTTTTACCGCGACTGAAATTTCATTTCAGGGAGATAGCTTTAACCCACAGCAACAGTGTAAAAGTAGCCCGATTCCACACTAAAACTGCTGACTTGGCAACACTGACTGTCATTACTCCTCCTTTTATTCTTCTGAAGCTCCTCCATGTGACTCCACACCAGTACTGTATGCGACTTGACTTGATTGCATGTAAATGGTTGTATATATGGGTTGTGTCAATTTAAAGGGGACCTATTATGTAAAAATCACTTTTATAAGGTGTTTCAACACAGTTGTGTGGCCACAATGTGTGAAAACAACCAATCATTTTTATTTAGAAATCCAATAAATCATGAAAATTCTCTCCAAACGAGCTGTTTCAGATTCTCCTTCTGATCATGTCACCGAGGGGAAAAAGTCCTGCCCATTTGTGACACTCTCTGCCCTATTAGCATACACACAGCCCTGAGAGAGAAGCTGCAGTCCGCCATTACTGGAGATATATACAATGTAAGTGCCAAAGAGGCATTACAAGTGTTGTGTTTTGGGATTCACTAATGAACATAGGAGTCACCATAATCTCCCCCGATCTGAGCCGAGGACACTGTGGTTAACTTTCATTTTCGAAGGAAATATCCCAGGAAAAAATCTGTAAAATCCCCTAAATTGTTTAGGAATCAATACCCACGCTTCGTCCGCGAACGTTAGCTCCAGACAAAGTAAGTATCATGCGTTTGTTTTCCAAATTGCCTTTCTGAAAGCGCTTCCTGGCACTCTGTAAGGCTAATTGCTAAAGCTATCATTGTCTCTAACTGTTTTCACTGATGCTGCCTTCACATGCTGCCAGAATGAACGAGAATAGAAATGTGGTAGTTAAAAGTTGCATATGAAAGCAATGAGAGTCGATTGCTTTAAGTTGTCAAGCTCATAATCATAAGTGGGACTTGCCCGTGACAGTATGAGACCAGCTATGTTGTTATTTTTATCCCGCCATCTGTGTAATTCATAAACGCAAATTTATTATGCACAGTATAATCAGATGACTAACTTTGAGACCGAGTATGTTTTCTGTAAAGATAACAGGCTTTTACTAACAGTGGAATGTTTATTTGCAAAGGCTAGCACTGCTAATGCCAGAGCTTGAGCTCTTGAAGCTCCGCCCTCTTCTTCGGGAGCAACAGCTCATTCGCATTTAAAGCAACATACTCAAATTCAGCGCATTTTGGCTCATATCCTAAAATTGGCAATTTTAACAAGCTATAAAAATGTATCTGTGGGGTATATTGAGCTAAAACTTCACATATACGCTCTGGGGACATCAGAGACTTATTTTACATCTTGTAAAAATGGGCATAATAGGTCCCCTTTAAAAAGAAGTCGCTCTTAAAAACGTTTGAAAACCACTGTTCTACAGTGTATTACCCAAGAAAGTACTAAGTGATATAAAGTAATGACATGGACTTGAGTTAAGATTAGGTTTCAGTAAGTACCTAGTTATTACCTAGTTATTGTTATTACTGCAGTATACAGTATGACATAATATGTACATTTATGAAAAAAAAAAAAGTCTAAGGCTACCATAGTAAGCTCAGGCCATTAAACCTGTGGAAAGTGGAGTCATGGGAGGTACAGCCTTCAGTCTCAACCTCGATAGGGGAAACCTTGTTGTGAAAGTCTCCAAAAAACTCTCTCACCCTCATTTTTTTTGCTGCAGAAACAGCAATCTTGCCCCAATCTTGCACGGTTGGCACTTCATTGCCACTTTTCCCTAAAACAGCCAAGATTAAAGGAAAGTATTTGGAAAACTGAAAAGCTCATTTGGAGATGTGGTTTCATAGCCATAAACTTTGCAGGGCAAAACCAACATGCGTTGATAATTACGTCTTATAAAAAACGTAAGAGACACACATATGCTACCTCCACAACTGCGGGTCGGCCCCCGGAGGAGTTCCCCCCTTCCATTTATTACCTTGGCACGGAATTGGGTGTTGAGAATGCTAACAAGAGCCTACTGAATTCGGGTTGTCCCTCAGATTTCTAAAAAGGCCAATGAGACTGTGAATTTGGTGGTTTGATTATTTTAATGACACTGGTTGTGCCATTTAAATGTAAGAGATGTCTTTTGCATACAGAAGGGTCTAAAGACTCCAATGAACATCTGGGATCTGCTCTTTTAAACCTAGAGATCAACAGAAAACTTTAGGACTTGGAAAAAAAAAAAAAAAGTGAAGATTTTAACAAACCATTTATAAAATACAAGCCAATTTGTAAAAAAAAAAAAAAAAAAAAAAAGGAGACATTTGAAACTCTAAAAAATTCTAATGCGTTAAACTTCTAACACCTAGACTTCATGTCTTCAGTTTAAAAAATGAAGTAACAGTAAACATAGTAATATACAAACGGCAAGATCAATGGCTTCATAACTTTTTAGTCTTGTTAGGTTGTTTTAGGTCATTTGTTCAATAAAAGTTTTAGTTCTCTACAAAAACAACTCTTTTGTGATCCAAAACAGATTCTTTTAAATTAGACTATAAAACTGCAGACCCTTTCTACTTATTCTCATTAAAGCTTTAAACAGGATAGTGCTGAAGAAAAACAATGCACTGTATCATCTAGATATTTACCTAGTCGTTCTGAATTTTTCTTCTCCTTGAATACAGTAAGTATGCTAACATTTCCTAAAGAGTTCTTGACTTTTTGAAGTCACTAGCAATTTCTAGATCTGAAGTGCTGCGTAACTGATGGTGCAAAAACAAATGGCTGAAGTGCATTACTGTTGGGACTTTTTTTTTTTTTTTTTTTGGAGAAGAATTACATTTCTACACCTGTGTACACATAATTTAACAAATCACAGTTCAGTATTCCGTGTTTGCGGATAAAACGAAACTATATTGTGCTGCATATAACAACAGCCCAAAAAAAAAAAAAAAAAAGCATGACAACCTATGTGCCAAAGTTTGATTGCTATGGGATTTGTTGAAATCTCTAACCTTCCATATGATCAAAAGGGAAAGTCATCAGTGAGGTTAAACTGATCAGCTAACCAGTTTAGTCTTTCTACATCACTGACCTTGTGAGCTTAAAACTTACTAAATCCTCTGCCAGAAAGGAATTTCTTGTAAAGAAAATTGAAGGATCTCTCTTTCTTTGCCCTAATATGCCCACTGGCCTCCTTACTCATGCCGACAGCTTGTAGTGATTAGTAAAGCATCCTGCGGTGACCTGAGATGCAGTTTGACTTGCACCTTCAAAGTCCCTGACAGAAATCATACACAGCCAGTCATCCCGAACGTCTTAATACGCAAACCTTTCAGAGAACATGACGAGAGCTAGGATAAAGTGAGCATGACAGAGTGCGATAAGGTAGGGAAACAAACACACAAGCAGCAGGGAAATGCCTTGGTTTCCTTTGCATTGGGGTCATCATGGCCAACGAGAGGATCACCCAAAGAGAGACAGACCTCACTGCAGGCATTGCTGGCAACACTTTTGCTGGCAACACGAACATGACCAAGTGTCTTGCTGAGTCAACAATAACACATAAGGTAAAATAATTGTTCTGAATTTGTCTTTTTTTTAAATGTTCTTTGGTATGTTTATTAGTAGAGTTATGAAAGGTGCTTAGCCATGAAGACCAAAAATCACGTTCATTTTGTGAAATGTCATTGAATGAAAAGAGCCAGGTGAAGAATCAAATAATAAATAAATACAGTATACGTTTAGAAAGAAAAGAGGATAAGTAAATAAACAGGTTTTGGACATTGCTTCTCTCATGGTTATTACAGTGTTTCTCTTGAGCTGCAGCACCATTCAACAAAAAACAACACAGCACCATTGTAGTGTAATTAATGAACAAATTACTTATTTTCACTCAATTTACTGATTTGAATCAGTCTAATGAATCGTTCACTGAATCAGTCAGGAGTGTGTTTACTGAAATCATCATTAGCCAACTATGGTGTGTGTGTAAATTTATATATACATTTAACTATACACTGTACACACACATACATTATGTAAACAAACTTTAATTTTGGATTTTGAATTGATTCATGGCGTAATTAACTACAGTCCTATATATTTTTGAACCAATGGGGTTGAAATGATGATAAATAAATAATGTATAATAGTGTTGCGTGTTCCACGTTTTTTCTCAAGTGTTCATGAGAGGGATTGCCTGAGGGAAGAAACTGTTCCTGTGCCTGGTCGTTCTGGTGCTCAGAGCTCTGTAGCGTCGACCAGACGGCAACAGCTCAAAGAGGGAGTGTGCTGGATGTAAGGGATCCAGAGTGATTTTTTCCAGCCCTTTTGCTCACTCTGGATAAGTTCTTGGAGAGTGGGACATTCTTGGTGGTGAACATTGGGACAGTGACTATTCCCCCATGGGGGAAAGGCACTACGGAGATCACATCCTACCTGATGGGGAGGTAACATGTTAAGATCCACCTATGGACTTACAGAGGGAGTACCAGATAGGGAGGATTCTGAGGTGGGCTCCGCGTAGGGGGAGAACTAACAAAACTCAGAACCTGTTGACAGATTAAATGTCTGTCTAGGGGAACACTGAACTTCAGGGGTTACTCAGTGGAGAATACACACAAGGGGCCGCACGAGGAGCCGCTACCTGTGGAGCACTAACCCAATACAAGAGTTTACTCAAGGGGACTTACCTCGTAATGGGTTCTAATAGAATAAATGGGTGCTATACGATGGAAAGGTAGTCCATAGTTCATAAAAGAAACTTGAGCTGGACTGAATAAGCGCATAACCACCCTGTGGGGAGTAGCGCTGGCAGCAATCTCTACACTCTACCAGTCTCTTGAGTCAAAGAACTGACGTTAAGGACTCTAGAAGAAACTGGTTCCATTTGTAGATTATAATATCTAGCAAATGTATTAGGTGTATCCCAACATGCAGCTCTAGAGATATCTGCTAGAGAGGCCCCGTTCGCCAAGGCTGCTGAAGCAGCCATGCCCCTGGTAGAGTGATCCCTCACTCCCAAAGGGCAGGGTAGGCCTTTGGCCCGATAGGCCATTAGGATTGCATCCACAATCCAGTGGGAAATCTTTTGTCTGGAGACAGCCCTCCCCTTCTGCTGTCCTTCAAAGCTGATAAAGAGCTGTTCAGAACATCTGAAACTCTGAGTGTGATTAAGTATGTGCGTAGGGCTCGCACTGGGCACAACAAAGACAGGTCGGGGTCCCCTTCTTGAAAGGGAATAGCTTGCAATATTACCACCTGGTCCCTGAAAGGAGTGGTGGGAACCTTGGGCACATATCCAGGCCGAGGTCTCAGGACAACGTGAGAGTCTGCCGGCCCAAACTCCAGGCATGATTCGGTAACGGAGAGGGCTTGGAGATCTCCCACCCTCTTGACTGAAGTGAGCGCAGTCAGGAGGGCTGTCTTCATAGAGAGGGCACTGAACTCAACTGACTGAAGGGGCTCAAACGGATCTTCCTGTAAAGCCTGTAAGGCGATAGTGAGATCCCAAGAGGGAACGAGGTGTGGCCTCGGAGGGTTCAACCTCTGGGCACCTCTGAGGAATCTGATAATCAGGTCGTGCTTCCCCACCGATTTTCCTTCCACCGTGTCGTGGTTCACCGCAATAGCGGCCACATACACTTTAAGTGTTGAGGCAGACAGGTGCCTGTCCAGGGCTTCCTGGAGGAAGGAGAGCACAGACCCAATACCACATCTCCGAGGGTCCTTCCTTGGGAAGAACACAAATTTACGAATATGCGCCACTTCAGGTCATACAACTGCCTCATCGAGGGGGCTCTAGCCTGAGTAATGGTATTCACCACTGCTGGTGAAAGGTCTCTGAGTTCCTCCTGGTCGCGTCCAGGGACCAAACATGAAGGTTCCGGAGATCCTGGCGCGGATGCCAAATCGTGCCCCTCCCCTGAGAAAGAAGGTCCATCCTCAATGGGATTTGCCAGGGAGGAGCTAATACCATGAGCATGAGCTCCGAGAACCAGGTCCGGTTGGGCCAATGAGGGGCCACACACAGGAGCTGCTCTCCATCCTCCCTGACTTTGCATCCCCTGAAGCTGCATGTCCGTTGCACACGGTGCCCCAGCCTGTCTTGGAAGCATCTGTTGTAGCAACAATGCGTCTGCACACTTGCTCTAAGGGCACTCCTGCCCGTAGAAAAGAAATGTCCTCCCAAGGGCTGAATGCACGGCGACACGACGGTGTGATGTTCAAATCGGGTTAGGTAGTCAAGGACCATGTCCCTGTGTGAGCAAACCAATTCCCGCAAGTGAGCTAAAATTAGACAGTCGTTGAGATAATTGAGAATGCGAATGCCCACTTCCCTGAGAGGGGCAAGGGCAGCTTCTGCGACTTTCATAAAGACGCGGGGAGACAGGGACAGCCCGAAGGGAAGGACTCTGTACTGATATGCTCATCCCTTGAAGGCAAACCAAAGAAACGGTTTGTGCCTTGGTAGGATTGAGACATGAAAGTATGCATCCTTTAAGTCTATTGTCACGAACCAATCCTGATTTCTGGCACATGTTAATATGTGTTTGAGGGTTAACATTCTGAATGGAAGCTTGTGAAGGGCCCAATTCACAACCCTCAAATTCAGGATCGGTCTGAGCCCTCAGCCTTTCTTGGGTACAATGAAGTACGGGCTGTAAAAACACCTCTTCATCTCAGCTAGGGAGACAAGCTCGACTGCACCCTTCTGGAGAAGGGTTGCAACCTCTGCCCGAAGGACAGAAGCATTCTCGCCTCGAACAGAGGTGAACAGGATGCCTCTGTACTTGGGTGGGCGCCTGGCGAACTGAATCACATAGCCGAGTCGAATTGTTTTGAGAAGCCATCATGAGGGATTAGAGAGGCTTAACCAAGCATCCAGATACCCTGCCAATGGACTCAGGGGAACCAGTTTCGACATACCGCGGGCATTGTTGCTGTGGCTGATCGGAGTGGAAGGCACAGTGGTAGGAGGTGAAACATCCTGTAACACACACCGTGCCTTGTCCATGGTATCTGCCCCATGCGCCACCGACTGATGAGGGAACATGAGTTCGCCAGCATGCATCAAGTGGGCTAGTTGACAGATTTCCTGCATCTGAAAGTGAGGAGACAGAGTGTCTGTGTCCAAGCAGGTTCTGATTCACGGTGTCAGCGTTAGGCCCTCGCACATGGGAGGGCCAATAACACTGTGTGTGTGACCCAGAGAAGAAGGAATCAACTGGCAGATGGCCAGTGTAAAGCTGGATTCTCCTCCCGTCCCCCCAACGGATGTGGACCCGAGCTGATCAGATAATCCCTCCTTCCTGGGCTGCCCGTCTCAGGAGCGCCTTGTAGCCTTACAAGGGTACTTGGTGTCCTGTTACCGAGGTGGTGGTGCCAACTTTCTGTGACAATTAGACCATTAATTGGTCTTGACTGCAGGCCCAGGCTATTGCGGGACCTCGGCAGTCCTCGCAAGAGGCTGTCCCTGGCGATGAGCAAACGCCGTCTGCTTCTTAATCGTCGAGAACTGCTGAGCGAATTCTTCCATGATGTCGTGAAGAGACCTGTGAAATGGGGGAATCAAGAAAGCAAACTTTCTCCGCATCCTGCATCCTGGCCAGTTTGAGCCACAGGTGGCGCTTCCGGACCACAAGTGTAGACATCGCCCTTCCCAGAGCCTGCGCCGTGACTTCTCAGAGAGCATAGTCAGTCGTCGAACACAGTTCTTGCAACACCTCTGGGTCGAGACTACCCTCGTGTAGACCTGCAGGATGGTCAGGGCGGACACAGCTTGTCCAGAAGCCATGTAAGCCTTCGCAACGTGTGCCAAAGAACTTTACAGGCCCTGGACAGGAGTCCTGGGTGGCCCCACCAAGTGGTGGCATTCACGAGCAGAATGCACCGCAATTGCACTCTCCAGCTGTGAGACCCCCTCACTGGACCCCCATCGAGGGTGGTGAGGACGGAGGAGTTGGTATATCGTTTCCTGGCTGAACAAAGAGCCTTCCACAATTCCATCAATTCCTCGTGCACTTCCGGTCCAGCCGCAAGCATTCGGAACAGGGTGAAGAAGTCCACTCCAGCCCGATGCTTTTGGCCGCCCGGGCAAGCACAGTCGCCATTTTAGCACATGCCTCCAACTGAAACTCAGCCTGCCCGCGAAAGCTTGCTCAGTTGAGACATCAGCTTCTGATGGCTCAAGGCCACCCTCTGATGCTGCAAGAGGCAGCTCATCTTCTTTGCGAGCGCCAAATGAGAGATTAAACTCATCCTGAGACAAGCTGTCAAACCCATTCGGCAGCTCAACCGCGTGCAAGAAACGAGAGGTCCGCGGGGATCCCCCGACGGAACTACTCTCGCTTCCACTTGCTCTCCCCCGATGCACATCGCTGCAGCCTCATACCCAAAAGTAGAAGGACCGGAGCGGGAAGCAGTCAGGGTGACTTGTGTTCCTTACAAAAAAAGAACACAAGCCATGAGCGCAACGTGCTTATGGTCATGTCCTCGCAAGCGGGACATAAACCATCTACGAGTGCTGTTTCAGCGTGAGCATAACCCAACACCAAATACAGCACTCACACCGGTCGTTTAGTAGAGATGTGAACCCGCCATTCATCTGTCAAGCCCGCTGGCCGCTACTCGCTCAAGCCCACCGTCCGCTCCGAAGTCAAGCCCGCCGGCTGCGGCTCCCTCAAGCCTGCCGGCTGCTCCAGTGTTGGCTCCAGCCCCGGAGTTCGCTCCTGTGTCGGCTCCAGCCCCTGACCAGAGTTGAGTAATGGCTCTAGCCCCGGACCAGAGTCAAGTCATGTCCCCTGAATTACTGTCCACAAGAACAATTCTAGTCGGTATATATATATATATATATATATATAAATTTAAATGTATGCTAATTTTTCCAAACTACACAATAGGGGCTAAAAACGGCTAAAATATTTGCTAATGAGTTTGTTTTTTTACTTTCCTTCCTTTCTCCCCCCTTATCCATGGTTTTATTATAGTAAAAGTGTAGGGACCATGTTTTTTTGGCAGACTGATTGCCATTTGTATAACCACCATGGTTAAACTATGGTTCGTGTAGCATAACCATGATTAATTTGTGGTCACCATGGTTTAACTAAAATAACCATGTTTATTTTAATTTTATTTATTTATTTATTTATTTATTTATTTATTTATTTATTTATTTATTTATTTATTTATTTATTTATTTATTTATTTAATTATTATTATTATTATTATTATTGTAGTAGTAGTAGTAGTAGTAGTAGTAGTAGTAGTAGTAGTAGTAGTAAAACCATGGTTTCCAGACTCCAGCATAATATCATAAATTCACTCATCAGACTCCTTGGTAATCCTCTGCAGATTTCGAAAGTTGGTTGAAACGGCTCATTTGGACAAAGTAGTTGGATGTGCTACTTTTGTTTTGTGTGTTGCGTAATCAACCCGAAACTAAAGTTGGATTCAGCTTGATTTTGTGAACCGGCTCGACCAGTTAATTTCCGAGAACTGGCTCAAATGAGCAATTAATTCAAGAATCGAGCATCACTACAATTTTGGGAAAGAGCCGCAATAACCTAGGTTTTGTTTTTTTTCAATGATGCATACTATGGTATACTAAGCAGCAGTTTGTTGTATGTGAAACAACTCAGAGCGGTTCCAGCATTTAGACACACATAACTGTAAATTAACTCAACTTAACAGTGTAATTCCTGACTGTTTTTGGTAGTTACCTTCCTCTAAGCTCCGCTGTCACAAAAAGGATTCACTTTTGACATGACATAACGAAGCCTTGTTTACTGAAATCATGTGACATTGGAAGTTTGACACACTCTCCAAATCACTTAAAACTAAATGAATGATTAACAAATGTTATGAAGCTTCATGGAGCAGTGTTTCAAAAGCACCTATAATAACCTATCTGCTATTGTACTATAGCTTTCGAACACTGAGGAATATTGGTCATCCTGTTTTCAGTTGCTCAAACATCTCAGCTGATTTTTCCTTATAACCCTCAAGAAATCCTCATCTGTTCTTTAGATAAATGAAAATCAGGTGGTGAGGTCACAAAAGTTATTTGCGGGGATGACTAGGAGCACATTTCAGGGGGACAACAAACAGTCACATATTATCTCAAGTGATTATCTAATCAAAATACTCTGGGAATGGTGCAGAGAAGTTAAGTGCAATTTGAAATCAGAGGCTCATAACAAAGCAGACCGCTGCTTATCTGTGCACTAATGCGTGAACTCCATTGATCTGCACTTGTGTTTGCGAGCATGACTAGGAAATGTATGAATGAGTTTGGGAATTTGAACAGATGAAGATAAAGTGGTGCACATTGGGAAGAAAATGGATGTGGTGATACTCCTGGATCCAACAGTCAGATGACCTACAGTAGAACTCATCCAACTTCAGCAATACATCAATCTCAAAATGATTAGTTCTTTCAGAGTCATTTTCTACAGCCCTTCCCTAAGCCCTGGATATTTCCAGAGACAGGATGTTTTGCAAACCCTGCTGAAGCATTTGCTTCAAGGACTGCCAGAACAGTGAACATGGCTCGGGATGTTGGGTGATTCTTCTATCAGTTGCTGCTCAGGGTGCCAACTTTCCCAACATCAGACAGACTCAATCTTCTCTTGAGTACAGAAAACTATTTTTCAACAGTTATAAGTGGACATTTTGGCTTTCATGTTTCCAAAGTCTAAACTTGCCACTGGATTATCCAAAAGGAAGAATATTTAAAACAAAGCACAAGATATCAGTTTCTCAAATAACTGTCTAACCAGACATTGTGAAATGTCTACTACGTACATGAAATCAGAATTGACTAACTGAAGACTATCTTTAGATGCATAAAGTAAACCGATACTGTTACGAAGCAATGCATGCAACCAAAAAGCTCTAGCTCATCAAAAGATGACTTTATTTCATCCAATCCCTCTGTCGCTAGTCTGCCAACTGTGTGACATACTATCAGGAGGAAGGAGGCATCAGCAATCTGGCTTATGGCTGCAGAACAATTTAACCTTCTATCAACACTGGCACATGGTCAACTCCCGCTAAGATCCATGTCTGCTCAATGACGTAGGCTGCACATTGTGAAATTCCCAAAAAGCATCCTCTTGTAGACTGAATTCAGTGAATCATCACCGTTCATAAATTCACACTCTTGGCGTATGCCAAATATTTAAGACAATGACAGTGCAAGACAAGGAGAAAGCCAAGAGACAGCTCAGAGCTACCGGGAAAAGAAAAGTAACGCTAAGTCTGCTAAATAACCTCATGCACGGGCACATGAGGTGATCCAGCAAAAAAGAGAAATTACCCTGAATGAGGAGTGAATTTGAAAGTAACGATAGCAATAACTGAAAAGCCTACCATTTTTTCTCACATAAAACACCAAACATGATTTGAATGGCTCTCCACTGTTAACATTTCACTTTTAGTGTGGAAAATGCACTTCAGTGTCAGTGAACATTTACTAATGCAATTTAGTAATTTACACTTCACTAATGCAATAAATAAAAAAAAAAAAAAAAAAAAAAAAAAAAAAATTATATATATATATATATATATATATATATATATATATATATATATATATATATATATATATATATATATATATATATATATATATATATATATATATATATATATATATATATATATATATATATATATATATATATATATATATATATATATATATATATATATATATATATATATATCACAAACACATACATATACATATATGTATTTCACAACATTTTTGTAGAAGAAACCCTGCACCATGAAAATTTCTGTTAAAAGGCTTTTTAAATCCATAGATCACCAATGTTTACCGTGGATGTATGTATATTATGCACATTATGTATATAATAAATATATATAATGTATATTAACATTAATATATATTAACATTAATTTACCACAAAAAAACACCAAAAAGAAGAAAATAAAATCTAATAGTAGTTTATGATCTCACATGTTAGTCTGGAGTCCTGTAGAGCAGAAAGTGATGCATCACAGCCAATTCCAAGATATCTGATATTTAATATACAGCTGTGTGGATGTGAAACCAGAAACCAGGCAATTGTTAAAAATTGTTTTCAGATGTCGTGGCTGGGTCCATCATTTTTAATATTAAATTAATCTGTGCTGTCACTTTATAAGAACAGGAATTCCAGTGTGTGGAATCTTGATATTCACACTTTAATTTATCACTATATGCTGAAAATGACACCGCCAAATGTTGTACCTGCTAGAAACTACAAGTGAGGAAGGATGACATGTAAACTGACTGATCATGTTTTTTTTTTTGTTTGTTTGTTTTTTTGTTTTTGTTTTTTTACAAACAGTAGGAGCAGGTTTATCTGAAATACTGTAGATGATACCATAATAATAGACAAGTGTAAAATAAACTCATTCAACTGCAACACAGTCCATGACTGAATGTGCAAATAACAGGGAAAAAAAGTAGAAAACGGGAATGTGGAAGTGTATCAAAGTGTATCAAACAAAACACTGAATAGCTTTTAAAGATCGCACGAACCTGGCAGAAATGGGCAAATCCAGGGATTAGTTTCTCAGAAGCGGTCATCGTAACAACCTGATATTTTGTAAACACAACTTTGTTTCCACAGGCATACTGATAAATACATGTGTATCCCGAGTCCAAGGAATTACGTAAATGCAGCCAATCAGATTAGAGCTTGCCAGAAAGCGTTTGCCATTCTTGTGTGCAGAAAGATTCAGATGGTCAGTGTTAACATCTAGCATCTCATGCTTCTCAGTGACTTTTCATCTCTAAATTTAGTCAATCCTGGTGAGGTTTGTGAAGTTAGGAACCCATATTGGACACATTAAATGTATAAATGAAGAGAAATGTTGCAGACATGTACTGTACCTTCTTAGTCTTGACAGTGGAATGGCAGCAGTCGCCTCCATCGTAGTTGCAGTAGGCTCTGTTGTTGATGGCGTCACAGTAATTGTCACCCATGAAAGGCTAAGACAAAAACAAAGAGAGAAACTCAGAGCACCATTAAAAATTAAGATATATTGATCTACTGTATATGATGAACATGGCTGTTTTGCCAGCCCAAATATTTCCAGTGCTTCATTGCTTAGAGTCATGGCTTATGTGTCATTGGTTTGAGTTACTCAAGGCATGATGGGTCAACCTCTCCAACACCCACCATTTTAAATAAAAAAGTACCTTTTGTACTATTCAAATACTTATATATTAAAAATGTTTATTATTGAATCTACAAAGTATGTATACATGTCTTTGAATATTGTCTACTGATTATGGTAATAGTATGGTAGTAGCGTGTTTCAAAAACTACCTATTTGTAATATTCACGATCCACTGTATTAACAAGCTCACACAAGCGCTTAACAAGATCACATACTTGTCCTAATATGTGCATGTATTTATTAATGATAAGAGTCTAGTATCAGATAATTTGTATTTATAATAACAATATTAGGTAACACTTTATTTTGATAGTCCACTTTAGACATTCTACTAACAGTAAGTAACTTTGCAACTACACGTCAACTAGCAGTCAGAATATTAGTAGACTGTCTGCTTAAAATCTTCAACCCCACTTTATATTAGGTGGCCTTAACTACTAAGCACTTACATTTAAATTAATAATTTGGTACAATGCACTTATTGTGTACATACATGTTTTTACATTGTACTTATACTTAAAAAAATACCTATATGTACTTATATCTGTAATTAATTTATGTAATTACATTTATAATTACACTGTTGACCCATCACTTACACCTTAACCCACCCTTAAACCTACCCATACCACCAAACTTGTCCCTAACCTTACCCGTATCCCACTTCAATAGCAGCAAAAGTGTTTTTCAATACAATATGAACACAATAAGTACATTGTACTTATTTTTTGATGCAAGTACATAGGCAAGTACATAATGCCGCATAATATAAAGTGTGACCAAATCTTCTAACACTTTATTTTGATGGGTCCACAACATACAACATACTGACTATGAGAAACTTTGCATGTATATGTCATCTTATTCTACTAACCTTAAACCCTACTGAGAGTTAGTATACATGTAGTTGCAAATGAAGGAGAACTAGTTGACATGTAGTTGACATGTAGTTACAAAGATACTTATGGTTAGTAGAATGTCTAAACTGGACTATCAAAATAAAGTGTAACCCAATATTATTATTAATAATAAAACTTTTCCCAGTTTGGACTATTCTGTGCTTGGATAGTACTTCACAGGCTAGTATGCAAGCCAATTTCTGCCACATAAGAATCAAATCAATCAATCAATCAATCAATCAATCAATCAATCAATCAATCAATCAATCAATCAATTATGCTTTAGTAAATCATAATTATAATATAAGTCATGATTATGACATAAAATTTAAAATAACGGAATACTAATTAAATGTGTTTTATATAAAATTATGAGATACTTTATCTCATAATTATGCAATAAAAAGGCAAAATTATGACATAGCAAGGCATAATTATAACAAAGTAGACATTTTGAGAAAAAAAAATATAATCAAGACATAAAAATATCTAAATTATGAGACACAAAATCTAAATTATGAGACAAACAGGCAAAATGACATGTTAAGTCATAATTATGAGACAAAACAAATAATTTATGAGACAGTCAAAATGACTTAAAGTCCCCATGAAATCAAAACCAAAGTTTTTTTGGGTGTTAGCATGAATATGTTAGTCTCAAGGTTATCTATAAGGCAGTGTGCTCCAAAACAGTGACAAAATTTGCATTTAGAAGATATAAGCATTCAAAGCTTGCAGTTCGTCACTTTCGCCAAAACGGCTCAGATTTTTTGGACGTCACATCGTACTTCAGTTTCTCATCAAATCTTCTGACCAATCAAATGCTCTCTAGAATCCAAAGCGCCCACCCCCTGCAGTATAAATAGACACTGAAGCTGCGGCTGAGATCGGTCACTTGTTCACAGTGTAGTATTTCCTGTACAGTGAATGGCTCATAGTGTACAATGTAGGCATTAGGGAACGATTCAGACAGTGTAAATATGCTTTCGATTGGGGCAAATGAGGTCTGGTTTCACATTGTGTCATGCGAACCTCGGCAGCGTACACAGTCTGATCGGGTCCAGAGACATGATCGCACAAAGCGGATCATATGCACTTTGAAAACGACACAGCTTCACTAGTTTGTTTTAGTAAGAGTTTTATATTGAATCTAGGGGTAATCTATTAGACACGGTAGCTGTCAAATGCGGCTTTACCGAAATCAAAGGCTCTGGCCCGAGCGGATATAAACTGAATGCTATTGGCTATTTTAAAAAGGGGGCAGGGCTGCTCAATTTGTCCCACCCTGTCTTCCTGTTTCAGTTGAAATTAGGTCACCACATAGAATAACGCTGCGTGTTTCAAAGCACTTCAGGGGACCTTTCAGTCAATTACAAGATAAACAGAATGATACTAGGTCAAAATTACGGGATTAAAAAAGTTATTAAGATATTAAGTTAGGATTATGAAATAAAAATTTCACAATTATGAGACTTTGGCTTACTCATAATTATGGCTCTCTCACACTTTTGACTTTTTATTTCATAATTATGATTTACCAAAGCATTATTATCATTATTATTATTTATTTTGTATGTGGCAGAAATTGGCAAAGTGAACATTTTTATTGGCAGATCCCTTCTTATCAAACAAGACAGAGCATGTATTGTGTATAGGTGAGAATTTCTTAAACATTTGTAGATAAGCCAGTCTGTAGTACAAACAGATTGCACCAAGTGACAGGTATCGACAAGCACAGAGGGGGAAACAGAAAGACAGGAGGAGCACTGAACATCACAGTCACTTGTACAAGTACTGACTTTAGTGTAGAGTTCCTCTACATCTTCATCTTCATAAATCTTCTTGGGCCTCTGCAAATGGAGGTCAAGGCAAGAGTGTCGCCAATGAGGGAGGGAAGACACAGGATAGAGAGCCATTTGAGGATATGGACAGATGTCCAGATGTCTTACCTCACATCCTTTTATGCAGTGCAGGACTTCTGGATGGGGGTACCACTTCAGGCCCATGGTGCAGACTATGTGCTGAAAAGAGGAATGAAACAAAGAGGTTTTCAAAAATATAAGAAGAATGTGCAATTTTGATGCACCATTGCCATCACAAAGTCAACATCAATCCCTGTGCTTGTATCTTAAAATTGACAAAAAAAAAAAACAAAAAAAAAATACAGCACACAGTTACTGTAAGTGCTCTGTTCCCTCCACATGCCAACCACAAAAAGAGCCAAAAGAGGAATGTTAACCTTCACTACTTTTCTTGGCCAATTCATAATAATAATAATAAAAAAAAAAATAATAAAAAAAAAAACAGGAAGCCATCCAAATTCAACATCTTGTGAAATGTTACCGGTTTCAAAACATGTATAATTGTGTGACCACATTAGTTACAACTATTTCCAGCATGTTCGTCATCCAGTTAAGGAGAGATATTATAGGTGTTGTACAGAGAGCTATGTGTTCATACAGATATGTTCATTAGCACATGCTCTTGTGAAAAAACCTCAAGGGTCCAGTAAGGCTGACATAAGACCGGCTGAAAGCAAAGGACTGTCCGACCTTACACATTCCCTGTCCCAGTAATACACACGCACACAAAGCACCTGCCTCTTCGCACGCCGTACCCACCACTGCAAACTAAGGTATTTCTCATTTCATGCCAGTCAGCAAATCAATGCAAAAAAAGAGAGAAAAATAATGGTAATGAACGAGAAGGAACAGAAAACACTGAAGCATTTCAGACAGCTGAGTTCACTATAACAATAATAAATAAGCTGCACGAGTAGTGGATATTGTAGATTTTACAAGCCATTAGAATAAATGCACAGTACTGCTGTAAGTACTGGCATATGTAACTTTACATATAAGGATTTATTCAAGAGGAAACCTTTATTGTAATTTGTTGCACATTTCAGTCTTATTTTGAGTAATTCTTCAGTGCACTTTATTCTTTTTTTTTTTTTTTTTAGAGTTGTCTTTCATTGCAACAACTAACTTCCCCCTTGTGAAAAAGAAGTACATTTTAGCATATTAAAAAGAATACCTATTATGGGCATAATATACTTTAAATTACAATATTTGTGTTAACTGATTGTAATGTTTTCAGGCTCTTAACTGCAATCTAATTGCAACTAAATGCAAATGTTTTTTTATTTATTTATTTATTTTTTTAAATAGTATATATAATATATAATATAATTTCATAATTACATTTATTTTCTTTGAAATAATGTTAAAATGTACTGCTGAATGTGCTGATTTTGTATGTTAAAATTCCATGTAATTTCTTTTTAATCTTGTACATATTTTAATATATTTGTAATTACATATTTATAATGATGAAGTTGAAATTTAGTACATTTTCTAAACTTTAAATGTAATATTGATTAACACACTACAGTTAAAATTATATTAAAACATTTGCAATCAAGTATAATCAAGTACAAGTGCATGTGCAAAAGATTATTAAAACAATGATTTAAAATTAACTTTAAACTTTTAATTTAGACTGTTTAAAGGGCACTTTGTATTATTGTCAGTTTCAAGTGGCCTTTTATTTAATTAATATTATAAAATAGACCTTTACTATTTGAAGTGCACTTTTTCACAAAGGCCCATAAACATTTTTAACCCCACCGATCAAATCACCTGCCAATATTCTTTTTTTGAATGACCAACATTTCATGATCCAATCAGTTCTGCCCGATATATATTTGGTAAACATCTCATTTTGCTTGGAAATATGTCAGAATGCAGAAGAAGAAGAAGGGAAAAAAAGGCTTTTCACTATCCTGTATGAAGAAAAGCTTTAACAGAACTGTCCCAGACTGACCAGTCTTGTATTTTCATCATTTAGTGGGGAAACCTACGGTAACCTACAGATTCAGTCACTCTGAGGTAACATGAGCTTCAGTGGTGAATAATGGTGAAGTTCATTTATCAATCCTTACAGGGGTTTGAAGAAACAATATTTTGGTTACCAGCCAAAAATACAGTGATGAGCTCAAGATACCTGTTAGCCCGAGTGACCTCAAACCGATGAAATTAATATCGCTTTGTTTCCCTCAGACTAGCATGCCATTATCATCTGAATGAGCCAGTATCAAATTAGATGTCCACACTGTCTTCTCCCAAAGCACTCTTCCATAGCTCCCGAGATCACATTTAGCTCTCAGGCCTTTTAATAAAGGTTTGGTTTATTAATTAGAGGTTAATATTAGTACTGCGGACCCGGCAACAATCGACGCTGACATCACATAAAGGCCACGGTCTGCCAAGGCAGCCTAGTGCATCAGCAATGTGAGCAGTCATTTTGCTGATGTCAGGGAACCTAATAAGTGAGAAAATAAGAGGAGCTCCTTAGTAGGTCAGTGGTGAAACCTGAAACAAATTGCTCTCGAGGGCCGATTCGTCACAATAACCGATTCACGAGGCGAACGGCCCAACTCAGCAGGAAATATAACACAAAGAACCAAAAACTGCATTAAGTGAGAATGGGAAATTAAGAATTGTACGGCCACCAAAGCTACAGTCAGCTTGCAACAGCGTTGTGCAGCAGCCAGCTTGCTTTTCCACCTCCACACCTTGGCTGGTGTGGATTTATAGGACGTTCTCGCTGCACTGGCCAACAAACACAGCACGACTATTAACATTAGCACAGGTGTCAATCAGGGCAGCCCTGGGTCCTGGAGTTACGGGACGGATCATGCCCTTGTGTGGCAGGCAGAAAGGAACAGGTGCTGTGGAATTCAAACAGCATCGATTGACACAGGGTGGCTAGTGCTGAGAGAACAGTTATTGATCTCACCTCAGCCAACCCCCCTGGAACATTTCAGCCACATCGATTTGGCCTCCTCTTCCCCTCACACTCTGTCTCCAGACTCGAATTACCACCCAGGGAAGATCATATCAATTACACAAATCAATCAGAAACGTGTTGTTTCATTTCTCTGCCGAAAACCGCCTGACTTCACACAAATGCCCATCTAAACACAACAGGCATGGGGGGGGGGTGTTCAATTCGAGAACATTGAGTTTGTTTCCAACTTTCTAGCATCTTCAATCAATCCTGAAATGTGCTCATCTTAAAGGGATAGTTCATGAAAAATGAAAAGACTGTTGTTTACTCACCCTCATGTCCTTTTAAAACTATAATCTTCATTTTTTAATGAAACCTGAGTGTTTCTGTCCCTGTATTAAAAGTTCACCTAACCAAAATTTAAAAAGGTCATAAAGGCATTGTACAACAAATCCATATGAATCGCACGTTTAATCCAAGTCTTGTGAAGAGATACTATAACTTTTTTTATGATGAACAAATTTAATTTAGGCTTTTATTCACATATAAACTTGAGTGCGAGCAGAACTGATGGCACGAAAAGTAAGTTACTAATGCAGAACTTAAGAATGTAATGATAATTATTGTAAATAAAAATCTAATTAAGACTGTCAGTTGTTTGTGAACTAAATCTGCCAACCCAGGTTCATAGGAAATGTTTGAGGCGAAGTTTCTGCAAAACAGATATTATGTACCTTACTGCACATTTTGTGGCAGTTTTAAAGTGAAATGTCCAGTGAGTTTGGCAAAAACATGCATTCAACACATAACCGTAGCACGTTTTTATTTTGTTGCTTCTAGTACATATTGGGGTGGTTCAGAATTCAAATGTCTGGGAATGTTGTTAAAAGGTCAATGCTCTCAATCCTTAATCCTAAACCAACTTTTAGTGTTAACGAATGCAAAAGTGATTTAAAAACATTCGCTGAAGCAATGCAAACCATGCTATTTTAACTTCCCCAAATGCTGGTGATACATACCAGAGCACCTCACCTCACAAGTGCAACGCGTGAGCTACCGAGCAAAACTACCGTGTTAGAAAACTTATGCATAAATGTTCATTATATAAAGCGATATCTCATATTTCTTCAAGACTTGCATTAAACTTTTGTCCAGATTTACAGTCTGGAGGAATTGACACTAGTTGTTGAAAATCGGAGCCAGTCTGTAGATACAGTATTGGGCAGTCGGAGTTAATAGATTTCACAGAAAATAGCGCAGTGTATTTTTTTCCAGTGTCCAGTCCAGTCAGATAACATAAAACATGTTTGATATTTTGAGTACATTTTAGAGCACATATTGTTTTAGAGCACATATGGGTCTTAACGTAACTGATAATATCCACAGCATTACACGACTTGGCACAAGCTGATTGGTTCTTGTTGCATACATTTAAATGGCTGGTTAGCATCTACTTGAGCATTAGGCAGTACACTTTCAGAGTTCTTCTGAAACCCTCCACCTTCCCCAGCTCCACCTGTATAGGTCTTCTATGGGTTATTTTATATGCTATTTGTGCAGCAGCAGTATGTCTTAAATACTCACAGCACCATATCACCATATGCATTGGCAGTAGCAAGTTGCTGTACTTGCTTACAGCAGCAGTAGTATCAATAATCAACAACTACAGCAATAACCAACAGCAGCAGCAGCGTAGCAGATCTATTCCGCAAAAGACCAAATACATTAACAATGTTATATCCACTACCATGCTAAATCTTCCAAGAGTTGTCATGACAGAAATGTGATCAAATTTTAAAAGTTGTGTAGTGTTTTCCAGCCATTAAATGAGCATGCAATGACTGAAGATTGCATGTTTCAGCCTGCAGTGGAGCCTGACAGGTGTTCAGCAAAACTGCCATTATAACACTCCCAGTCAAACCCAGCAGTCATGGCTAAAACATTGTAATACTTCTGACAGGTAAATTTATATAAAGCTTTTCTGCTAATGCCTGTAATAGGGTCATTGTTGAAATTATAGTGATTACAGATGGCTTTTTAACTTTTATGACTTGGCTTCAGCCTCGTTGCGGTTCAGATGAGTTGAGAGATTACTGTAATCATACCCTGTTTTACCAATGCCAGGTAATTGGGAAAGCCATGCATGCCTGAGCCTGCGGCTAATGAACAGTAATTGGACAACTGCGACATTCAATGCTACAAAGTTGCAACCGCTGCATGTGTTCACTGATCAGAGACAGAAGTTAATGTCAGAAGTTCATGATGAAAAATGTACATGGAAAATATAATGCTGAACGTTTATTGTTGCCTTAATAGTTTCATTACTACTATTCTTTATCACTATTATTTGTGTTTTACATAATACAAAGATATGTTTCAAAAACTAAGTAATGCCATTCCTCTTAATGCTGTTTCTGGCCTGAGCAGTGAGTGCAATGGATAACAATTCACATGAAATCCATTGTGTACTGGATAAATGTATAAATACAAATACTAATATGATATTTTACGAAATGGTTATATTGTCAGTTAGTTTGGAGCCATTAAAATACATACAGTACTTTAAATTTAATTTCTACATGACACCCACAAACCAACTACAATTAGACTACCTATATTACTTGGCAGAAGAATAGTTATTACAACACAGTCTCATGGCAATTCGTAATTATTTCTTATTTTGGCGAATTGGTGGCTATGAATTTGTATGATCTCATTCATATGTTTTCGGGCCAGAAAGAGTTTGTTTTGGTACAGCCTAACACTGCTAAAATGTGTGCATACATATGGGACTGCATTTTCATACTCTTAGTGTGATCGCACCTTTTCAGGCGAAAAGTTTGTTGTGTTTCCTGCCTTGGGGTGGGTTTCCCAAAAGCAGCTATGGTCACAAGTTCCATCATTACCAACAGAGTTCAATGGAACTAACGACCATGTTTAGCTAACGATGGTTTTGGGTAACATACCCTTGGTTGGAACCTACTGACAGCATATTTTTCAGACCATCTTAATTTGCACTTTGTCGCTTTTAAAAAATCCAAAACATAATTTAAAAACAGTATATGCTACATATGTGTTGTAAACAATCAAACTCGATTTAAAAAAAAATATATATTTTTGAAATTGAAAATATATTTGGTTTCAGCCTCTTACCAAAATATATATCAAAATGTATTTCAGAGGCAAGAAAAAACATTTCCAATCTTACAGTAAACTTAATTTAGGTTTTATTAATATTTTTTTTTCTTTAAATGTGTTATGTTCACACGTTATTTATTTTTTTCTTTAAATGTGACATGAATGCATTTTCTTGGATTGAAATATATGGAGGGTAAAATATTTAAATGCTTTAAAACACACACACACACACACACACACACACACACACACACACACACAGTTATAAACAGCATGAGAGAGGTTTATCTTCAGTGTTAGAGGTAAAAATGGCCAAATCATATATATATATATATATATATATATATATATATATATATATATATATATATATATATATATATATATATATATATATATATATATATATATATATATATATATATATATATATATATATATATTTATATATATATATATATATATATATATATACAAATACTAATATGATATTTTATGAAATGGTTATATTGTCAGTTAGTTTGGAGCCATTAAAATATATATATATGATTTGGCCATTTTTTAATGTTTATTTAATTATGTATATTTAAAAAAAATACATTTGAAAATATATCATTCTTGTTTTTTACCATAAGGGTAAAACACTTCCATATAACTGATGTTGTGAACCTTCAGTATTGCTTTTTCTTTTCTTTACACTATTTTTTCTCCTCTTTTCTAAATGTTTTTTTTTTCCTTTCTCTCCAGAGATTTCACAGTAGCTCAAACTTTATGTTAGGAAATGGGTGTGTACTCTTGCTTTCAAGACAAAAACCTGCATACCGACTGGCAGTTGTCACATTTATTTCTTTTGAAAAGACACTGAATGTGGTGAATTTGGATTTAATAACTGACATTTTAGAGGTGAATTCCTCTACAGACCATGCTTCTCTATGACCCTAAAGTCCTGAGCCTAGACACTGATGAATGACACTGATGAATCATCAGGCACAATCCAATATCTGCTGTCCGAGGAGTGTCACCTCAAACTTTGAGTCACACTCAGGATGTGGTGTCCCGGTGCAACATTCCCTGCCAGCAAGCTGAAACACTGAGACTGAAAAACACGAACCTTGACCTTGGGAGGATTCATCCAGTGATGTCTCATAATGCTGCTGGCCGTCATGTTGTTCGGCAGAATGACCACATCATTGTTACTGTCCCTGCAGGACAACTCACACTCCTCTCCTGAGAAACACAGACAGAGGAAATAAGTTCATCTCTAAGGCCCTTACAGACAATGACACTTCGGTAAAGTTTAATGGGAACTTCCTCCAGTTTAAACATGTTGGGGGTCTTAACATCATAGCACATCTTCTGATGAAGTTTTTGTAAAGTTTTAAGCACTGTGTATAATACATTAATGTGACAGTATAGTGTTCATAAGAGTTTGCAGTATCCGTTTTATGGTAAATGTCACATCATGTCACATTTAACTGAAAAATTACAAAAATTCTATTTTGCATAGAAACAATTAAGCCTGTTTTAAGAACCATTGGGGTTTGCATTATACAGTACATGACAGTGCAAATAAACATCATAATATGCCAATACTATCATTTAAATATTAGTAAAAAAAAAAAACACTAACATTTTTTAATATTGTGAAATATTATTCAAATTCAAAGTAGCTGTTGTGTATCTGATTACAAGTTAAAATGTAAGTTATTGCTGTGATGCAAAGCTGAATTTTCAGCATCATTACTCCAGTCTTTAGTGTCACATGATCCTTCAGAAATCATTCTAATATGCTGATCTTCTGCTCAAAAAACATTTCTTATTATTGTCAATGATAAAAAAAGCTATGCTGCTTCATATTTTTTTTTTTTTTTTTTTTTTTGTGGAAACCGTGATACTGTTTTTCAGGATTCTTTGATGAATAGAAAGAAAATCATGTATTTGAAATTTACATTTTGTAACATTATAAATGTATTTACCGGTACTTTGACTTTGATCAATTTAACGAATCCTTGCTAAAGAAGTATTAATTTAACTGTAAAAAAAAATAAATAATAAAAAAATCAAAGTGACCCAAACTTTTGAATGATAACCTCTTTCTTTCTTTCTTTCTTTCTTTTGTATTCTATTCCCAAAATGTAATAAAAATCTGATCGCACCTATGCCGTGGCCCTTCTTGCAGTTGACGCGGATGCTGGGATGCAGGTTCTGAGGTAGAGAGCATTGTCCCTTCAGCTGAGGGCATAAGCGGAAGCTTCCGGTCCAGTTCCCGTCCTTTCTGCAGCGGATGACATTGGTGCCGAGCCCCTGTGGAGGCGTCACAGCATTCACTACAACACTCTAAACTCACAGCCAGTGGAAAGAACAGATAAAGACATGCATGCTTACTGCAGCATCTATAAATACCAAATTAAAGAGTTATTTGTTTTATCACGATTTACACTAGGTCAGGTCTTTATACAATGCAAATTGTTTCAAAGCAGCTTCACAGTAATAAACAAGAAAATAACAGTACTAATGTAATGGAATAAATATGATTTCAGCTGTAAAGAAGCTGTAAAAAAAACTAAAGTTCAAAAGACTGGGGTCGGTAAGATTTTTAAATGTTTTTGAAAAAAGTCTGCTCACAAAGGCTGTGTTTGTTTAATAAAACTGAACAACTATGAAATATTATTACAATTTAAAATAACTGATTTCTTTTTTAAATACATTTTTTTTTTAAATACTTTATTACTGTTATGCACAGCTGAATTTTCAGCATGATTACTCCAGTCTTCAGTGTCACATGATCCTTCAGAAATCATTTTAATATTCTGATTTGCTGCTCAAATATTAGCATTAGCATAGAAAAATAGGATAGACATAGAAATATTTTGCAACATTATAAATGTCTTTACTGTCACTGTACTGTTTTGATCAATTCAATGCAACTGTAACCATAACGTTTAATAATATTCTAATGAGAGTTAGTTTACATGTAGTTGCAGAGTTATTAATAGTTGCTCGAATGTCTAAATGAGAATATCGAAAGTAACCTGTTTGCATGGTCGTTGTCGCAACGTGTTGTTGGCTCCGTTGCAGTGGATCCAGCAGGTGCTGTCAAATTTAAAGCCGTCTGTGCACTGGTACATGCCATAGAAGACGGATGGAGGAGGTGGACAAGTGACCGGCTCACAAGAGCCCTCTAACCAGCGGCCGTCTTCTGTGCACTGGCGCTTGAAGGCTCTCCTGCAGGTACAGAGATGTGTCATATACTGTAATAGCGTTCATGTAAAATCTCATTTTGATGATAAAAGACGACTCCATTTTCATAAGTGGAGTTTAACCATGCAAAACACATGCTTTGTGGTTGTTCTTGTGTTTTGTGGATGATATTTATGTTTGCGCACCTCTTTGGCTTGTTGGCCACATGGTATCCCGGTTTGCACTTGTATTTGCAGAGGGTGCCCACTTTAAGACCTGTCTCATTGCAACGTTTGGTCTGAAGCATGGCGTTGGGCACGGGAGGAGGCACAGGACAGCGGAGCTCACACAAAGCCTCCGGAAATGACCACAGACCGTCCTCCATACAGATCAGAGTGTTATTTGTGCCTTCAAATGAGCGACAGACAAAACAAAACAAATAAACACACACACACACAAAAATATATATATACTTTTCTTCGGCAAGGATGTGTTAAATTGATCAAAAGTGATAAAGACAATTATAAATGTAACAAAAAAAAAAAAAAAAACTTCTTAAAGTAAATTATGTTCTACATTCTATTTATCAAAGAATCCTGAAAATAAAATGTATCACGGTTGTATCACAAATGTAGCACAAATGTTTTCAACATTGAAAATAATCAGAATTGAAAATTTCTTGTGTAGCAAATCAGCATATTAGAATGAGTTCTGAAGTATCATGGGACACTGAAGACTGGAGTAATGATAACATCACATGAATAAGCTATATGTTATTCTATTGAGATTTTTATTTATTTATTTATTTTTAAATGTTACAGTATTTTTACTGTAGTATATAATAAGTGCAGTCTTCATAAGATTAAGAGACTTCTTTCAAAAACATTGTTTAACTTTTAAACAATAGTGTGTATGTGTGTACAGTCATGGCCAAAAATACCGGCACAATTCTGTCAGAAAATGCAACTCTCAGAAAATTGTTGCAGTTACAGATGTTTTGGTACTTTGGTAATGTTTTGTTTATTTTATTTTATTTTTTGTTTGCATTGGAACAACACAAAAAAAGAAACTGAGAAGAAAAGTATGATACAGTCAAATCTGATACAATTCCACACAGAACCAAAAAAATGCACTTGACAAAATTATTGGCCCCTTTAACTTAATATTTGGTAGCACCCCCTTTGGAAAGAATGACTGAAATCAATCGCTTCCTGTAACCATGAATGAGTTTCTTACACCTCTCTACTGGAATTTTGGACCACTCTTCTTTTGCAAACTGCTCCAGGTGATTCAGATTTGAAGGATGCCTTCTCCCAACTGGTGTTTTGAGATCTCTCCACAGGTGTTCTATGGGATTCAGATCTGGACTCATTGCTGGCCATTTCAGAACTCTCCAGCGCTTTGTTTGTAACCATTTCTGAGTGCTTTCTAAAGTGTGTTTTGGGTCATTGTCCTGCTGGAAGACCCATGACCTCTGGTGGAGATGCAGCTTTCTGACACTGGCCACTACGTTGCGTGCCAAAATTCTTTGGTAATCATCAGATTTCATGATACCGTTCACACAGTCAAGGCATCCAGTGCCAGAAGCAGCAAAGCAACCCCAAAACATCTTTGAACCTCCACCATGTTTGACTGTAGGAACTGTGTTCTTTTCTTTTTCTATAAACAATGCCATGATGTCCTTTACCAAAAAGCTCTACTTTTCTCCCAGAAGGATTGTGGTTTTGTCACATAAGTTTTGGCAAACTCCAGTCTTGCTTTTTTATGCCTTTGTGTCAGCAGTGGTGTCCTCCTGGGTCTCCTACCATAGAGTCCCTTTTCATTCAGATGGTGACGGATAGTGTGAGCTTACACTGTTGTACCCTGTGTCTGTAGATCAGCTTGAATTTGTTTGGAAGTTAATCAGTGTTCTTCATCCACCATTCGAACAATCCTTCGTTGTAATTTTTCATTAATTTTGCTCTTCCGTCCATGTCCCCCTGGACAGGTTAGCTACAGTGCCATGGGCTGTAAACCCCTTGATGATATTGCGCACAGTGGACACAGGAACATTAAGATCTCTGGAGATGGACCTGTAGCCTTGAGATTGTCCATGTTTTTCCACAGTTTTTATCTCAAATCCACAGACAACTCTTTACACTTCTTTCTTTTCTCCATGCTCAGTGTGACACACAACACAAAGGTTAAGTCAACTTTTCTCCATTTTAACTGGTTGCAAGTGTGATTACTATATTGCCCACAATGGTTACTTGCCACAGGTGTGTCTAAAAACAAACTACAGGAGCATCACATGCTTGAAAAGCAATTATTTCTTACAATTTTGACAAGGTACCAATAATTTTGTCCAGTCCATTTTTGAGTTGTGTGTGAAATTATCAAATTTGACTTTTCTTCTCAGTTTTTTTTTTTTGTTGCAGTGCAAACAAAAACAATAAACATGTGAATACCAAAACATTTGCAATTGGAACAATTTTCTGACAGAATTGCAAGGGTGCCGATATTTTTGGCCATGACTGTATATCACATTGTGACTTTCTTTCTCAGTATATTTGTCTTGTTTTACAGTACAAATATCTAAACATTCTTAAATCAAGATACATTTACTTTGAAAGCAAAGATATTAAGTCTTAGTTTCTCAAAAATGACGTCATCTGCCATGTCATCACTTCTGTAAAAATGTACAAAAATGCAATTGATTGCTATCAGTATTAGACTAAGAATAGTTAACCTTTCTGTGAAGAATAAAAAAAGAGTGTTATAAAATGAATAGCTCCTGTAAATTCTGATCGGATGAGTCACTTATCAAACCACTGAAACATACCTGTGACCACACATGACTGAATTCCATGTTAAAGGGCTATGTTGCAACTGCAAACAGCTCCAAATCACAAATTAAGTGGTGTAATATTCCAAGTAATAATCAGAATGTTTATTTTGATTATTACAATACGAGCTGCAGTATTATTATTATTATTATTATTATTATTATTATTATTATTATTATTATTATTATTATTATTATTTAGTTCCAATCATTGCAATAAGCATTTTATACTACATTTTGAATTCTCAGAATGCTGAGAAAGAAAATCTGCCAAGACCCTAGATGACCTAGATTTTACCAGGTAATCATATTGTTCTCTTTACTGCATCAAAGTTCAGTTCGATTTTTTCCAGTGTTTTTTCTCACCCACGAGCTGCGCAGGCTCCTTGCACTGGAACGTGCTCTTCTTGCCGTAGGTGGTGCCTTCTGGGAAATCAAAGTGGGCAGGGTGCACATGGTACTTATCTGGAAGCCCACAGTCAACTGGCTCACACGATACTTGCTTGTTCCATTTCCTATCAGCACAGGTGATGGTCACGGTTGAGTCCATCTACAGAGAAAAGACGTCAGATTTTCAATGAGTTCAGTGCTGCTGACCACAAGGTACAAAGTACACAAGGCTGATACCACAGTAAAGAATACATGTGTTCCTCTCATGGGCCTGAAAGCAGCACTACTATCTAGTGCTTTGGTATTTTGCATGAGGAAAGAAGTCCCATTTAGCGTGACTCGTGCATGGTACTGTTTCATGAAAAAGGCACAGAATGCCCTTTGCAAGTGATCCTTCTGATCACAGATATAAATAATTCACACTTATTTACTCTGATATGTTCTAGCAGCAACAGTCATCCAAAAATGACATTTGAATGCTATAAAACCATTATATTAAATATTAAAATCATATTTAATATGCACATTTTTTTCTTTTTTTCTAAATGCTCAACATGATGAAACTCCACGTGTCTTTTTGCTGTAAAATCTTTACTGATCAAGTAAACATGAGAATAATCATGAGAATTGTGTCCTAACACCAAAATCTGCTCAAGGAGTCTCCTCAAGGAACCCTATTTGTGTCGTGCAATGAGCTGCTGCCTATGTAGTGTGTTTAAAATAAAATAACTCATTTCATTTAGGATGCTGCCTCATTTTAAGCAGAGCTAGTGAGTAGAGAGTACAATCCAAAGGCAAAACATGTTCATCTTTCTTTAAAGATCCACGTGATGCACAGTGTTTTGATAATAAGAAGACAATGTGTGTAGTTTGGACACTGCTGTGCAAAAATATTGGCACATTCTCCTGACCAAAAAACTCTGTTATTCCAAAAATGCCCCAAAACGGCCTGACATCTGGCCTGAAACATCTTTGACCCAGGATTTTGTTGTTATGCCTCATCTCGCAACTTAACCGCATAATGTGATTTTTAAAGTCCTAATCTGGTTTGGTTCAGACGTCTAAATAAATAAATAAATAAATAGTTCCTGGTAGCTTTTCATTTTGTAAAGAAGTAGTCTACTGTGAAAGGAAATGATGACTAAGAGGAAAATGTGACAAAAAGCTGATAAAATTCATCTTCTATCCATCATTTTGATTAGGTGCACCATGATAATCCTATATAAAAACATAAAATATAAGATAATGGGAAAACCGTTTGATCATGTGTACACTGTAATAAATATTTTTTTAAAGATTATTGGAGTACATTCTACAAAAAAAAAAAAAAAAAATGCTATTTCAGTCTTTCTACTTCAAAATGTCTTATTTAATCCAATTTTTTACTTGATGTTTCATTGTAATTATTTGTGAGATTTAATAGCAATTTCTAAATGAAAACTGTTTAAAAGTTCACACTTTTTTTTTTTTTTCGTGTAACAGAACTTCTACCTTCAGCATAAAGCATGTGGTTGGTAAAGGAGGACTATAACATTAGATACACACATTATTGATAAGCTCAGGCAGATATTCTTTCTCTCTCATATACTTCAACCTTTTCTTTGACTATTTGATACACCACGACAATATCTCCTTACCCAGCCATTACTCACTTTCATATTTCTCTGTATAAAACATATGCTTTCCACATGCTAAACTCAATCAATATGTTTAGAATATCTGCACAGAATTCCCGAAAATGACTGAACTAAGAGCAAGTGCTGAATTACAATAAATTAATTCACAATAAATCGGACAAGGTCATTTACAGGCTTGTGAAGAACACGCGGGTATATGCAGGTGACTGCTGACCTATAGGTACATGTGCATCAGAACACAACTAACCAATGGAAAAATAAAAAATAAAAAAATAAAAAATAAAATAAATTATATATATATATATATATATAAAACAATAATAAAATAGCTTTATAAATTTTGCATAATATCAGGCAATAAACTTCCTGTGTTCAGTATCTGTTCAAATACAATCACATTCAAAACATCTGTATCAGGTTTATGAGGCTAAGACTTTATTTTGATTTGACATTCTACAAACTATAAGTAACGTCTCAGTTATGTATGTAACCCTCGTTCCCTGAAGGAGGGAATGGAGACGTCACGTCGGATGACCGACGAAATTGGGATCTCGCCAGAGAGATCAATCCACTTCGAGTGTAACTAAACGAGCCAATGGACATTGGCAGGCGATTATTGCATCCAGCTGCCGCTGATCACAGCATGAGTATTAGAGGCAGCAGGTGCACCGCATTAATTCATGCTTTCGCTGAGGAGCCGAGCCAGTGACCCGGCAGCTCAGCGGTGGTACAGCGAGTGTGGCAACGAGACGTGACGTCTCCATTCCCTCATTCAGGGAATGAGGGTTACATACGTAACCGAGACATTCCCTTTCAGTCGGTCACGTCGGATGGCCGACAAAATTGGGGTCCCTACCAAAGCGCCACAGGAGCTGCCCCTTCCAGTGCCCTGTGTAGGCCTCCTGATCCTTCCTATAAGGCAGACGATAGGACCGGGCTCTACACAGAGAAGGTCAACTACTGTTGTTCCTTGAGCAACCCAAACAGTAGGACTTGGATAACACTGGGAAGCATGCCCTTCTGCTTGGAAGAGGCACACTGCGGAGTCACCTCCTCACAGAAGGGGTTAAGTGACATTTAGACATGTGAAGTAACCCTGTAGGGCCCTATTACACATGGAAGTCTCATCATTAGGGAAGGCAGAATGTGGTCTGCCAGGGGAAACATGGCTCTAATAAGCATACCGTGGAATACACATATGGGATCCCAGCAGGGTCTCTCATATGGGCATTAGCCTCACACCAGATTTCAAGAATTCATTGGCTGAAAGTCCTGGCACCGGACGTTGGAGGACTCGACAGGGTTTGCCTGGTTAAGGAACTCTCTGGAAAATTAGGAGTAAGAACGCCGAAAGCCGGGGCTCTCAGTGCCACTACCCATTTGAGGTGAGAACACAGGAGGAAACAGGTTCGATACATAGGCTATAAAACCTAGCGAACCTGTTGGGAGTTGCCCAACCCACAGCTCTACAGATGTCTGCTAGCAAGGCACCACGATCCAGCGCCCAGGACGATGCAACACCCCTAGTGGAGTGAGCACGCAACCTGAGCAGGCAGGGCACACCTTGTGCTTCGTAGGCCAAGGTGATGGCATCTACTATCCAGTGGGCTATCCTCTGCTTGGAGACAGCCTTCCCCTTCTGCTGTCCTCCGTAACAGTCAAAGAGCTGTTCTGAGGTCCTGAAGTTCTGAGTTCTATCCACGTACTGTCGCAGTGCGCGTACAGGACAGAGCAAAGCTAGGGCTGGGTCTGCCTCCTCCAGGTTCACTACCTGGTCCCTGAAGGGAGTGGTAGGAACCTTGGGCACATAGCCGGGCCAGGGCCTCAGTGTTGCACTGGATAACCAATGTGAAATCCAGTCAAACTGCTACTCTTCTACTCAATTAAATGCATCTCATCTAATCAGTGCTTGATTTTTTATTTTATTTTTTTTTTTAGCCAATTTGTCTATTAACTATATTATAATTACCTGCCAGTTTGCACACAATATCTCAAAGGTGTGCAGTATTGGGTACAATTGATTGGGTACAATTGTCGACTCGTCGACCGAAAATGCCTGCAGATCCCCCATCCTCTTGATCGAGGCCAATGCAGTCAGGAGTAGGGTTTTCATAGAGAGAAACTTCAACTGGACTGACTGCAATGGCTCAAAGGGGGCAGCTTGTAGGGCTCTTAGCACCAATGCTAAATCCCAAGAGGGTAGGGAGGGCGTCCTAGGAGGATTTAACCTCCTGGCCCCCCTAAGAAACCTGACGACCAGATCGTGCTTCCCCACCGACCTCCCCTCTATGGCGTCATGGTGGGCGGAAATAGCAGCAACTTAAACCTTAAGGGTGAAGGGGGACAGCCTACACTCCAACCCTTGTTGCAAAAAGGAAAGCACGGCTCTGATCGAACATCTCCGGGGGGTCCTCATGGTGAGAGGAACACCATTCCACGAACAGGTTCCACGAACAGGTTCCACTTCAGCGCATAGGCCGTCTTGTGGACGGTGCTCGAGCTAAAGCAATAGAACCTTCTTCCGCCACAAAGAACCTTTTGTGAAACAAATGTTCTTCAGATGTTAAAGGTTCTTTATGGAACCATTTAGACAAAAAAGGTTCTTCTATGGCATTGTGAAGCACCTTATTTTTTAAGAGTGTATATCAGTCATACAGTGCTATTGTGGCCCCTGTGTGTCACATGACACGCATGATGAAACACCACCCTCCTCCCCGCCCCCGCTTTTCTCGTGCCTCCTCAAAAATATTGAGTGCACAGCACCCCTGTCTCCTCCAGAAAACTTGGATTCAATCAATCAATTACAAGATGAAAAAAATATTTATTTATTTATTTATTTATTTATTTATTTTTTACGTACATTGGCATGCATGAAAGTCTTGGTTTCATGGACTTGCAATGGAAATAATATAGAAAATATCTTAATTTGTGTTCCGAAGACTACTGTAAGTCGTATGGCATTTGGAATCACATCCACTTTAAAAAATAAAATTCAAAAGGCGGTCTCATAGCAAAAAAAAAAAAAAAAAGTTATTTTCTTTAAAAAAATAAAATAAAATCTTATTCTGAACAGCATTTTAATAATCTGAATAAAAATAAATAAATAAAATTTTTAAAAACTTTTTTTTTTTTATAAAGAACCTTTGTAAAATGCAAAGCTTGCATGGATGTTAAAGGTCCCATATTGTACATCTTTCTGGAGTTTTATTTTAGGTTTTCATGTCTTTAAGAATATATGTTTCACAGTATAAACACCAAAAACCATCTCAACATATTTTTACAGCTCTTCTCTCAGGAGCTCTGCTAAAAACAGGTAGATTTTGGCATGTCTAATTAATATTCATGAGCCTCTCTTCTGATTAAATTTTAGGCCCGTGCAGGGCTCTAGTGCAAATGTCTGTGCCATTATTTGTTATTGTTAAGGTATCTAGCTTTAAACAAATCAATTGTACCAATACTGCACACCTTTGAGATATTGTGTGCAAATTGGCAGGTAATTATAATATAGTTAATAGACAAATTGGCTAAAAATAAATAAATAAAAAAATCAAGCACTGATTAGATGAGATGCATTTAATCGAGTAGAAGAGCAGCAGTTTGACTGGTTTTCACGTTGGTTATCTATTAAACATCTGAGAATAGTGTTTGCATGATGAAAACAAACAAGGACACACACACACACACACAAGTGGAGGGAACAGATCGTTTTGAAGATAGCACCATCTAAAGCAGATTTCCTGGAAGCCTCGTGACACAACTGAAGCGAGTGCACTTTCTAATGAAGCTCAACAAGATGCAACTTGACACCATTGTCCTTGCTCCCATGCTGATGCCACAGAAACACACTGTTCTGACATATCTATTGCATGACCTCGTCATAAATGCTGTTGAGATGATGAATGAAGAGATCAAACGCGAGGGCGTTATCGGATCACTCTGGGCGCTGTTTGATCATTCTATTACATCATTGCAATGACAACTGATGAAACCCAAAGGGGACATCTCAAGAGAAACACAAAGTTCCTTGCTCCTTTGGAATATTAGCTTGCATTCACAATGACACTTGTTTGCAGTGGCAAGGCAACCCGTTTGAATGAGAGCCGGCAATCTGAAGTCCACACAGAATCACCATGTGCAGATTTCTGCAGAATTGAAATTTAATTGGAATCTCTACACAATTGCAATAAGAGTGTAGAACTCTCAGCTCATTTAAACAAATTTTACTATTAACTTTTTTAATGTAAATTATCCTGTATGGGTCTGGGCATGTCTGGGCATCTTCATGCAAATGCAACAAGTAGCCAACAGGAGTGAAGTCAATGGATCACACAGTAATAATATTTTTGTTTTCCGGTTATTCTTACCAGGTTTGTGCTAAGACAGTAATAAATTCAGTATACACCATGCAAACAGATGCACCCAGAACAATGTGAACAACATGCTAAACTTCACATTAAGAGCTTTCCCATAGAAAACTTTTATAACGGAAATGCTTAATTCTTTAAGTCAGCAATACCAGTGATAGGAGGACCAAATTCAGAATACAATCTATTAACAAAACATACTATGCACAAGAACCAAGAATATAAATGCATTGTGAAAAGCTTCACATTCAGCACTTTCCCACAGAAAACCATTCTAAAGAAAATTGTTAGCATGCTATTTGGCGTGTTGCATTAATATTCTGCTTGCCTGTATGCATCATCTATAAGGTGTATACTGAGTTTGATCTTTTAATATCACTGTGGTTCTTATTCGGTGAACGACCAGCTTAACAACCAACATAATCTTTCTGGTTTTGTCTTGCCCATATTGGTGAATACCTGGCTCTTGATGATGTCATCGTCCCGGTGGATTTGTAGGACATAGCCGCTGTTGCACGTGACAGTGCAGCGCGCTCCATTGAAGTAGCCGCTGTCGCTGCACTGCACCTCTGCATTCCGGATCAACGGCTCTTGGCAATCAATGGCTTCACAGGAGTAATGAACACAACTGAAAACAGAAAGATTGAGAGAAAGCGAGTAGGTGATACGTGACAATATATTATTTATTGTTGTAATTAACACATTAATGCAGAGGTCATCAGCAAACCTCTAAAATGACATGATTTTTATTTTTTTATTCTAATAGAAAAGGCAGATTAATAGCATATTATCATAAAACACAGACACTGAGTCAGTGGTTGAACTTCAATTTAAATCAATGAGACGTAAATTGGCAAACCTTGAGCTCTGGAAACCCTGAAGGGGACATTTATTTTTTACTTACTGGAATAAAACAGGTCAGCTTTATAAAAAAAAAAACAGCTTTGGTACCTATTCATGAAACCACAAATATTTAGCACATTTACAGTAAAAGACTATGTGCATTTTAACCGGATTCCTTCAGATGCTTTCAAACACTTACATTTCACTTCAGTGTTTTTTTTTTTTTTCTCTCTCTCAAATAAAAGTCAATATCTATCTTTCACAAGGGGGAAAAAAATGTGTGTTAGGAAATTGAGAGGATTGTGGGGGAGTTTTGGTGTCTGATGTCTACACTGCTCTTTGTTACATAAAGAGTAATTCATGTGGCCAGATGAACAATGCTGGACAAATTGAGAGCTAAACACTATCCTCAGAAAGAGAAAAAAAAGCCAGTGGGAAGGAAAAATAAATCTCTGCTGGAGTCAGTTTGTAAATGCAGAGTTGGCATTTTTCAACTCTTAGCTGACCAAGTAGAATCCTGGCAGATCTGGTGGTGGTCAGAGGGGCAAACACGAGGTGTGGGAGCTTTCAGTAAGCAAGAAATGAAGAAATACGGTTTAAGGTTTCAGACACATTTTTTTTAAAGCAGGAGAACATGAGAAGAAGCTTCTCTCCAGTAACTGGAATCACTAGAATGTTGTTTTATGTAGTCTTTTTACTCACACAGTATTAAGCCATGTGTTTAATTAGGTAAAATTGTGATATGCTATATTTGCCAAAAAAAAAAGAAAGAAAAAAAAGCCAATTTCTGCACTATGCATTTTTTTTTTTTTTTTTTAATGAGCTGGTATTAACTGACAGACATGTAATATTTGCCCTTAAAAATATTTTGTCACATCACAGGATGATTTAAAATAAACTAGAGAATGTAAATAGTGAAAATGCATGGTGGACAGTAATACAAGAAAATTACAGGACCTAAGATACACAGCTTTCCTTACATACATATAAAATGTCACCTATATTCTTGAAGTTGAATTAAAGTCATTTGACTACCCATGCAGCTTACCCTAATAGCTTATCTTTAGGATTCACTCCTAATCATGTTGCATCTTAATTTTATAAGTACAAGATATCAAAGCACACACACAAAAATTATATATATATATATATATATATATATATATATATATATATATATATATATATATATATATATATATATATATATATATATATATATATATATATATATATATATAATTGTTTTTTTGTTTTTTTTAATGTTCCTAATCAATCAATAAATCAGCTAATTAATCAGTCAATTAATGCTTCTATTTAAGCTTTTTAAATGACACCAATAAAAACAAACATGATGCATTAGATTTTGGTATTCAGTACAGTATATTGCCATGTGTATATATATATATATATATATATATATATATATATATTGGCATCTGTAAGAATACAAAACAGTGCATTTGAGTTACCACTGTAATTATTTGGCCTAAATTCCTCTTATTAGTTTGAAAATTAATTTAATTTAAGGTACACCCAATAACCAGTTTGCCAAAACCCAGTGCCAAACACAGCTCTCTAAACACATTAAATTAATGCTTTTGTGGTATACACTACTTAAAAAAGGGAGGGACACATAAAACCAATCCATGCTAATGGCCCCTGTTGTTAACAACAGTGGGAATAGGGGACATGGTGTTTCGTATCAGACAGTGTTACAGGAAATATGGTGTTAGTGGTCAAAGGCCACTGCATAAGATCTGACCGGAGCAGCATTAGATCACATTTGTGTATTCATACCAGAAAAACACAAGTAGTTTACAAGTTCTGAATGTTCAGCATTTATGCCATTATTTTACTAAAATAAATCAGCCACTTGATAAAGTGCACTATGGACCTGAAGCAAATCAAACCGCTGTCAATACAGCATAAGAGCAGGCACTTTGCAGCCAAAGGGCAATTAATGGCAAACAAATAATTTTCAGCTTTTTCAGCCTAGTTTCAAAATTACCTATTTCTATAAATCAAACAAATTATGTTTATTGCACATTCTTACATAAATGGACGTTATTATATATTATTGTAAGCATGATGAGCATGTAACACAGAAGTTGTCCTAGTGCTCTTGTTCATGTGGTTTTTAACTGGTTTATTTAAAATGGAAACAATGCATAGCTTATTTATGGCATCACTTAGAAATGATTTTGAAGTCAGATGTAAAGATTTTCTTTCCTGGTAATGGTTCAAACCATAATATATTGTAGTTTACAAGAATTTAACTCACTGCACTAATGCAGAGATTGTGAAAATGTATTGTTTTATTTATGACAGTAGTGATATGTATTTTTATTATTATTATTATTATTATTATTATTATTTGTTTTACTAGTTCTGTGTGTTTTTGTAGTTTCCTTATGGTTTGTAAATATGGTACAGACAGATACTGTGCTGATCTGGTCTTTAAAACATCAGGACATAATATAAAAGATTCTCTTAAAAAGGTCATATGCAACTTTTTTTCACTATACATTAAATACACGTATAACATAACATTCATCATTTTGTTGTCTATGACCATTTTCCAGCCTCCCTGACCAATTAAACTGGCTATTTATGGATGCTGAACAACAATGCTTTGATTGCTGCCAGGTATAATATAGTTAAAGTAGGAAAAAAGTATTTGGCAGCTGGGCAGAATAATACACTTGTTTTTCCTTGGAATTATGTTTATTTTCCTTTCCCATTTTTTTCTTCTTGTATTACACATAACCCTCACTAAATTTTGTTAGATGTCTAAAAACAGGGAGGGATTTTATTCAGCTTGTCAACTGAATGTTTTTTGTTTAAGGATATATTAACTGGAAAATGGGTCAAAAATATTGGGTAAGAAACTGACAAGTCTTTACCACATTTTATAGTTAAAGGTAGTTATTCTACTGTTTAAATACTGTATAAATGTGGGAGGTCATATATTAATGTGTTTGTGACATCAGAAACATTTTCAGTGAGTGCTCTTTTTGGACTAGGGAAAAGGTTTTGAGTTTTGAATATTACAGTGTTGTGTTGATATTACTCTTTTAACTCAACAGGTCAAGAATAATTAGTTTATTCGTAAAACCGCTTTAACAACCAAAACCAAAAATTTTACTCATGGAAAACCAGAAGTAACAACCAGGAGCGTGAAATCTAGGCCTAAAGCCCAAAATATACTTCACTTTTTACGCATACGTGAGGGACAACGTACAGTGCGTGTGACGCGAATTGCATCATCAGAACAGTACGCGCACCACCCGAGTTTTGTACGCTCAGGTCGCACATGCGCACTGAAATTATTTTGCAGTAATCAGGTTTTCCACATGGTGGCAACACTGTCCTCGGCCGTTGTTTCACAGTAGAAAACTAAACTAAAGAGACGGACAATGACAACAAAACTGCGGAGACTGCAACAACAGACGCTCACACTGACAAGCGCTTGTGAGTGAGAGGGTATGAGACAGCTCGGCTTTAGTTAAAAGAGTTCTAAAATATATTTGGTATCAGTCATGACTAAACAGAGAAAAACAGAGCAGACACTGAACATGGGTGAAGCTTTCTAGAGTGCATGTGTCGACCGCCCACATTCGCACACAACTTCAAATGGAGTATACTTTGAAAGGCTACGCATTTGACTGTACGCATACGCTAGCATACGTGTACAAAAAGGAAGTATACTTAGGCCTTAACTGCTCACCTCTGGCCCATGGGGTTGTATATTTCATTGCTCTGACAGCCGCTGATGGTGATTGGGTCAAAGAACTGGAAGGAACGCAAGCCAATGCCAGAGATGGCCACGAGATCGGAGCGGAACATGAGGAGAATGGCTTTGGTGTGGTAGAAGGCCATGCTCAAGTCATGACTCACTGGGATGACCAGAGGATTGGTGCGGCAGCTCAAACGCCAGTCACCTAAACATTTCAGGGGAAGGAATGGACACATATGACAGTAATCAGAATTTAGGAACTTGCTAATATCACAAAGTCAAATAGTTACACTCAAAAAAAAGCTCTCACCTAAGCTGTGGATGCTCTCTTTAGTGTCGATCAGCTGGACTGTGATGTTACACTGGGCTTGGTCAATGTAGCTGGTTCCATCTGCGGCTAAATGGATGATAACGGCCGCAGCAACCATAGGATGTGAGAAATACGCCTGCCGGACACAAGATCTGGTCTTACATTTACGCAAAAGTCTTCTTCTGTACTGTAGCAACACTCATTATATGCATATAGGTTGAGACATGGGCCTAACTATCAGACTCACTGTATTTTGGGAGTTTAGACTTGTTTAGTCTCGGTGGACTAAAAATGAATTCCCAAAACTTACTGCCAGATTCTGGTAGATATATTCTTCAAACAGTGGTGCAAGACGATGTTATGCTGGTCCTTCAAGAGTCACTCTTAACTTATCTGTCTATAAAGCCCATAAATCAGTCTTCATGTATTTCACACTTCAGCATGGTATTCTTATTAAGTGAGGGTCATTTTTTTAGGATTTTTTACAGACGAAAAGTCTCAAAGAACTTGACACATTGCACTTCTGGAGACTCCAGTTAGGTTGTAGTTCTGGAAAATGGTGGTGCTGGAGACTAAATGGTTTCTGATGGTTTCTAGACCTACTTCTTCACCTTAATTCTTAATTATTTTGCCGTTAACAAGCATCTTTTCTTCTCCACCTTTTTTTTTTTTTTTTTTTTTCTGACCCTGCTAACCCAATGAACATTTCGCTTACCAATAGTCATGCCTTAACTTTGCAAACTCTAGTATTGCATTAGTATTGCATCGTTCTCATAGGCTTTTAATCATTTTGACTTTTAGTCAGAGTTAAATCTCTTTTTTGGCTCTTACCTTTAACCAATACTGGGGATACCAGGAAACACCCTGAGCCTCTCGACATGGAAACCAGGCGTACTGAGACACTCCATCAGAGAGGTCAAACACTTTAGACTGGCATGTCTGGGGACAGAAAACATATACGTTTACCAGCGTTGGACAAAATTCATGTGAAGAATAAACTGAATAAATAAATATATCACAAAAATGTCATCAAACCGTCAAACTCCAAGCCTTGTTAAACATTTAAAGAAGGCTTTGTCTTGGATTTATTATGAATTTAAAGGAGTTTCTTACTGAGAAATATCAAACTGTCATCATTTACTTACTAATTCGTGCAATTTTGTGAATGGCACACAACCCATTTACAATTTACTTTATTTTCTAATTAGACTATGTTTAGCATAACTATTTATTGTGTTAGTTTTACAGTAGCTTGTCCCCCAGCTGAGAAAAACAGCCTGGAAGTTAACAACCTAAAAATACAGCATAACAATTTTGATGGATTTTGAAAATGACTTTGATCTTCTTCCTGTAATTATTTGATAGTATTTCTTACAAATTTGCTTTCCTGCCTTGTTCTGTTTGTCCTCCTGTAAACATGCAGAGCCAAAGGCTCTGTTGTCTACAACATGCCTTAACAAAATGACTGGTACATACTCATTTATAACCCTATTATATGACATATTGCAGTTCATTTAAGGATGAAGAATGTGGTCTGGATTAATGTTGTTTTGTCTGCTAGAGTTGTACTGCAGGTGGACAGCTCTGAAAACAATGTCTACCCTGATCTGCATCATGTGATGTGTACTACGGAAATTATTTTTATCAAACCTCACTGAAAAAAAAAGAGCTGTACACATCATGACATTAGACAAGGACACCATTCTCCTGACCATATGGAATATGATACATGTAATTGGAGCCACTATGGAAACCACACGGAAAAATAATGAAGCAGCTGACCAAGAGATCTGTTGATGTGTCATGTATGATCTTGTCCCTCCAGGGAATAAAGCTATATTGCATTTCCAAGTATTGCAACCGCAGGTGGCACTTTTTTTCCCCCTAAATGCAAGGCATGCACTTTTATACATGTTTATGCGAAGCAAAAAGCCTTCACCCAAACTGATAAGCACCATACGCTAGTGTAATGGAGAGGAAACCCTTGTGAAAAAGACATGAGCTTAATTGTATTGAATGTGCATTTGAAAAACTACCAGTACCTGGGTAAAAAATATTAAAAATAACCCAATAAAATGACTCCCAAGTGACGGTAGCTATTGACTTGCATTTTATGAATGCTCTAGGACCATGGTTTCAGATTAAGAAAAAAAAAAAGCTATTGTTCTTCTTCTACTTTACTGTTCTACTTAAGAAAAAAAAAGTCACTTACTGTACATCTTGGATGGCCTGAGGGTGAGTAAATTAACAGCAAATTTACAGTTTTACTGAGGTGTATTTTACGCTGAACTGTACTTAAAGAAAGCAATCTTTCTTCTTAACACACTTATAAGTATACCTTTTATAAGGTGATTTGTGTAGGTCAAATTAAAATTTTGCTTTAATGTACATTTTAACAACAATATTCATTTTGATGAATATATTAAAGATTATTATAATTTTAACTGTAGTGTTTTGTAGTAGTGATATTACATTTAAAGCTAATATAACAGTTAAATGTAACAAATATACCAGCTTACAAATGTGTAATTATAAATATGTTTAAATAAAATGGCATGCAAGTTTCAATAGTTTCAACTAGAGTATATTGTAGTTATGAATACTTGTCAGTACGTTCAGCAGTACTTGAACCATATTTCAAAGACAATAGAAGTAATTATGAAATTACGTATATAGGTGTAATTAAGTCCTACTTAAATGGATCAAAAAAAGCAATCTAAGGTTCAGCTAATTGCATTTAATAAAATATAAACTACAATACATTTCCATTTCATTGCAATTAAAATGCAATTAAGTGTCCAAAAATGTTACATTCAGTTCTCACTTTTCATTATAAGTACTTTTTTTCTATACGCTAAAATGTACTTTTCACAAGGGAATGTAGAAAACTACACCTCTACAGTGGCTTCTCGCCTCCTCCATGTTTATCATTGATTTGATGAGGTCATCGGAGGAACGGCTACCTATCAGTGGGTGGTGGAAGTCTCCCTGTGGATGCATAGCAGGACTGTGACATCACTGTAAAACCACAACATCACCGCCAGGAAAGGCCCACCAATAGCCCAGCATGAGGGGCTAAATAAACCAATAAAACAAATGATCTAAAACTTATTGACTCAAACCACAGGTTACTGGAATGTGAGGACAGGCAGTAAATTATAAAAGGAGCTGGAAAAATCAACACTCAGTGCTCGGAGCCGGTTGGGTTGTTTTTTCAACTGAGAGGAAAACCGATCTGAAAAAAAAAAGAAAAAAAAAAAAAAAAAAAAACTTGATTGAGATCTTGTGCTGTGAGGCTGGTCACGTCAGTGG
This sequence comes from Acrossocheilus fasciatus, assembly GCA_036784905.1. Taxonomy (NCBI): domain Eukaryota; kingdom Metazoa; phylum Chordata; class Actinopteri; order Cypriniformes; family Cyprinidae; genus Acrossocheilus; species Acrossocheilus fasciatus. The sequence continues at coordinate 35,205,950 of CM071942.1, read as the reverse complement.
ATCACTGACAGCTGCAAATTTCAACTTGGTGCGGTTCCAAGCGTAGAAAATTGCACCGTGATGTAATAGTGGCTGTTTTTGTCACCAGGTCCCACACTTTGTGGAATGTACGTGTAGCAAAGCAGAGCAGGGGCGACATGCAGAATAATTGCACTTATAACCCAGCACCATGGTCGACCCAGCAACTGGATGTTTCAATGTGAAGTTAATTATAAGCAAACAACCTCAAGTGCTCACTCCCGAAAACAAAGTAAGCCTGGGATGGTTTGACAATTGCGTCCGAGAGCTAATGTTTACCAGCTGTGTAGTTCTGGAGTGAACCCCCCCCCCCCCCCCCCCCCCTCCCTACCACCACCTTACTACACACACATATACACAGAAGAACCACAGCCAAACCCCAAGATTTTGTTTGTAAATCACCACTTAAGATAAAAGGGAAATGGAGAAGAATCATTGGGAGCCACAGGGGAAGGCCTCCTGCTTGCCTGTCCTTCCTCTGCCTGCATGGGCAAAACTCTTCTTGCTTATTTTGGCTGAGGCCTCACTGGCTATGTTTACATGCACAACTTTTGTTTCGATCGGATGGAATTTGTTCCGATTGATGAATTTGAATGTAGTGTTTACATGAACGCTAAATAAAGTGATCGGGTTGATGTGCGCGTTTATATGTCACAAGCTTCAAATTGGATTTGATTTTTTGACATGAGCACACTGGACGAATATAGAGAGTTTCCTGCTGTTTGCGCATAACCATTTTTTTCTTTATTTGTTTTAAACAGAATTAATATTTATCCACTTCTGGTCATAATTTGGTGATAATGAGTATATAAACTGCTGTGCCATGCTGGTTATATTTATCATGCAGTAATGAGTGGATGAGAAACAAGGACTGGTAGGACCTTGCCCGGCTCCACTTCACAGACACTGAGTGAAAGGAGAGTTTTATAATGACTACACAACATTTTAATCAACAGGAATAACAGCTTGTTCTGTGCGTCATACTTCATTACCAGGGCTTGGCATTAACTTTTTTGCTCACCAGCCACTATGTGTCACAACATAGGCTAGGAGACACAGAGGTAAGTGGTCAAACAAGGGTATTTATTGATTTTGACAGAGGAGTAACCAGGATGAGTCGACAGGTGAGAGAAGCACAGAGTGACAAGGTCCAGATAGCGAGGCTTGCAGTGGCTGCAATGATGATCGCTGAAAGGAATCCGGGGAGCGGTGGAGAACAGGAGCGGTGGAGATACGGAACGTCTGAGGTGAGGGAACACACAGGTGAGTAAGTCAGACTCAGGCTAGGTTCATGGATATGAACGGTAGACCGGACGAGGAGGGAGTGTGGAGAGTGCGTTGATATAGTAGGACTTGATTAGCTGCAGCAGGTGCGGGGAATCAGAAGGCAGGTGATTAGACTCTCTGACATTACCCCCTCCCCCAGGGGCGGCTCCTGACGCCCTAACACGACGACGGGGACAGCCACGGCCTCTGGGGGCGGGACAATTGGGGCGGTTCTGATGGAACTCCTCCAGGAGTGAAGGGTCTAGGACAGGGGTGGGCAAACTCTGCCCTTCCAGGCCACTTTCCGTCAGAGTTTAGCTCCAATCCTAATCAAACGCACCTGAACCAGCTAATAATTGTTATCAAGACTACTAGAAGGATACAGGCAGGTGAGTTTTATCAGGGTTGGATCAAATCTCTGCAGGAAAATGGCCTGGAAGGGCCAAGTTTGCCCATCACTGGTCTAGGATATTGTCCCGGGCCACCCAGGATCTTTCCTCCGGTCCGTATCCCTCCCAGTCCACCAGGTACTCGAGCCGGGCGCCCCGTCGCCGTGAGTCCAGAATGTCACAGACTTGATAGACTGCGGCCTCTTCCAAGAACTCTGGGGGAGGAGGTGCGTCCGGTTCGGTGCGTCCTGTGGTGGAAGGGGAAAAGGGTTTTAGGAGTGAGACATGGAAAGTGGGATGGATTCTGTACCTTGCTGGAAGTTGAAGCTGGTATGTGACTTCGTTGACCTGCCTCTGTATTGCACAGGGACTGATGTAATGGGGACTCAGCTTTTTGCAGGGCAGGCGGAGGTGGAGGTCCCGGGTCGGCAGCCAGACCTGATTGCCTGGCTGGAATGGAGAGGGTCTGACCAACGGACGTCTGCAAAGAACTTATGCCTCCACACTGCACGCTGGATGTGGATGTGTGCTGAGTCCCATACCCTCTCACTCTCTTGGAACCAGTAGTCCACAGCTGGAACCTCTGAGGGCTCCTCCATCCAGGGGAAGAGCGGGGGCTGGTAACCGAGTATGCATAAGAACAGGGTAAGACCCTTGGTGGATTGTCGGAGGGAATTATGGCCATACTCGGCCCAGGGCAGGAAGCGGCTCCAGCTGTGCTGGTTGTCCGAGCAGTATGTCTGAAGGTAACGTCCGAGCTCTTGGATCTTCAGTCTGGGGATGGTATCCGGAAGACAAGCTGACTGTTACCCTGAGGAGCTGAAAGAAGGCTTTCCATACATGTGATATGAACTGGGGACCCCGATCAGAGACTATATCCTCAGGCAGACCGTAATTTCGGAACACATGGAGGAAGAGACTTTCTGCCATCTCAAGAGCCATGGGTAGACCTTTCAGGGGGATCAGTTTGCAGGCCTTGGAGAAATGGTCCACGACCACAAGCACGCATGTATGACATTCAGAGTTTGGAAGATCTGTGACGGAGTCTACCCCGATGTGCAACCAGGGCCTGTGGGGAACAGGAAGGGGAACCAGCTTGCCAGCCGGAAGATGGCAGGGGGTCTTCAACATGGCACAGACTGAGCAGCTGCGGACGTACCTGATGACATCCTCGGCCATACTGTGCCACCAGTACCGAGCTTGAAGGAGCGAGAGGGTTTGCTGGCTGTCTGGGTGTCCAGAGCCCGGTACTTCGTGAACTGAGCCAAGAAGGGTTAACCACTGGGAGGATGGTATGTACGTCTTCCCTTCTGGGCCTCCATGCGGAGCTTGCTCAGTGCGGGTGGCGTCACGGATGTGCTTGGTGAGTTCCCACTGGATGGGGCTGACAATGAGGGCTGGAGGGAGAATGAGTTCCGGGTCTGAGGGCTGATCGGGAGCGTGTAACCGAGAGAGAGCATCTGCCTTCGGGTTCTGGTTTCCGGGACAGTACGTGATGGAAAACTGGAAACGGGTGAAGAATAGGGCCCAACGGGCTTGGCGGGGGTTAAGGCATTTTGCATGTCTAAGGTACTGCAGATTCTTGTGGTCGTTTATGACGGTGAATGGAGATGAAGCTCCCTCCAGCCAGTGATGCCACTCATCCAGAGCCAACTTGATGGCTAGCAGTTTTCGATTACCGATGTCGTAGTTCTGCTCCGCAGGGGTCAGTTTCCGGGAGAAATATGTGCAAGGATGGAGGCGGGGAGGCTCCCGACGCCAGTGGTCGAGGCATCTACCTCGACTACAAAGGGGACTTGAGGATCTGAGTGGTGAAGGATGGGGGCCGTGCTGAACGCTTCTCAGACGGGCTCCAGGACAGAGACTTGGGCTTGCCACGCAACATGGAGGTAAGAGGCGCTGTGAGCCGACTGAACAGGTGGATGAAACGTCTATAGAAGTTTGAAAATCCTAGGAGTCGCTGCAGTTCCTTCACTGACTGTGTTAGTGGCCACTCCTGAATGGTTTTAACCTTGCCCTGGTCCATCTGGATACCTTCGGGGCTGATGTTGTAGCTGAGGAACTGTACTGTGGAACGATGGAATCGAGGGCAGAGTTCTGGATACAGGTCTTGCTCCAGTGGGTGATTTCACAAGGTTCCCATCTGACTTCTGGAGAATGTTGGTTGAGCCAGGGGCGTCCCAGGATGATGTCCACTGTGGGTCCCTCCAGTACCAGAAATGAGATGGTTTCTTCGCGCAAACATCCGAATCGTAGTTTCAGAGGTGGAGCTCGATAATTCACCCTTCCACACCCAAGCGGTTTTCCTTGAATGGTCTCGACTCGGAGCTCCTGAGGCTGCCGCTTATGGGGTAGATTGAGCCTGGTTAGGAGGGCTTGAGATATAAAGTTCCCCGAGAAGCCCGAGTCGACAAGGGCGGAGACTGAAACAGAGGATTCTGGGGTGAGCAGTTGCACTGCCAGCCACGTTTCATCTTCAATGCCCTTGCTGATGGAAAGAGGTTTTCACTCAAAATCTCACGATACATGGCCCCATTCATTCTTTCATTTACACGGATTAGTCGTCCTGGTCCCTTTGCAGAAAAATAGCCCCAAAGCATGATGTTTCCACCCCCATGCTTCACAGTGAGTATGGTGTTCTTTGGATGCAACTCAGCATTCTTTCTCCTCCAAACACGACAGAGTTGAGTTTTTACCAAAAAGTGGTTTTTGGTTTCATCTGACCATATGACATTCTCCCAATCCTCATCTGCAGGACTGTTTCTAGCCATTTTGACACCCTAGGCGAAATCCCTATTAGCGCCCCACTCCCCATCCAACTCCCACACCCAAACAAGAGAATTAATATTACATACAAAATAACATAAAACTGATTATGTAAACACTCAAATCTTAAATAGCAACACTGATACATTTACAAATTATACTTGTAGGCCTATTTAAACCACATTTACTATGACAACCACATTTAAATTGGTTGTCATAATAGCGACACTAATTTGTGGAAATTCAGCATTAGGCCCATTTGTAAATTGACTGTTAAGATAAAACATGTTGCACAGTTTGTTATCTGTGACACCATTATAGCCACTGGATGCCTGTATAGCTCTATGTTAAAATCCCTAGTTGCTAAGAAATTGTCATCAGACATAAATTAATTTTATTACATTTGGATTTGGAAACATGTTTAGATATTATCAATGGCTACTTTATGATTTTATCTGTTTTTTTTTTTTTGTTCAATTGTTTTGTTGTTGTTGTGTCAGTTATTGCATTATTATTTCAGTCAAACCTATTAAACCTTTTTATACCCAAAACTACAAAGGCCTATAAAAGCCTGATCAGTGACGTAAAAGTAAGTCAGAATGCAGCTACTTGTTCTTTTATTACTCATTTAGGCGTGAACTTCCCCTTTAAATAATGTGATGCTCTGCCCTCTATATGTATGACGCTGCTCCCTTTAAGAGCTGCTGGAAGCGAATACATTTTTTTTTTTTTTGGAAGCGAATTAATTGATTCAGCATTTCGACACTTCCGTCAGGAAGCGTTAAATTTGACAAAGCGGTTTAATAAAGTATGTATTGATCTTAATTGGCTGTAAAAGTTGCATATGTAAATATTGCATGACACACTGAACCTTTAACAATGCATTGGCGCAAAAACGCACACCTTTTAGACCAGTTTCACATGAAACTTGATTTCTAGACTGCCACAAATACTGCCTAAAGAAAATACGGATTTTGTGCACTTTTTATGTAGCCTACCGATATTTTAAATTGGCCTTTGAACTTGCAAGGCAAAAAAAAAAAAAAGCCTTACCTTGCCAAAACACTGACAGAACCCATTGATCTAATGGATTTGTTGAGCGCTCCAAATGCAAACTTTGCATGCAACAATCAGAGGCAGCATTGACAGTGCTCTGATCCAATGGCATACAGGCACCGTCAGAATGACAGTACTCTAGCCCAATGATGTTGGGGGATCCAGTGGGGGCGGCAATCATATTTCAGGGTGTCCACATGCCACTCTTGATCACAACCTGTTAAAATGTAGCGGCAGTACGTGCGCTCATTGGCGCACTTTTTTGCCCCACTGTAAATAATGTTATGTGTTAAATTAACTCAGTCTTACTGAGTGAGTCATAGAGTCATTCATTCAAATGATTCATTCAGATGGCTCATTCATTCAAGAATGAACCAAGTGCCTGTCTTTATGAATGGGTTACTGAATCATTGATTTGTTTGATACACTGAATCATTTGGTAAGGAAACACTTATGAGATCTGAGTGATTAAGGTGTTTATACAACAGGCTTTACAGTCCAATTGAGTCATCAATCTGATTACTTTACCAATTATTTGGTTGGATGTAAACGTAGTCACTGTTTGGGGTCAAACTATTTTTTGTTTTCAGGGTTATTTTGTTTTCAGGTCCCATTGCAGTTTGTAGTTGTGGGGTCTGGTTAAAATTGTGTTCCTTGGATTTGATTCACATCAGCTGAAATTGTATTTGTGGGTTGTCGCCAATAGGTGGGGCCGCTGGAATAGTCACCAGATTTCTCTCCATTAGCGACGGCCCTGATCCTACAATAGTTCTTTTGGTATCCCTCCAACACCCCAACTCTTCCTTCCTTAGATTTGGTTCTTGGCTGGTTGCCATTAAACCAGTCAAGGAAGTCCTTGGGCAGTGTTTTTCAACCCTGCTCCTGGAGCCCCCCCAACACTGCCTACTTTATCTCGCACATTGACTCCAGGTCGTGGAGTCTCTCCTACTGAGCTGATGACCTGATTCAGGTGTCTGGTTAAGGAAACAGTCAAAATATGCTCTGTTCGGGGGGCTCCAGGAACAAGATTGAGAACCACTGTCCTAAGGGGTACTTTGGGCTTAGAGTGAATCTTGAGCTTGAACACTCCTTCATGGATGGAAAACAAAACATGTATACCTCCTCTTCATTAAACATTACATGAACATGTTGAAGTTGAATGTTGAAGTTCATCACTGCACCAAAAAAAAGAGCACATTTTCAGTAATTCTTTACAAAAGTTGTGGATATGTAACAGGTGTCCTGTGCAGAGGTAAAACAAAGTATTCTAGGGTTGACTCATGTCAGTCACAGCAAACTGCAGGGCTCTTTGAGAGGAACCCATGCTTTTCTGTATAACAAGCTTATTCACAAACAGCTGTGTGACCTGGCACCGAATCAGCCCCTGGATCGCATGATTAAAGGATATGTTTGCCGATTTTCAACTAGCTTTGTATTGTTTCAATTTTGGTAATATATGCTCATGTGCACTCAGCAATGTGCATTCTTTCTCTGTGATACCTGCTTTCAGATGTCCTTGTTTATAAGTCAGCAAAAGTATGAAAGTTCGATCTCTCGTTTAAACATAAGCCCTGGAGCTGTCAAAAGTCTGTCGGATGACACAAAATGACACAATCTGCATCATCTAATAGACTTTTGACAGCTCCAAGGTTTTTGGTAAAGTGTTAGAATGAACTTCTGCTTTTCTGTATTCCTGCCCATGGAACAGTCAAATCAACAGAGGATAAGCTCCATCATCAAAAGTGCAATGTTGGTGTCAAAGTTTTTGGCAAAAAGGAAGCACCACAGTTTTTCTCTGTTTTCTGTTGTCTTGTAGCACTCTCTCTATCGCATTCACAGCCAAGTTTTATTGAAAGCCCATCTTGCAAGCAGTGATTTCCCTCTTTAACAGAATGGCTTAAATGAACCAGAAATTGTTGTTTTAGGTATTGCGTCATTTTATCTTTTGCAAGATTTCTAAGTGAAGAAGCATTGCCATTTCCCTAAATCTGCTGAAAGTTGATGTGCATGAAGAGTGTGAAGATGTGCAGCTGTCCGTACTAACTAGAATACTGAACAATTGTGTCACTGTGAATATTTAGAGGGATTTCGCCTTTGTTTTTCTGTTTTAAAGACTTTCAGCTCTACTGTTGCTTTTCTTCTGCAAACACAAACCATTTTAAGGGAAAATTTGCATATTTGTTTTCACTGCCCACATTGGATAAACCTGAACTCATTTTTCCAGCAAAATTGGGACAAATAAGACAATGCTTTGTCAACTAACCACCTAACATCTGCAAGATATTTATTGAAATACCTTTGTGAGGTTTAAACAATGATCAGAGGGAACCCTGCACAAAGTTTGCCATGTGAGGTAACTAACATCATTTGGAAGCCATGCCACAAAAGCTCTTGCAGTGTTGGGAGTGGAAACACTCTTCTTGTCTAGGTGCAACACCATATCAACCAAAATGATTTATGACAGCACTGATCTCATAAGTGGGACTGCACCTGGTATGGCTTCATCTAGTATGTCAGGCCTAAACCATTGGCTCTCGCATCTGTGGGCATACAAGGAAAATGTGCGGTTGGCCAATTGCTTCCCAAGAGCGGTTCGTCTATGAGCTACCTCCACATCACATAAACAGCCCTCGTTCAACAGACTTCCAAAAACCCTCACGTGTTAACAGCCAGCAGTGTAAATGGAGGTTGCCAGTCCAGTCTTCAATTGGAAAACCAAATAGTATTTTTTTAAATTATATATGAAGCATAAGAAGCTCAACAGTATGGCAAACCAACTACTCCAATTCTGGTTGCACAAAGAATTAAATTCACATTCTTAAAATAAATGTACACAAAATCAACTGACGGCCCTAAATATCTGAAAGTTGACTGCACAAATTTATCTTGCCACACAGCAATCAAAGCATTGCTGAAGACGATTAGTGAACCAACAAGGAAATGGGCATGATTCATTTGTCCCTCCCACCTTGCAAGACCTTGCCAGTGTTTTGTGGTTGTATCTGTTCACACGCAGACTCCAGCAGCACAATGTTCTCCTGTGTGCTGTCATTATGCCTCCAGGGCAATGGAGCTGACGTCATCACTTGCTGAGAAGCATGGACGCCTTTGAGATCAGCTGGCTGCATTATTTGACCACGTTATGCTAGCATGTGCTTACTTACTGTTAACTGGTGGATTCCCCCTGGACCAGCGTCAGCTAAAAGTGGCATCCCAATGGTACCACCACATAAACAAGATGTTCTGTTCAAACATTATTACATCAGAGAACTCTTGAGTCCTGTTCGTGCTTGGTCAGGTGTAGGGTGTAAGAAGTACCTCAACTGACCCCAGCAGCAGTTAGCCCAAGAGACAGGTAAAATTAGGAGCAGGTAATTATTGAAATAAGTCAACAGTAATTTTGATGCACAATTAGCCGGTCTGTGTAACAACCTGAAGACTTCTTTTCCAGACTTTTAAACATGCACAGAACTGGAAAGGATGCATTTACAAAACTATGTGCTATATAAAGGCAACTCCAAAAACTGTTGCCAGATGATAGTAGTATAAGCCATTATATTCACAAAGTATGAAAAGCGCACAATGCATGCATACTATTTTATTATTGTGCAAAACAGGCATGTGCCTGAAGCTGAATAACACATTCAGAGCAAATCATGTTCAAATCAGATGGATGCATTGTACACTCTTAAATATTATTAAACATATTAAAATAATGTTTTTTTTTTTTTTGGTTCCATCAAAAAAATAAATAAATAACATCCATGAAAACCTTTCTCCACACTATGGAGAAAAAAAAATGCTGAGAACTGCTCACTGTAAGGTTCTTTGAGGAACCAAAAGTGGTTCTTCTATGGCATCACTGCAAAAAGTAGTATGACTGCAATGTAACTACTTGAACTGAAAATGTAACTTAACATCCTAATAAAACAGAATTTTCACTGGAATCCACAATACGTAACTTCTCCGTAATTAGTTGGTATTAAATGTTAATCAAAGTTCAAATGGATGAAAAAGGACTAGTGTTACTGTAAATTACATAAATCAAGAGCATCTCTTCCAGGCCACACAGAAGAAAAGACGATGTGTTCTCTCTAGATGCAAGACACACAGCTGGTCTTTAAAATGTCAGGTGGTGAGCAGAAACGTTACAGTGTGCAAGCTTTCAGATGTGGCTCTCACATAAATGAAAATGTGCTCCCTTGACCTAAAGATCAGTTTGTTCTTCACGGCACATAGCTTAAAGCAGTGGCTCCAGGCCCACTGGCATCTGATGCTCCAGCACAGACCCATCCTCCCCCTCTGCACTCTGAAACCATCCCAGCAGATCCCTATCGGCTACGCTCATTTCCCTACAAGGGTGAACGGGCCTTGAACGTACGAGACATGTCCAAACCCTTCTGAATGAGGGGACACGACAAACAACTGAAGAAAACAAAACAACACAAGCATTTCAAAGATGAGTGTGTTTAAAAGCTCTTCAAGTAGCTCTGATATGCCACTTCAGACACCAATACAGACGGCAGATGGCACTCTAAGAGCCAGATGAAGCTAGAGTCATGTGGGCTACATGTTTAAGAGTATGAATGAAATGGGTGAATCTCACAAAAACGGTTTAGGACATATTCAACCTATTCAAACAAACAACAGCAACAATAAAACATAAGTTTTGCATTAACAAGCAAAAGCTACTTTAAGGACCATTTTTCAGCCATTCCTTAGCCATACCTAACACCGTCTGTTCTTAGAAGGCAACAGGCCAGGACATTGTGCACAAGGGCCGTTTGACACTGTGGTTGGCGCGTAATTTCACAGACATCTTTATGGTTTACTCAGCTCTGGAGATTTTATCTCCTGTCTTACCAAAGGAACTAATGCAAGTATTTGTGGCAAGCCAAAGTTTTTCAATGAAAAGGCTTAACTGTATAAACTCATCTTTACTGATTTTTGTTAAAGTGTTAGTTCACCCAAAAATGAAAATTCTGTCATTAATAACTCCCTCATGTCGTTCCAAACGCATAAGACCTTTGTTTATATTTGGAACACAAATTAAGATATTTTTGATTAAATCTGAGAACTTTCTGACCCTCCATAGACAGCAAGAGAACTACCAAGGTCAAGGAAACAGAAAAATATTAAGGACACCTTTTGCCCACATAAATATCAGAAAAATGCCCCAGATTGCATATTTTGGTTCAGTTTGGACCTCTGGATAAAATTGAGATGTTTGTTGTTGTTGTTGTTGTTGTTTGTTTGTTTGTTTGTTTGTTTGTTTGTTTTTCCTCCTTGAGTATAAAACTCATATACAAACTTTTTTGTTATGTGTATATATATATATATATATATATATATATATATATATATATATATATATATATATATATATATATATATATATATATATAAAATAATCTTTGCTCAATAACCTGTTAATTTATTTAAAAAAAATAATAAATATTTAATAAAAATATTATATGTCAGGGTTAAATAGGGTTAAATGGCTTAAGACCAGTGTTGAGGGTAACGCATTACAAGTAAAGCGAGTTACATAATAATATTACTTTTTTTAAGTAACTAGTAAAGTAACGCATTACTTTTTTATTTTACAAGAAAATATCCGAGTTACTTTTTCAAAAAAGTAACGGCAGTTACTTTTTTCCCATTTATTGACTGACAGTGCGCTGTGTGAACACGATGTTACTGTAGTTCTAGACTAAATGTGATTGTGCATTAACTGATTTAGTATTCATCAAAATGAATTAAAACAGTGAAATGCAAAATCAGAATATGACGCAAACCTGCAATAGTTAAATATGTTAAGCCAGTGGTTCTCAACTGGTTTGGCCTTGGGACCCACGTTTTCCCATGGTCATCAAGGCGTTTCCCCCTCTGTACAGATCACGTCCCAGTAGAATCCCCTTCGGTAGAAATCGGGATCGCGTTTCCGGTATAGAGCCCTGTACGGGCCTCAAATTTAGGCCCTAGCCAAGATGCTCAGGCCCTAGCCCGGCACGTGTCCAACAGTTTGACAATATTACTGCCCATGTCGAGCCCATCTTTTTTTCCCCTTCTCCCAAATCAGATTATAATACTGTTTCAGCTATTAAAATAGTTCAGTTTTGTATGTAATGGCAAAGTGATTATATTTTGTTTCGTTTTTTTTTTTCATTAAGTTAATTTAGAAAAACTTTGGAGCATTTTTTTGTCCATTAAATAAGTTTTTTTTTTTTTTTTTTCTTATAGTAACGACCAAGCGGCCAGCGGCAGACCGGCAGGCTGATCATTGCCTATGTTTGATCAATTTAGCCATCTCAAATCATCACGACTTGTCTAAAATAAAATCTATAGATATAGCCTACTGAAACAGTTCAAGCATATAACAATGTTTAAACGTTAAACCTAGATAAATGTGCGCTGCCTCAAATAGTTTGTGCGGAGAATCGAAAGCGCAGGACATGGAGGCATCAGCACAATCAATTGCATTTTTTTCAATGGAAACACCTTAAAAGACGCCATAGTTTTTGCTCATGAAGGTAAGAGTAATAAATCATTCGGAACTGTAAAGGGTCTACTCTTATTTAGGGTCTACTCTTATCTACTCTGCCGTCTCCTCTTGAACAGGAGGGCCTCACAAAAATTAACCTTAAGTCAGCGAATACATACCTCACAGACATGATAAATATATATATAGAAAGCTTTAAATTACTACTTAACGAAATAAATCAAATCGAAAACAAAAACAAAAACTCTTTCATTATAATTATAACCCGTGAAGATGCACTTCTCTCTAAAGGCGTCTAATGAGGAGACGGCGAGTCAGGATCATCATCTTCATCTTTGCGACACTGACACAGAAAACACTAGTTTATTAGTAAATAATTCAAATATCTCCTTACTATTTCCCCCGGACACATTCATGGTAATTTTGCTGGGGCTTTGCGGCAAGCTTCAGCCTATTGCGAGTATTTGAAGCAGAACTCTTCATCTGCGCTGACGGCGCTCTCTGCTGCTGCAGGACTCTAAACACTGTCGAGCCGCTCTTCACAGGCGCGGCACGGTCTCGTGTTGTTTCCACTAGCGCAACATTTTTTTTCAATCACTGGATGTCTAATTGTTTCAATTAGATGGATGTCTAAAATAAAAAAATAAGGAGAAGCCTAAAACAGGCCCGAGGCCCGGCCCGTGAGACGTAAAAAAGTCGGGGCGTCAGTCCCGGGCTGAAATGCAGGGCTCTAGCGTTCCCCTCGGTAGAAATCACATTTCCCCCTCGGGGGCAGGCACTCGATCTTTACTTAAACTGCATATGACAGAAGTGTCAACAGCTTTCATGCACGTCTTTTAAAATAAAAGTATCGCATAAGAAAAACATTTAGAATTACATTTTTTTGTTGTTGTTGTTGATGTCGTTTCTTTGGCCATACACTCCGCGACCCACTCAGAACAGTGCTGCGACCCACTTTAGATAAACTAACAATTGTGCTTCATTGTTTTGTTTTGTTTTTATTGCTGAAGAGTGTTGAACCTTCTTCTCCTGCGTTCTACTGTACAGACGAATTTACTTTTCCTTCAGCCTGAGTTTTATTCGTTACACTTTTTGGTGTGAAAGGGCTTTTACATTTACTATAAATAGAACTTCTTGTATTAAAAACAATCAAGCCCTGCTCATATTTTAAAAGTAGCACATTACTTTCCATAAAAAGTAACTAAGTAACGTAATTAGTTACTTTTTTAGGGAGTAACGCAATATTGTAATGCATTACTTTTAAAAGTAACTTTCCCCAACACTGCTTAAGACTATCTTTAAAAGCAGACCATTTTGTACACAAAACAAACAATATATAATATAATAAAAACATTGTGTAATCATGTATACAGTGTAATTATGCCTTCCATCAGGGAAAATTAAGTCTGATTTCACGTCAGTGTCACACGAACCTCTAAACAACAAAATCATCTTGGTAAAGATGGCATATGTTGCATCAAGCCAGCCAATAATTTTACAGCTTGTCAAATTGAAAAAGCAACATTCCTCAAATAGTAGGTGAATAGACTGTGTCTGGTCCAGAAACGTGCAAAGCGTCTAAAGGTCATTTACACCTACGCCAGTTTATAACGTCAAAGTGACCAGACACCATTCATTTTCAAAGAGAGTTGCTTGTGTGAGGTGACATGAACGAATGTCAACAATACAAAGTTGACCAATACAAAATGCACAGTGACATGATGCAATGACTACAGTGAGTTCACATGATTTGCCTCAGAATACAACTTTCACTAATCAAGCTGAAACACCCACTAGGCAACCTCTATCACTGTATGTGTTAATGCATCTAAGGCTGAATCTAGTGGGACACTAACCTTAGTAATAGCAGGATATCCAGCAGCCACGTCAGCTGGACAGTACAGCCTCTCTTCATGGGACACTTCCACTGAGGTGGCCCACTGGTCCAGAAAACCATTCGGCGTGTACAGGCCACAATCCTTCACACTCGTCTCCCGCTCAAAGTCTTCACAGACGCCGTCGCCGTCATAATAGTAGCACATGCTGGGCTCATCTGAACACAAGTATGCATGTTTGTGTTTGAGAAAGACAGAGAGAGACAGTCGTGTTAGCATCTCATACATTCTACGAACACTAAATATACATTTTCCAATAAAGGTTCTCCGAATATAATTATGATACACAGTGTGGGAAGCATCTTTGAAACTATATCTTGTCAAGCCACAAACTATTCCAAATTTAAAGTACCTTAACTAGCCTTTCAAAAGTATAGCCATGGTACAAGCTACAAACAAGAAGGGGGAATATCTTTAAAGTATATATCATATGCTAATTCTGAAGTTTGTAAATCTACTGTAAATGACAGAGACAGCATTGCAACTTAAGTTTGCTATCAATACAACTTGAAAACATAACAGCACAAAAAGCAGCATTTATCAAAATATAAAAAAAGTGATTCAAATGAATTTGTGAATCATTTATTTTATCAGTGAATTGCATATGATATTTATTATATTTGCTCATGTTGTCTTTTGCAAAATATTTGGAATGTACATGATGATGATTACAAAATTTTCGTTTTTGGCAAAACTATTATTTTAATAGTAAAATGTACTATATATTTTTTGTCAAAATGCCTAAATTATAAACAGCCAAATATCACATCTTTGCATTAGGACTTACAGAGTTCTTCTTGTGTTTCATTGAGTTATTTATTGTTTGTATGATCACTCAAAAAATCCATAAAATATTAATATTTATCTATTAAAAAGTATAAAAATACTTCAGTTAACTGAAGGAGTTTATTCAGTTGCTCATTATTTTGCATATTGTTTCATAAGACTCCACTGTGACAAAGCAGTTAATAGAGCCTAAACTCACTGAAGAAAAAAAAAAAATACAAAGAAAGAAAGAAAGAAAAATGACATCTGATAGACCTCTTGCACAACAAAGTCATTGACTCCTCTCTTTCAGTCTATCCTGATAATAAATCAGGATGCTTTGTATGTAGTGGTTATCATCTCGGCAATGTTATGTAATCCAGAGGTTTTTTTTTTTTTTCTTTTTTCAGAAAATGGATCTGTAGCTGTATTGTCTGAAGGTCTGCCAGTTATTGTTTAATCCCAACATTAATTTGCATTAAGTAAAAGTCCAATTTAATGCATAATCATAAGAATCAATCTGATATATCCCATCAATAATATTGTTTTAATGGCTTTCAAATGTAAGTATCATAACTGGTATATACCTGCTACTATCAAGTTCTTACAGGCCAGGCTAAAATGCACCACTCAGTTTTATGCAATGTAACATTGTACTGTAACTCTATCCATCAATGGATCAAGGTTGAGTGATCTGCTATAAGGATAATTCATATATTTGGCTATCTTGTTTCAAGTAATTCATTCAGATGTTGATACTGTACAAACATGGTATGGGGCTGCTATCGAGTCCAGGATGTGAATCCATCACTTATCTCGGTGCATCTAGGCGTACTACAAAAGAAAAGAAGACAGGATCGCGGCCGCGCGTCTCGTTTCTCACGGCCGCTCCATACGCGTGCTGGACGGCGATCAAACGGAAGGGGCGCCACTGACACGAGCGGAGGTAGTCATTCCATGAATCATGCCAGTTATTTTCTCTTATCTCAGTTGTTTTGTCATAAGCTATACTCCATTAATTGATACAATAAATATATATTTCCAAGATGATCAAATCCGAATGCACTGCCTCAAAGTTGTATTGCTTGTTTGATCAGCCGTTTGATCAACGGTCTCTCTCTACGTAGCGTTTTATAAAGACGGCGGACCTTTTACAAGTTTATTTCCTTTATCGATAAAAGCAACTTATGGCAGAGACAGAGGATAAGGAATATTAACATTGTTGCTAATTAATTACATGACGAATCCATCATGGCGGAGAAAATTAATCGTAGATGGAGGTTTTAATCGCAGGTTAGAATTCTAATCCCCGATTTGTTAATCTCAGTTGAAAATTAAGTGGTGTAACACAACTCGATTTAAAATAAAACCCAGATCAACAAATCCTCGATTAGCTCTAAACTTTGCTTAATTTAATCCTTGTTGGTGCAACCCACCCTATGAGAAGAAATGGCTCCAAATTAAAAGTATGCAGCCCAGGCACACTGGGAAAAGTTTTCATGAAAAGTGTTTCAAATGTTCAGTGAGTGGTTAAAAATCATGTTCGAGTACATCCAAATATGAATCTGGCAGTGTTTTATTGCAATGGTTGTTGTACGCATAGTGCCAGGTCAGGTGAATGGCCCTGAAAGGTTAATGCTCTATGTATTAATGCACTGAACCTTAAACAATAGTGTTAACAAATGCAAATGTGAGATATAAATACCTTGCTTTGAGCGCTTTTATAATTTTAGGGACTCATACCCAAGTGTTCCACAAGTGCAATGCTGTACTAGGTACTCTACAGAGAAAGTTCACTACGTCAGAACAGCCAAACTTATGGAGCTGGTTATGTGATGCAAAATGTGTTAATTTTCAAATCATGCACTATGGTAATAGTCTAATTTCTGTGGAAAGAAATTAAAGTTGTTGGTGTCTTATTGCCACTAGTGATAATTTCAGCTAGAAACCGCAGTGAATTATGTGTTTACGTACATTTTTGGAGTTCTTCAAAACATAGGTAGAGGCTATTTTTTAAGGAATCTGAGTGGAACATTGGTCTATATTAAAGGGATAGTTCACCCAAAAGTGAAAATTTGATGTTTATCTGCTTACCCCTAGGGCATCCAAGATGTAGGTGACTTTGTTTCTTCAGTAGAACACAAACGAAGATTTTTAACTCAAATCGTTGCAGTCTGTCAGTCCTATAATGCAAGTCAGTGGGCTTGAGTTTGTGCGAGCAAACGTAATACAGTCGGTTTGAACAATCAGGATAAGTGGAAGTATTACCATTTTGATTAGCTGTCATACCCACAATCTCTGTGCACTGTGTAAACAATGAGTGACATATACGCGCGACAGATCGCTTCCGGCGCTTGCGTAAACTACGCCAGAGCACATACAGACATCACACACCGGATTCCGTGCACGCACTCAGGGCAGTTGGACATAGTGGTTTATTAGAGGTAAAAAATTATAAAAATACCATTAAGTTTCTCGCACAAACCGATCGTTTCGTGTCTTAGGACATCAATGTATCGTCACGAGCTGCAGGGTTTAATTTGGATTTGTCTGTGCAAACGCCGTTAAAAATCTTTGTTTGCGTTCTACTGAAGAAACAAAGTCACATACATCTTAGATGCCCTGGGGGTAAGCAGATAAACATCAAATTTTCATTTTTGGGTGAACTACCCCTTTAAGCACTTATTAGGTATGGTTACATTTCTGTATGAAAGTCAATTAAAAATATTTGATAATCTACTGGAGTTTACAACCCCAAATCAGAAAGAGTTGGGACAGTATGGAAAACGCAAATAAAAAAAGAAAGTAATGATTTCTAAATTTACTTTGACTTGCATTTCATTGCAGACAATATGAACAAAATAGTTCATGTTTTGTTTGGTCAACTTCATGTTATTTGTAAATATACATCCTTTCCAGTCATTCAGACCTGCAACACATTCCAAAAAAAGTTGGGACAGTAAAGCATTTACCACTTTGTAATGTTGCCATTCCTTTTCACAACACTTAAAAGACGTTTAGGGACTGAAGACACCAAGTGATGAAGTGTTTCAGGTGTAATTTTGTCCCATTCTTCCTGCAAACAAGTCTTAAGGTAGGCAACAGTACGGGGTCTTCGTTGTCGCATTTTGCGCTTCAAAATGCGCCACACATTCTCTATTGGAGACAGGTCGGGACTGCAGGCAGGCCAGTCAAGTGCCCGTACCCTCTTCCTCCGCAGCCAGGACATTGTAATGTGTGCAGAATGTGGTTTTGCATTGTCTTGTTGAAATATGCATGGACGTCCCTGGAAAAGATGTCTTCTTGAAGGCAACATATTGTGCTCCAAAATCTCTATGTACTTTTCAGCATTAATGGTGCCATCACAGAAGTGCAAGTTAACTTTGCCAAGGGCACTGACACAACCCCATACCATGACAGACCCTGGCTTTTGGACTTGTTGCTGGTAACAGTCTGGATGATCCTTTTCTTCTTTGGTCCGGAGCACACGGCATCCATCCCTCCCAAAAAATACCTGAAATACTGATTCATCTGACCACAGTACATGTTTCCACTGTGTGATGGTCCATCCCAGATGCCTCTGAGCCCAGAGAAGTTGACGGCGCTTCTGGACACTGTTAACAAAGGGATTCCTTTTGGCACAGTACAGTTTTAACTGGCATTTGTGGATGTAACTAAGTATTGTGGTACTTGACAAAGGTTTGCCAAAGTAGTCCTGAACCCATGTGGTGATATCGCTTATAGATGAATGACGATTCTTGATGCAGTGCCGCCTGAGGGATCGGAGATCACGGTTGTTCAGTTTAGGCTTGCGCCCTTGTCCTTTACGCACTGAAATTCCTCCAGATTCCTTGAATCTTTTAATTATGTTATGCACTGCTGAAGGTGAAATATCCAAATCTCTTCCTATCTTTCTTTGAGGAACATTGTTTTTAAACATTTCAATAATTTTCTCATGTATTTGTTGGCAAACTGGCGATCCTCGGCCCCTTTGCTCCTAAAGGACTAGACCTTTCTTGGATGCTGCTTTTGTACAAAATCATAATAAAAATCACCAGTTGACATCACCTGTTTCAAATCACATTATTATTTAACCAATTTAACTCATTACTAGCCCTAAATTGCTCTTGTCCCAACTTTTTTGGAATGTGTTGCAGGTCTGAATGACAGGAAAGGATGTATATTTACAAATGACATGAAGTTGACCAGACAAACCATGAAATATTTTGTGTTCATATTGTCTGCAATGAAATACAAGTCAAAGTAAATTTAGAAATCACTACTTTCTTTTTTTATTTGCGTTTTCCACACTGTCCCAACTTTTTCTGATTTGGGGTTGTAGTTTAGTACTAAGAGTTCTGAAAATGAGAAAAAAAAGTCTAATTTCCATTTTACTTCCTTGGTTGTGTTTCTAAGACCACACACACAAGATTATTGGATATCATAGGCAGCAAAGTATACATACACACTTGTCAATGATGAGTGAATTCACAACATTTACCAGCCATAAATGATTCTATGATTCCATGAAACTGTTTCAATTTTAGTGGTGGGCCGTTATCGGCGTTAACGTGCTGCGTTAACGTGAGACTCTTATCGGGCGATAAAAAAAATATCGCCCTTAATCTATTCTCAAAGTTGGGTTGGGAGCTGGGTATATACTACGCAAGCTATGATGACTTTCACCTTGATATTTTAGCGCGGATGTATACCTAGCCGAACTGCACTATAGGAGAGAACGAGTCTTCGAACCTGTGTGTATGTCTACTGTGAAATTACCACATCAAACGTGACGTGCTAACATGGATGCAGCTATGAAGCCGCCGGGTTTGCTTCAGGGAAAATTTATTTTTAAGAAGCTTCCCAATGGAAATCTCAGTGTTTCCCCTACCATTATTTTAGGGGGGCGGCTCGCACCCCCAACGGCATCCCCCGCCCCCCTTGAAGGTCAAGTTGATTTTATTTAATTTTATTTTCTCTATAGCGCCAGACCACAAAAGAAGTAATTCAATGTTACCTTCCCTATAGAACAGGTGTATACCTTGTTCTTTTATTAAACAAACTAAATAGCCTTATGTTATTTATCTTATTTACACGAAGGCTCGTCATTTATGTCTCTAACGTTACTTTACATGGTCGTGCTCTCTGTATCGCGCGCACAGCGGAGTTCCGCCCCGGTTTGCACACGCACACGCACATGCACACGCACACACACACACACGCGCGCGCGTAAGCGCACACACAAGTGAGCACACTCCCACTCCTATTTGTAAATATTAAGCCGCAAAATGTCTATTTAAATATGACTTCTGCGTGTCTCTGTGTTAATGTATGGTGCAGACGCTCGGGTTTGTTTACTCATACAGAAGCGCGCGACGCTTGCGGTGACGTCTGTCTCACTAAATGAGGACATGAACAACATCTCCAGAACTGCTCTGAGAGTCACTTCATGAGCATTCGAGCGTTTCATTTGAGAAAAACTATCCTCATATCATATACACAGAAATGTAAAGGTATTCACGGCAACCAGTCAAAATAAAAGTTCAGTTTCACTTGAAGACATTGGGCAGAACGTAATAGACTACTACTACTAAAACTATTAAAACCTTGTCTTTAACCCTCTGGGGTCCGAGGTCATTTTGGGGCCCTCGGAATCATACAATGATAATAACATTGCTAATAACATTGAAGACAATCATACAATGTCTTCAATGTTATTATCAATATTAAATCCCCTTTATTTTTATGTCGGGAAAAAACGGAACGCCCCCCCTAGGCAGTACCGCGGGAAGTAGGGGTGCTGAGGGTGCTGCAGCACCCCCTGGCTCGGAGCTAAAGAAAAGATGGGGGTGCTGGGGGTGCGGTGTTAAATATAATTCAATTTAAATTTTGTAACAAAAAAGAAATAAAACTAATTTTATTAATTTGAATATTCTTTAAAAATCATATGGGGGAAAAAAAAGCTTAGGGCTATAATGACAATAAGCAACAATTGTCGCGTGACGTCACCACGTCCGCATCCGTCATTGAAGATTTAAAAATACACCAGTCAACATGGCGCAAAAACGCATTTCTGATTTTTTCACGAAGCCCAAACAAAATAAAAAGAGACCGAGCCTTGAGCTGGCGGATCAGTCGGATAAGGGAGCAGACCTGGTCCTGCAGCCTATGCCTAGTTTGACTGTGCAAGTAGTTTTGAATCATACTGATTAAAAAAAAAAAAAAAAAAATAGTTGCCATGACTTTTTGATCCTATTTTTCCCTGTAACACGTCTGTACCCAACTTAAGAATTAATGAGCATATCTACAGCTATTACAAAGAAACCAAGAAAGAGCAATAGAGTCCATACCTCAGCAGCAACTATGTCGCATTCAGAATGCACAGACCGTATATTCTATTGTCCTACACCAACCCTACACCTAAACCTACGGAGCCCGCAGAATGCGGCATTCTGATCTTTAACGTTATCTTTTCGTGGATCAATGCTTTAAGGTTAATTCAGTATATAATAATTAAAAAAAAAGAAAAAAAAAGAAGTTACATCAACAATAAAATAGTACAATGATGAAGTCGCTTAGCTTATATTAAACATAAAACTTGAACAAAACGGATAAACTGATGACGTGTAACCGCGTTGCAACATAAAAATAAAACGTCTTTGTATTTTCCCCTTTGTGGCTCATTATTATTATTATTATTATTAATAATAAATAAATAAAAAAACATATAGGCCCACAATAAAATAGTATAATTAAGAAATTCACTTTTAATTCAACTGAAGAATATTAAAATAATATTAAACTTTGTTAATAAAACTTCATAAAATTTGTAACGCAAATAAAATGGATTTCCCCTTTTAAAACGATCGTTTGTGGTTCGTTATTATTAAAACAGATCAGTCATAAAGTAGTACAATGGCAAATTTGCATTTATTAAACATGCAACTAGGCTACATCTTCTTCAATTTGTTAATATTAACTACTTGCTAGGCCTACTTGCTTTGTAACCCAAATAAATAAGGTTTCCCTTATTTAAAACGAATGCTTAGTTTGTGGTTCATCACTATTTTTTTTTTTAATGAAAACACAGCAACAATAAAGACCAACTCAGTTATTTTAAACGAAATGAAACGTTTATTAACAAAAATCTTCACGCCTTGAGTTTTCCCTCTTTTCCTTGCTTTCCTTCAGATTTAAATAAGTGCCGTGAGCGTTTTACTTTCACTTTCAAATTAGGGCAATTCGGTGTCAAGCAGTTGTTTGCTTTTAGTTCGTTTGAGTTTTCTCTCTTTCCCTCACTTTCCTTCAATTTTAAATAGCCTAGTTTGAAAAAGCACCGTGCACATTTTACTTTCACTTTTAAATTGGCGTTTCTGTATCAAGCAGTCGTTCGTTTTTAGTTTGTTTGTGTTTTCCCTCTTTCTCTCACTTTCCTTTGCTTATATAGCTTATAAAAGCATCGTGCGCATTTTACTTTCACTTTTAAATTAGCGGCAATTCGGCATCAATTGCTTGAATTCAATTCAAGCAACAACAAAATACAATGTATTACATATAACATATAACTTTTACTAAAACAAAATGAATAAAAATAAACCATGATATGCCTAATATAAAATAACAAATAGCTTACTGCTGCTTGTATAAAGTTTAAATATGTATAGAAAAACTAAAAATCAGTAAAGAATGAGGAACAAATAATTATGAAATGTAGAAGCAAAACGAATAAGAATGTTTGGAGGCACTGACCCCTAACACCTTGATGCAAAATAATGAAAAAAAAAAAATACATAGTTTAAATAAAATAAAAATCAGCAAATACTGTGGAACCAAATAAATGAGAAACGAATGTTTAAAAAAAACGTCTATTATTACGTAGATTAATGGCAGAAATCAACAGGCTTTTCAAAATCCAAAATATTTTTTTAAAACAGGCGTTTTTACATTTAATTTTGAAACTCTTCTGCCATCGTCTTGTCTGTCTCACCTCACTGTTCTTGTCAGTCAGCTCGATTCACTCTCCTCACGTGATAAATTAAATCTGATCTGTGATGCGCGACTGTCGTTCTTTCGGTGTGCTGAGCAGCCACGTTCAGTTTTAATTGTAGTGTCCTCTAACTGAACTAAAATAATTGTATTACTATTAAAAAAATAAAATAAATAAATAAATAAATAAATAAAATAAAATAAAATAAAATAAAATAAAATAAAATAAAATAAAATCAAAACGACGGTGGGGGACGGTGCCGCAGTGGACAATTGGTACCAACACCGTCTATCGCAGCAAGCGGCAATCCTAATGTCCAGCTGAACTAAATTGATTTTATTTCTATAAAAAGGCCCTGTAACACCGACTACAGGACCAAGCCTGTGTATTGCACACTTATAACTTCGCTACTGGCAAAACTCTCCTCCCCTCCCCTTCCCTTTTTTTTCCCTCAGCCCCCCCTGCTCAAAATACGTTCCCGCGGCACTGCCCCTAGGTAGGCTACCTTATGTAATTTTAATTAATTAGCTTATTAATTGCCACGACACCACAAATTACCACCATATTATGTTTGCTTCTTGATTACTGCTAGTTGTTTACTACTAGTAGTGAACTTATTCTGATCTACTTGGCAGAATTCAAACGAGCCATTTTAATCTAGATTAATCTAGATTAATTCCAAGATCACAGTGAGATTAATCTAGATTAAAAAAATTAATCTATGCCCACCACTAATATATATATATATATATATATATATATATATACACATACACACACACACACACACACACACACAAAACAGTTATTATATTAGAGTAATATCAGAACTCCAACAGCCGTTTCACAGTTTGTAATTGTATCACTCTGCTTCCGGTACTTCTTACAGCAAATGTCATGGCAGATGCCCAAATCCAGTATCATTTTATAAATATTACTGTTTTTGTGTCATGGGATGTAGTTTTAAGAGGTTTTCAGGTGAGAATGTACTTGTTTATAGTTAAAATGTGCAGTTTGTTAATAAAGACAAGGTCTATTTGAAAATTTTGCTTCTATGTTTTCAGTCGTGAGCTCCAGATCGTCAGAGGCTGTTCATCGTTCATGAAGCCGCTCGAGAACTCCTCACCTCCGCCAGATCTTCTGGAATTTACTGCTGGCTCTGATGTTTCTATAACGGTTAAACATGAGATATAATTAGTTTTGGGTACATCTAAGGGGTAGTCTTTGGTCTCATTAATCTATTATTTGTTCCAGAGAAGATAGTTTTGGCAAAATCTCATCATGTTTATATAAATTCAGTGCTGTATATCAGAGCGCTGTCTTTGTACTTTTGACTGAATTGCCTAGCAACTTTTAGTGACATCTGTTGTTGTTGTTTATTAAATATTATTATTCAATAAATAATATTTTATATGAATATTATTTTATTTCAATAATAATAGTAATTAATAATAGTGTTTAGCATTGGGAAACGGTGTGTTCCATGATGGTGATTTTAGTTTCATGGTTCTGCCATTAGATGGTGACAAGAGAGTGAGTCAGCAATAAAAACTTTTACACTGAAAAATAAATGCTATAAACAGAAGTTATTTTTAGTTTCAACAACAGACTGAAACAGAGAACAAACGCATTGAGGAGCGCTGTCATCAGAAATCACCCTTAACAGATGAAAGGATATTAACGGTATGACAAAGATAACACTTCCTTCAGTGGACATTCAAACTAATGTTTATTGTGAATATGAGACCGATCTGAAGAATCAGATGCAGGTACGTTAATCACACTTGCTCAGTCCATCTCGCTCTCATAATACTCTACATAATACAGTGAGCTTTTAATACAGTAATAGAATAAGCGTTCATTGAAGTGACTCAACTTTCCTTCGTTACAAGTTCTAAAGTGACATTTTGGAATTAGTAACGGAGCCTTGGGCTCAGCTGTTTAAATGTCAAACTGAGATTTGAATCCATGGTGGAAAGCAGTAGTTCTGCACAAAAGAGGGTTTTTTAATAGACACTCCGTTGTTGTTGTTGTTGTTGTTTATGTATTTACACACTTATGCAGTCAAACTGTTGTATAAACGCAATATCACACTTGTAGATGTGCGATATGACTGTATATCTGCATGCTGTGATTACCTACGGCCGAATCACAGCCCTGCTGATATACAGCCATATATTACATCTACTTGTGTGATATTGCTTATATATATATGCATATATTCATGCTTTTGTCCCCATGTCAATGGGTTTATTAGGCAGTTTTCCCTTGCATACAGAGGACAAACATCACAGGATGAGAAACTGGACCCACTTCAAATCTGTGAAGACACATTGTGATCCTTCTTCTAAAGTGTTCACTTTGATGGCCTAATGTGAGCAATATTCAACATATGTGTCACCACATGGAGTTCTACAGAATCGCAACAGATGTTCTATTTTGCAGATGGCTAATGTCTCCTCTGTATCGTTCAAACAGTTTAAATCAGTGAGGGTCAGATTGTCCTTCTCAGATGTCATTTCAAATCATGCTGCAGGTCCCAATAAAGTTACCAGCCAATTGCAGTGAAGTTTCTCAAATTTGGTGCTTTGCGGGTGTTAATTTTGGACTCTAGATACATCTGTGCAGCCTTCAGAATCCCACCAGATGAAGGCATCTTTGCAGACAGGATGTTGCGCAAACATTGGTTTCAGATGTGCCTTAATGCCTTCCTACCTCTGAAGGCAGCATTTTTCAGATTTCGGACACATCAGGCTTTTCCAGGGCCATGAGTGAGACAGGAGCACTGTTGAGTTCAGGGATATTTGGAATGATTTTTCCAGGCCATGGAGCTGCTTTTCCTCATTCAAGTGTTTTACGCTTTACTTTTTCTCCTCACTATTTCTCATTCTCAAATCTCCCACTTTCACATTTTCTCTACCACATTGTCTCTCCATTCACTCCTACTCTGTCTTTTTATTTGTCTCTCTGGCACTTTATATTAACACAACTGAATATTAGTAGTGCACCTAAAAAGAATTACAACAACAATGTATAATACACTAAGGAAGATCAAATTTACAAATTTACAGAAATGGACCATTTTAAAATACATTTAAACAAAATGTAATGTTAACACATGACAATAAGTTTAACTATATTAGTTAACACAAATATGTAATTGAAAATTCTGTCACACTTTAGTTTGGGCCTTAATTCTCATCAACTCTTAACTATGAGTTTTAAATCAATATACTCCTAATCTGCTGCTCATTAATAGTTAGTAAGGTAGTTGTTAAGTTTAAGGATGGGTTTAAGTGTATGGGGTTTAAGGATTAAGAGAATATGGTCATGCAGAATAAGGCATTAAAGGAACACACCACTTTTTATAGGCTCATTTTCCAACTCCAAGAGTTAAAAAGTTGAGTTTTACTGTTTTCGAATCCATTCAGCCAATCTCAGGGTCTGGCGGTAGCACTTTTAGCTGCAGAATAGCATAGATGATTGAATCTGATCAGGAACTTTGCTGCTGTACCATGGGTGCAGCAGGCGCAATGATATTACGCAGCGCTGCTTGCACAGGGAGTGTGCCTTGAAACCATGGAGACATTTGTGAGAGACGCTGCGTAATATCATTGTGCCTGCTGCACCCATGGTACGGCAGCAAAGTTCCTTGATTATTATGCCAGAATGAGAGTATAGTTCCTAGCCATATCAGCCCAGAAAATCACGATTTTTCATTTTCCGTCAGTCTTAGTACACGATGTAACTACAGAAGAGTCAAGTTTTAAATAGGAAAAATATCGAAACTCTTTGGTCATTTTTGAGCGAGATGCTAACGGTCTAATCAGATTCAATGATCTATGCTAAGCTATGCTAAAAGTGCTACCGCTAGACCCGGAGATCAGCTGAATGGATTCGAAAACGGTAAAACTCAACTGTTTAACTCTTGGGGAGTTGGAAAATGAGCCTGTTTTCAAAAATAGTGGCGTGTTCCTTTAATATGTGCTTTATAAGTACTAATAAACAGCCAATATGCTAGTAATGCATTTGTTAATAAGCAACTAGTTAATAGTGAAAATTGGTCCCTAAACTAAAGTGTTACCAAAAATAATTCTAAAGCATTTATTTACAATGTTACTAATACAAAAAAAAAAAAAGAAAAAAAAAAAAAAAAAACACAAACAAACAAATCAATTAATACACAACTAAGTAAGCAAGTAACTGTTTTATATATTTAATATATTTAAAATATTTTTAATGGACCTGAGCTAACATGAACTAGCAATGAGCAGTTATATTTTTAACAAAGGTTAACAAAGACTAATAAATACTGTAAGAAATGTATTGCTCATTGTAAGTTCTTGCATTGTTAGTAATGCATGAACCAGTGTTAACTAATGGGACTTTATTGTCAAGTGTTTGTAGCCTACCAACTAGGGATGCACGATATATCAGCCACCATATCGGTATCGGCCGATAAATGTTAATTTTTCTGTTAGTGTTATCGAACCGTATGAAAATTTGTCCGATATATTAAAAGCAGATAAATAATGCATTATTTCCTGCAGAGGCACTTCAGATCTGCAGTGTTTGCTATGATGGCTTTTAATTGCTTGAAATATTATTGGAATCACTTTCAAAAGGAAAATACAATGAAGTGCAACATGTACAGGGCAAGTCTGTCATATTATAATGAGAACATTACTGTTAAATAATTAATGGAATTTTTGTGTGCCCGTGTTTTAGCGTGTTGTTACGGGAAGAGTGCATCCACAACGGAGCTACACATTCATGACTAGCACAGTTAAAGGAACACTCCACTTTTTTTGGAAATAGGCTCATTCTCCACTCCCTCAGAGTTAATAAGTAGAGTTTTACCGTTTTTGAATCCATTCAGCCGATCTCCGGGTCTGGCGATAGCACTTTTAGCATAGCTTAGCATAGATCATTGAATCCGATTAGACCAGTAGCATCACGTTCAAAAATGACAAAAGAGTTTCGATAGTTTTCCTATTTAAAACTCGACTCTTCTGTAGTTATACCGTGTACTAAGACCGGCGGAAAATGAAAAGTTGCGATTTTCTAGTCCGATTTGGCTAGGAACTATACTCTCATTCCGGCGTAATAATCAAGGAACTTTGCTGCCGTAACATGGCCGCAGCAGGCGCAGTGATATTACGCAGCGCCTGAAAGTAGTCCCCAGCTAGGTAACTAGTTATAATATAGCTGGGGACTACTTTCAGTAATATCACTGCGCCTGCTGCGGCCATGTTACGGCAGCAAAGTTCCTTGATTATTACGCCAGAATGAGAGTATAGTTCTAAATCATATCAGCCTAGAAATTCGCAACTTTTCATTTTCCGCCAGTCTTAGTACACGATATAACTACAGAAGAGTCGAGTTTTAAATAGGACAAATATTGAAACTCTTTGGTCATTTTTGGATGCTACTGGTCTAATCGGATTCAATGATCTATGCTAAGCTATGCTAAAAGTGCTATCGCCAGACCCGGAGATCGGCTGAACGGATTCAAAAATGGTAAAACTCAACTTATTAACTCTGGGGGAGTTGGAGATTGAGCCTATTTCCAAAAAAAGTGGAGTGTTCCTTTAAGTTCGCTTGTGCATTTGCAGCCTTTTGTGTAATTGTAGGTTGTAATATTGTGTTTATTTTATGCATATATATCTGATTTATCTCATAGGCCTATAGAATTTGTTTGGTTAAGTTAATAGAGCGTTAATAGATCGCTTCCGTGATAATCTTTCGCTCAGCGTATGCAGCTCAAACAGCAGCGCACAACATTGATAACTATATGATTGGGACTATCATATATATATATATAAAATATTATAATGAAAACACATTATTATAAAACGTTGTGAATTCTTTGGTTTAATTTGTCATGTTTTCAGCACGTTGTTGCGGGAAGAGCACATCCACAACAGTTACACATTCTGGTTAGCATGTAACTTAGTTCGAGTTCACTTGTGCATTTACATCTTTTTGTACATACAAGTTGTAATATTATGTTTAGTTTATGTTTTATAAATAGCTTATTAATCTCATATATGATACATTTCCTTAAGTTAAATAAGCTGCCAGCAAAGCACTTCAGTTTACCAGTGTTCATTCAGCTCTTAAGTTTCAGCGCACGCAGCTCGAACAGCAATGCACAACATTAATAACAATGATTGGGACTATCATATATATAATATCATAATGAGAACAATATTATAATAAAACGTTGTGAATTGTTTGGTTTAATTTGTCGTGTTTCAGTGCGTTGTTGCGGGAAGAGCCAAGAGTGTGTCACATTAGTGCGTAACTTAGTTCAAGATCACTTGTGCATTTGCGTCTTTTTGTGCACATATAAGTTCTAATAGTATGTTTTTGTAGTATAAATAATAAGCGCTTCAGTTTATTGGTGTTCATTCAGCTCTTCAACAGCGCACGCAGCTAAAACCGCATGCTTCTATTTGAAACAGTGGTATTAATTTAAGATACTTCTTTTTCAAAATCAATTATATATTAATAATAATAACCACCACTTTTATTTTGATCTTATTATTTTCATCAACAATATGGTTTAATTAAAATAATTTCATTGTCGGTGCGGAGGCTGTTCTGTTTAATTTATCCATGGCACATGATTATTTTTTTTTTAATAATGTTAAGTAATGTTGTCCAGTAACTTGTTTGCATTATTTAAGCATTGTTTTATTTATTTGTAAGGCTGCTTTATGTTTGATTTATGTTGAAGTGTTTAATGGCTTTTAATGGTGAGACTTTTTTTGTAATCAGGCTCTCAAAAATTATATAAAAATTTGGATTTAGATTTATCGGCCAGCATATCGGCTATCGGATTTCATTTCTAAAGGATTATCGATAATCGTATCGGCCAAAATTTTCATATCGGGGCATCCCTAGTACCAACTTAATCAACTACCAAGCCATATCAATTGAACGCACACAAAAAATAACTGCTATACAGAATAAGGCTGAAAGTTCCAAACATAGTGACAATGAGCATATGTTTAGTGATAAAGAGAAACAGACTGTCTCTCTCTCTTTCTGTCTGTCTGTCTTTCTGTCTGTCTCTCAATGTAAGGGGTTCCAGCAAGGAGGACGAAGGCTTGCCGTGCCAAGTTGGCTCGAGCCTCTGCATAAATTCCAGCGCTCCCCTCTGCTCAGCTCTGCTGATGTTGAAACGAGGGGCTGCAGAGGGGGACAAACACACACACTCACACACACAACTATCGTTCACGTAGCCTTCTGCACAACCTACAGTTATACATGTATGCACATCTGCGCCACACCGTACCCATGGTACCATTACACTCCTCAGATACGATGATACGAGCAATTGTACTTTCCGTGGGCACCTCGATTCTAATGCTAACATAGATAACACTATATTGAGATAAGGAAAACCAAACGCTATCTTTTGGTTCAGCAGAGTGCAGCTATAAAAACAATCAGTTGCACATTCAGAAAGACAAATGCTTCATTCATGGTGGTGCCTGATGGTTCCACATAAAAACAAAAAATTCAAGCTGCCACACAGATGTGATTCCTTCAGCAAATAGTAAAAACTCTCAGAGAAAATGTTTAAATGTATGATATTCTGAATGAATGAATGAATGAATGAGTTAATTAATTAATTAATTAATAAGATTGATAAGTCTCTTCTGCTCAGCATGGCTGCAATTATTTGATTAAAAATAAATAAATAAATAAAAATAAAAAAAATCAGTAAAAACAGTCATATTGTGAAATATTACTTTTTAAGCTGTTGTTATGTATGTGAATATATGTTAAAATGTAATTTATTGCTGTGATCAAAGCTAAATGTTCAGCATCCATTACTCCAGTCTTCAGTGTCACATGATCATGTCACATCTGCTCCTCAAATACATTTTTGATTATTTTCAATGTTGAAAACAGTTGTGCTGCTTCATATTTTTATGGAAACCATGATGCATTCTTTTTCAGAATTATTTTTTACATAGATTGAAGCCAATCTGCTGAACACTGAATAGGTGTCATGGATTTTGTCTATATCTTGAGCAGTATAAGTGTCTATTTTAGACTTATGAGGCTCTTTGCATTTGTGTCTAACAGTAAACAAAAGTGTCCTACCGCTGTCTTTCAATGACGTAATCTTTCCTCAGGCTTTGACCATAAAAACGGAGACCGGAAAGCATTGTATTATTAATACTACAGAGCAGGAGAAGGTGCCAAGACATCCTTCATGAATTTGTTAGTGTGTTCATTTTGAATTAAATTTGTTACAGATTTTACAAGGATGCCATAATGCTAGTGATAAAAAATAGCTTTGGCTCTGGAGGGAGCGAACACAAGAGCTCAGCTAAAGTGCTGCTTTCAAAGATGCTTTTTTCAGAGTGAGATGATAACACATCTCGCAAAACCGTCAACCAAAACTGATGTACAGCAGTGACTACATTTAAAACCGTGCCACACTTTCTGACATGCAGTCGTAGCTGTATGACAGATGACGGCTGTAATGAGCCGCTGATGCACTTATGCTTTCTCTCCACACTTACCAATACAGTTAAAAAACGGCTCCTTCTTGCAGTGGCCAGAGCAGCCGTCTCCATTCATAGTGTTCATATCATCACATTCCTCTCCCTGGGACCTGAAATAAATCAATGCATAAACATTATGATGATTTCCCCTGGTGGATATGAATCTGTGTTGCTAAAAGCATGAACATCTGAAGCCTGCAGTGTGGATATGGCAATATATTTTCTAACAACTTTTAAAATATTTTTGTTGAGGCAGCACAGATGAACCTTAAGGTTAATCTGATGATCCCCTAGATCAGTGCTTCTAAACCTTTTTGACCCCCACTATTCAACAGAATATTCAAAGGCCTCTTATATAATGTAATATTAATCAAACTATAACAAAAAAAAAAATATTTGTGTCAATATAGGTAAAATAATTAACTTAACTAATAATAAAATAATTAACTTAATTTGAACTGTACGTTAACAAAAAAAAAAAAAAAAAAAAAAAACAGTTGAGAGAAAGGAGTGACATGAGTAACACTCAGCATTTTCACTGGCCACAATTTTGTTGTTGGGAATTTACACTGTATATGACTAAAGTTACTACATACTAAAAATTATTCAAATTGATTTCCAGGTCTTTTTTAAAATGTATTTATTTATTTATTCTTTGCCTATTTAAAGGGGATTTTCCCCTAACTGTATTAAATACATCTGTTATCTTTCATCTCAGATTCTTACATTTTATTAATAACGTCACTTAATATCAGACAATGTTATCGGGCTGTTACCAGTCAAATGAAACCAGTATCTTTCCACTGCAGAAGAAACAGAAGCAGCTATAGTAGCATTTAGATGCATTTGCACACAGTTTAATGAAGCTGAAATGTATCAGTAATGCATTTACGATGCAAAATTATAACAGCAAAAATCATGTTATAAGCTTGGTATTTTACACACACACACACACACACACACACATACAAATATGAAATGTTGGAATAAATGCAAAGATAGGCTACTTTTAAATGTGAAAGTAAACCGCCCGTAGGTGGCAGCAAGTGACTATTTTAATGAATGAGTCATCGAGTCATTAATTCAAATGAATTGTTCAGACGGTTGATTTATTCAAGAATTAAGCAAAATGCCAGTCTTTATGAATGGACCACTGAATCCTTGACTCATACTAAACAATTTAAAAACTCAGAATAATTCAGTAATGAAACACTGCTGTCTTGCTCAGAGATGCGCGACTATTCTGCTGTGATCTTTGTTTGGAAGTATTTTCGTTAACCAAATTGAGCAAAAACAGCCAACGTTGTACTAAAATGTATATTAACTACTCATTTGAAATTGTATAAAATCAATGTCAAATTTGAAATCATGGTTTTCAGGAAAAACTACACTATCTTGGTCATGTCATGTTGCTTAACTATAGGTTAGTCTGTATGTTATAAATATAAAAAATTAATTTTTATTGCAGTATGTTTCTTCTGTGTGCAGTTGCATTTATTTGTTTTGATTTCTCCACAAGATTGTTTCACATACAGACAGGCATGAGCCTTTTAACGAGTGGGGCGGGGCCGAGAGCCATGGGAACGGAGCGAGGCCGGTGGAGTTAATGATAATGAGCGACACCTGCGCCACTCACCAGTCTCGAGCCCCACGGAGGAGCTCCGGAAGGATAAAAGGAGGAGTGACGACAGTGCAAGACGAGAGAGGACCAGGCCTGGACTTTTATTTGTGTTTTGTGTGCGGCAGTCGTCTGTGAGGGGCTGCCGCTTTACTTTTATGTTTGTTTATTTTATTATTAAAGTGTTTAAATCTCCGCCGGTTCCCGCCTTCTTCCCGATCTACGAACTGCATTACAAGCTTCAACTGGTGTGACCTTGTTCCCTTTCAGTCAGTCACGTTCGACATTACGTCATAGTGACTGACGTAAATGGGATCTCGCCAGAGAGCCCAATCACCTTTGAGTGTTAACAAAACAAGCCAATGACAGTTGGCGTGCGTGTTTCACCATGCACACTCCGCCCCACAGCGCGGGTGTAAAAGGAGAGCACGTGCAAACGCACATCAGCTTTTCGCTTCGGAACCGAGCCTTCCTGCTTGTGCAGTCACCGAAGAGAGTGTCCACAGACAGCGAGTGTGTTGGCGTTACGGCGCATCAGTGGAGGTTGCCGATCCAGTGCTGCTGCTTCTTCCGGGTTGGACGGCGCGCTGCAGCTCATCAAACTGCGGTCGCACAGCAACCTCTCCTGGGCGAGCAATATCTAAAAGAGCGATATCAAAAAGAGATCCACGAGCGGCGGGCGTCTTTTTAAAGATGGCTTCCTGCTCGTGTGTTTCTGGATGTGGTCGTTTTCCTGGCTTCATCTGACGGTCACGATCGCTGTGTCTCCTGCTTGGGCTATCAGCATGCTGAAGCAGCGCTCGTGGATGAGTCATGTTCTCATTACGGGAACATGACCATCGCGATGTTGCGGTCCAGATACTTCCTTGTCAAACAAGGGGGTATCCCCCTCGCCATGCCCCATTCTAGTTCCTCCATCTCTAGGGGGGGCTACTTCGGCTCATGGTCAGGGTGATCTGAGGATCACTGTGAGAGCTTCCCCATCGGATGTGTCTCCATGGGCCTCTCATTCTTCCAGCACATCGCACCATCTGGTGTTTCCAGACAAGCTCGCTGGATCCTCGGACAGGATGGGGCCCAGCATCTCGTTCGGAGCGCCAGCAGATGACAGGATGTCGATTGCTGCATCGGAGGGCGAGCTAGGCTCTGGAGATGATGATTGGAGATGAGGAGGTGACTAGGTCTTGGGGGGCACCTTTTTCTGCCCGAAACAGGTCTAGCACCTCCTCCTTCCTCACCACCCTCAACGGTGGGGCAGCCAAAGGGTATGTGCTCTGCCCGCAAAGCGCCGATGCCTGGAGGGGTAATCCACGCCTTCCGTCCAGGGCCTGTAAGTTCTCATTTGCTCTAACGGCCATGACTTACAGTGCTGCTGGACAGGCCGCTTCGGCCAAGGCGTTAAAGCAGCTGTACAAGGGTGGTGCTGACCCAGGTGTGTTGCAGGAACTGAGCGCAGCGACGGACATCTCCCTAAGGGTGACAAAAGTCACAGCGCAAGCCCTGGGTCCGGTAATGTCCACAATAGTGGTCCAGGAGCGCCAAGAAAGGCAGTGGGTTATGATCAATCTTGGACCTGCGCGTTCTGAACCAGGCTCTTCACAAGCTCCCGTTCAGGATGTTGACGCAGAAACGCATCTTTCAATGCGTCCTTCCTTTCGGTTGGTTCGCAGCGATCGACCTGAAGGACGCGTACTTTCATGTCTTGATCCTCCCTCGACACAGACCGTTTCTCCGCTTTGCGTTCGAAGGGTGAGCATATCAGTACAAGGTCCTCCCCTTCGGGCTATCCCTGTCGCCTCATGTCTTCACCAAGGTCGTGGAGGCAGCCCTTGTTCCTTTAAGAGAAGCAGGCATTCGCATTCTTAACTACCTCGATGACTGGCTCATACTGGCCCAATCTTGAGCGCAGTTGTGCAAACAAAGGGACACGGTGCTCAGTCACCTCAGACGGTTGGGGCTTCGGGTCAACTGGGAAAAGAGCAAACTCTCCCCTGTGCAGAGGATCTCTTTTCTCGGCATGGAGTTGGACTCGGTCAACCTTACAACACATCTCTCAGTAGAGCGTGCTCAGTTGATGCTGAACTGCCTGGAGTCTTTCGAGCGCAAGAAGGCGGTTACACTGAAACAGTTTCAGAGGCTCCTGGGGCATATGGCATTCACAGCCGCTGTCACACCGCTTGGGTTGCTTCATATAAGACCGCTTCAGCGTTGCCTTCACGACTGGGTCCCGAGATGGGCATGGTGATGCGGCACGTACCGGGTCTCTGTCACCCCGTCCTGCCATCGGACCTTCAGCCCATGGACGGATCTTGCCTTTCTTCGGGCAGGAGTGCACCTAGTGCAAGTGTCCAGTCATGTTGTTGTATCAACAAATGCCTCTGCCATGGCCTCTGGACAGGGCCCGCCTGCAGTGGCATATCAACTGCCTCGAGTTGCTAGCAGTATGGCTTGCTCTGCGCCGCTTCAAATCGCTGCTACACGACAAGTATGTACTGGTCTGTACAGACAACACTGTGACCATTGTGTACATAAACCTTTGGCACAGATGCACTGGCACACAGCTGGTCTCGGGGCCTACACAAATATGCGTTTCCCCCAGTAAGCCTTCTCGCACAGACCCTGTGCAAGGTCAGGGAGGACGAGGAGCAAGTCCTTTTGGTGGCGCCATACTGGCCCAATCGGACTTGTTTCCCAGAACCGATGCTCCTCGCGACAGCCCCTCCTTGGAAAATTCCTCTGAGGAGGGATCTCCTTTCTCAGAGAGGGGGTACCCGCATCCAGACTTGTGGAATCTCCACGTGTGGTCTCTGGACGGGACGTGGAGGTTCTAGTTGGGCTACCTCCAGCGGTAGTAAACACCATCACTTCAGCTAGAGCCCCGTCTACAAGACACGCTTACAGGCTGAAGTGGAACCTGTTCGTCGACTGGTGTTTTTCCTGCTGGGAAGACCCCTGTAGATGCCCAATTGCGGTCGTGCTCTCTTTCCTGAAAGATGGGTTGGAGCGAAGGCTGTCTCCCTCCACCCTCAAAGTGTATGTTGCCGCTATTGCCGCACATCACGATGCAGTGGATGGCAAGTCCGTGGGGAAGCACGACTTGGTCATCAGGTTCCTCAGAAGGGCCAGGAGGTGAAATCCTCCACAGCCTCATCTGGTACCCTCTTGGGATCTCCCCTCGGTCATGACGGACTTGAGGGAGGAGCCCTTCGGGCCTCTGCAGTCAGTAGAGCTTAAGTTTCTGTCGCTAAAGACAAAGCTCCTCATTGCATTGGCCTCGGTCAAGAGGGTAGGGGACCTGCAGGCATTTTTGGTCGATGATTCGTGCCTAGAATTCGGACCAGGTAACTCTCACGTTGTCCGGAGACCCCGGCCTGGATATGTGCCCAAAGTTCCCACTTCACCCTTTAGGGATCAGGTGGTGAACTTGCAAGCGCTGCCCAGGGAGGAGGCAGACCCAGTCATTGCTCTGTCCCGTCCGCACCTTACGTGGACCACACGCAGAGCTTCAGGACCTCAGACCAGCTCTTTGTCTGCTTCGGAGGACAGCAGAAGGGAAAAGCTGTCTCCAAACAAAGACTTGCCCACTGGATAGTGGAGGCTATAGTCCTAGCTTACCAGGCCCAACGCTTACCATGCCCCCTCGGAGTAAGAGCACTCTCTACAAGAGCCGATGCTTCTTCTTGGACATTGGTGCGGGGCACCTTGATAGCAGACATCTGTAGAGCTGCCGGCTGGGCGACGCCTAACACATTTGCGAGATTCTATAATCTCCATGTAGAGCCTGTGTCTTCCTGTGTACTCGCCTCAGGTGGCCAGTAACTCTGGACTGCTCGGTGTCGATCATGCTTGCTGCGCCATTCCCCTGGCGGATATGTGCGCTTTTACTGCTTCTCAGTTCAGTTCCCCTTGGCGAACCCTGGTGAAGTTCCTCCCGCACCCTCAGCAGTCAGGCGTGGCAGAGCACCAGATGCCAGGTCCAGCACTCGTGTGTTTGCCTAAGGCCAGCCCTTGTGCTGGGCTAGGTGCCTGTGTGTAGTGATTCCCTTTCGGGTGATCCCCCATGTGTATTCTTCCACGGTACGGCTCCCCTCACGGTGAGCCCGTGTCTTTCCCTGGCAGAGACCTTCTGCCATCTCTACTGTGTATTGATCTCACCCCAGGCTGGCTGAGTCTACCTGAGAGACTTCAATATGTAGTACTGCCCTAGGCCAGTCCATATGTGTAATCTCCACAAGGTACCTCCTTTATGCAGGATGTTGCTTCCGTAGCGTTCCCCTACTTGGGTACGCTTTCCCAGTGTTATCCACACCCACTGTATGGAACAGCAGTAGCTCTAATCTCTGCCTAAGCCCTGTCCTATCTTCCATCCCAACTGGTGTGGGGGGACTTGCTGGCTTCCGTAGGGCCCTGGAGGGGGTCAGCAATAGTGGCGTTTTCATAGGGATCCCATTTACATCAGTCACTATGACGTAACGTCGAACATGACTGACTGAAAGGGAACGTCTCGGTTACGTATGTAACCCTCGTTCCCTCGTTACGTCCCGTTGCCACAGTTGCTGTACCACTGCTGTACCGCCAGGGCACACAGTCTCGGCTCCTCAGCGAAAAACTGATGTGCGTTTGCAACTTGATGTGCGAAACACACACGCCAACTGTCATTGGCTTGTTTTGTTAACACTTGAAGGTGATTGGGCTCTCTGGCGATGGTGAGCTCCTTCAGGGAATGAGGGTTACATACGTAACAGAGACATTACTGTTGATTATCCACTATCAATTGCCGTTTGCACCAAATGTCATTAAATAAGCTTTCCTGTAGCTCAAATAGTAGAGCATGGCACTAGCAACGCCAAGATCATGGGTTCGATTCCCAGGGAAAGCAAGAGCTGATAAAATGTAAAAATTGTAAATTGAATGCAATGTAAGTCGCTTTGGATAAAAGCGTCTGCTAAATGCATAAAAATGTAAAAATGTAAATCAGAATCATTCTGCCGAAATTTCGGTGCTTTTCGGTGCAGAAACGTAGTAAAGACATTCTTAAAATAGTTCATGTGACATCAGTGGTTCAACCTTAATTTTATGAAGCTGCAAGAAGACTTTTTGTGCGCAAAGAAAACAAAAATAATGACTTTATTCAATAATTTCTTCTCTTTTGTGTCAGAATTTGACGCACGTCCATGACAGTACCACAACACATACAAGTCCATTCCTCTCTTTGCAAACAGAATGCTGGCTTACTGTGTCAGCAGCACCACACACATGCGTTGTGGTACTGTCATGAATGTGCGGCGGAGGGTGAGTAATTAATTACAGAATTTTCATTTTTGGGTGAACTATCCTTTCAATTAAGTTAGATTATATAAATGTACTATTAATAATATAAATATTATATTTTTATCAATATATTAATTAAAATAATTTAAAGTTGTCGAAGGCTCCTCACTATGCAACATTCTTGAAGACCCTTATTTTATTTTTACTTTAATAATAATTTAAATAATTTAAAGTCATCCTGCAGCCCCCTTGGAAGTTTGCTGATGCTCACTATGGGTTCCCGGTCCCCTGGTTAAGAAACATATCCAAACCCACCTCTGGATGAGACCATCTCCACAGTATGGCGCTCCAAGGCGGTGTGTCAATGGAGGCGATGGTTCACTCACTCTCCGACTGGAGATTGTTTGTACCTGGTAAGTGTAAACCCCACCATACTCAACGTCCCTGTGGAAATACAACATTAAAAAAATTAAATAAAACAAAAACATCACACATTTTTGGAAATTTATACATGTACTTTTCCATTAAGGAGCGATGTTTTCCCTCTGTGATTGATACTTTGATGTCAAATACTTGTATTTATTTAATTAAATCAGTAAGAATACTACAGGCTGTTGCCAATGAAATTGTATCAACATTAACAAAACACATTTTTATATATGTTTTTATTTCTGTGTTTAATTGTGTGTGTGCTTGTATGCAAGTGAATGTATACAGTAGTACTGATTGACAGATGTATGTATTTTTTTTGGCCAGTATCAAAGATGATTTTTCTTTGTGAAAATCTGAATGGACAATAAAGTTTAATCAAATCGAATCAAATCATCAATACACTGCAAAGGTAGCACAGAAGCTGCATCTGACATGGCAAGTTTATTCACACAGATTGCTTAAATCATGGCATGTAAACTACACATACAGCAATTGCATAATGTTATAAGCTTAATGGGAACTCCTTGCAATATTATTATTATCATTGTTGTTGGCTATTGCCTTTGATGTTATAATAATGATTATTAAGGTTGAATTAATGTTTGGGAAAATGGCCTGTAATATCCTTGCAGGCTACGCAGCCAAAACAAGCAAACCATTTATGAATTAGTATTGCTTTTCACATTTTAGAAAATCATAGTTATTTTAGCAGCCTGAAAAACAAAACAATTCAGCAAAGAATGGTAACTGAAGTGGTCCATGACTTCAGTTCAGATAAAAAAAAAAAAACTTTATAATCAACTTTATAATCACTGAAGCTGTCTACACTGCAAAATATATCTCTTACTTACTAGGGGTGTCAAATTGGCTGAAAAACTAAATTCGAATTTTGTACAAAAATATTATAAAAATTTGAATTATTTTAATTATATTAAAAGGCATAATTTATGTTAGGGGGAAAAAGATTTTGGCTTCTCTACTCAGATCACAAGAGGGTGCATCGAGCAAAATATTACCGTACTAATGCACGTTTTTTCAAAGCAAAAAAAAAAAAAAAAACAAGACTATCTTTGAAAAAAAGTGCATAATGTTTAAAATAATGTTTATAAACCATATATAATTAATTATGTTGCTTAAACAATTAGAAACAACAAGCATCATGTATGTATAGTTTAATACTGAAAATCAATCACAAAGAGTAGCCTACATTTTTAATTTAAAAACATGAGATGCTGTGAGATGCAGAAAACCTGCCATAAAGTCTCGAGACATGTTTTTTTTTTAATTGAACTTACATTAATTTTGCATAGCTTTCTAAACATGCCACTCTCTTGTGCGAGACGTGACATTCTATAGATGTCCCTATAGAAAATACGATAATATGTGTTCTGTGTGAATGCCTTGGTTCCAGTTTTGAGGTAAACAACACCTTCTCTGCACTGATGTTCTCTTTTTCCGCAATATTTTGAAGGAGCAGCGCCACATCCAGTTTGTTCAACTGGATAGGTTAAAAAAAGCATTAAAATACAATGACACCTACATCATCATCGCATCTTGTGTGCCACTGATAAGGCTGCCTGACACACATCCAAAATTCGAATGCAGCGTTTTTGCATCCGAATGTGGATTTTTATTTTAAATTTGACGAATATTCGAAATTTGAATGTTTTTTTGACAGCCCTATTACTTACATTGTATCTGCCCTTTGTGCTTTATGATGAGAAAATTCACAAAAGAATTCGGTCTGTGAACACGCACTGAAGAAAACTTTGATGTTTTCAGCGGTGACTAATCTAAATGCCCCTGACTGGCTATTGCATTAATAATCTCAATAGAAACGTGTGTGATCAGCTATAAATCATTCATCCCTTAGACTTATAAACAACAAAAAGCACAATTGCTTTTTTATGTTTTATGACGACTTCTTTAAAGATATATGTTAACCTTAATATTGTGCTATTGTGTCTGTCTGCATAAACATGTTTGTTTTGTTGTTGCTGTAAATGTTTTATTTATTTTTAAAGAAAAAAATTCTGAATTGTGAGAAATAAACTTGCAATTGTGAGGAAAAAAGTCAGAATTGTGAGAAACAGACTCACGTGAGGAAAAAAGGTAGAATTGCAAGTCACAATTATGTTTTTTTTTTTTTTTTTTTTTTTTCCTCATACAGAGCGGAAACAGGCTTCCATACATCCCACCCACCTCCGCATACTGATAGCGGCTCCCTGACACTAGTTCCCTGAAATGGGTTTTTTGCAGGGTGGGATGTCTGTTTTTGCCCCTAGACCCCATTAATTCCCCTATTATTTCCAGCATAGCTCAAATACCTCCTAATAGTGGTCAGTGGGAACTCTCCGAACTTCCTGAACTAAATTTGTGGGGTTTAGGAAGCTAACGCACCAGAGTTTACACTACAGGATCAGTGTCAATCCAGCTCTTTCTACACCCTGAAAACTCTTATGCAATTGTAGTGCCAGTTTAGTGCTGATTCTAAAACTGCAACACACTCCTCAACTGTCACTTTGAACCATCGGCTGCTGGTGGTTGAGATCGGGTCTGAGATAAGAGATATCTGATCTTTTGTTGGTCTGAGGAGTCAGGCTCTGTACTCAATCTGAACCATGTGAGATGTCATGAGGGATGAAGTTGTGCTGACTGCTAAGACAATGTAACAAAACCTGTTCACTTAGTGCTGGGCTTCAAGGAAAG
The DNA here is from genome assembly GCA_036784905.1 of Acrossocheilus fasciatus. Lineage (NCBI taxonomy): Eukaryota > Metazoa > Chordata > Actinopteri > Cypriniformes > Cyprinidae > Acrossocheilus > Acrossocheilus fasciatus. The sequence continues at coordinate 35,164,748 of CM071942.1, read as the reverse complement.
GGTCACGGCGTTCTGGTGGTGAAAGATTGCGGCAGCTGATAATGAGCAAAAGAGGCCAGACATGTTTCATCTCTCAGAGGACAGCTGTAAACAAACACGAGTCGCATCTTCTCATTATCATATACATCTCAGAGTGAAATAGAGTGCTGTCCACCTCGGATGTCTCTTGGAGGCCTTTTAGCTTTGGTCAGTACAAATGCATTTATTGACTGAGAGTAAATACTCTCTATTATATTCTGGTGAAAAGAGCCCACCCTCAGGTTTCTAGGGGCCCTTGTGAAATAGAAGCATATGCATTACAAAATTTTATTTTTAAATAGAGTGCAAACTTAATATAATATTTTCGAACACTTAATTGCATGTTAATAGAATTTGAATGGTTAGTTAAAAATTTATATTTATTATTACATTATTACAAAGTGCACTTTTTAAAAGTGTACTTAAAGGGATAGTTCACCGAAAAAACTACCGCGTTCAGGGCCGATAACGGTAGTAAGGACATAATTAAAATAGTCCATGTGACATCACTGGTTCAACCTTAATTTATGAAGCTACGAGAATACTTTTTGTGCACAAAGAAAACAAAAATAATGACTTTATTCAACAATGTCTTCAATTTCTGTAGGAGGCGGCTTTCTGACGTAGAACCCGGATGTGCTGCACCTTGTTTGCAAGCAGAGGAATGCATACGCATGCATTGTGGTATTCTTGTGTGTCGAAGACTGACACGGAAGAGAAGAAATGATTGAATAAAGTTGTTATTTTTGTTTTCTTTGTGCACAAAAAGTACTCTAGTAGCTTCATAAAATTAAGGTTGAACCACTGATTGAACGTGGTCATTCCATTGTATACGCAGGGTCAGAAAGTTCTGGGATTTCATGAAAAATATCTTAATTTGTGTTCCAAAGATGAATGAAGGTCTTACAGGTTTGGAACAACATAAGGGTGAGTATTTATTACATTATTTGCAAGTACATTTTTTCATGTACTTGTAAGATTCAAAGTACTTCAAGTGCATATTCAGTACAATTAAGCACACTTCTTTTCACAAGGCCATTGTAAAACAGGCAATATACAAACATCTGTGATATTATTCTGCAATCAAATACAGTTAATATCTGGTTACTGTTACACCCCTTAATGAATTTCTTAAAGTTCGGTGCATGTGCATTTTTTCTACTCATATCCACCTATGTTGTAAACTACAACCCACCCACAAAGCTACACAAGAGCATGTGTATTAACTAACAGGCAGAAACCCCAAATCTCTCAGCTTTCCAAAACTACACAAACACACGCATGAACACCAGTCATTAATTAAAGAGCCAACACAAGCGAGAGCAAAATACACAAAGCCTTCATTATTTGCATTTACGTTGGACTCGGTCCCCCTGAGAAACACAAGCACTTCTCTGCTGATTAACAAAACAACACTGCCAAATTGCCAAAGCGCCACGGACATTACATTTATTACGAACAGCATAGGTTCACGTGAGGCCAAGTGTTTTTGTGCTGCCGTCAGCAGAGTTATAAGGTGCCTGTTCTAATGGGCAGGGAAGCAGTAACATTTAATAAGAGGCAAAACAAATCATTCAAATTAGCACTTGACATGAATGACACCAGAAAGAGGTTTACGCTGCAATTCCCTGTGTTTTGGATAAGGTGAAAAACGTCTGTGAAAGTCCCATAAAATGAAACAAGAAAAATAAATAAGTGTTGCACAGAGAAAAGCAATTTACACACCACGCACACATACACACATATGGACGTGCCACACATAAACTTTCAATTTCAGAATGTGTAAGGAGATTTATAACAGGAAAACTGATTTGACGTTGCAGTATTTGAGATTCCAGGTCATTGTGTATGAAAATATAGGTGAAAGGGTCACATCATCAATAGATATATAAATAGAGCAGATATTTTAGCATTCTACTGAACTTAATTAACTAAAAATCAGACTGCGAAAGTCAAAACTATCAAATACAAGCAAACAACAAAAACAATAAAAAAAAACTCCCCTTTCCTTTCTTCAGAAGAAAGAAAGAAAGAAAGAAAGAAAGAAAGAAAGAAAGAAAGAAAGAAAGAAAGAAAGAAAGAAGTGCAGCTTTAACAAGATGCCAAACATTCTTCCTCATTCTCTTCCCTGTTCAAATTTGTATTCACTTTTATTTTATAGTTTTAAAATTGTAATAAATGATCAACAACTGACTCATATATTTTGAAGAACGTTGGTAACCAAACAGTTGACGTTAGCCACAGACTTCCAGAGAAAAACACAGTGGAAGTCGATTGCTACGGTCAGCTGTTTGGTTACCAACGTTCTTCAAAATATATGAGTCAGTTGTTGATCATTTAGTACAATTTTAAAACTATAAAATAAAAGTGAATACAAATTTGAACAGGGAAGAGAATGAGGAAGAATTTTTGGCATCTTGTTAAAGCTGCACAGTCCAGTGGCAAAATCCAGATATCAACATATACATTACATTATATTTACATTTAGTTATTTAGCAGGTGCTTTTATCCAAAGCGACTTACAAATGAGGACAATGAAAGCAATCAAAATATAATATAATATAATTTATATAATAAATAAAAAGAAAACATAATAGATGAGATGACGTGACCCATCAGCGGCAATGCACGCATAGTCCTTCACTCTGCTCACTTTGTCAGAAATTGTATATATCCTGTTAGTAAAATTTTGAACCACTCTTTATTTAGGACAGCCGGAAAAGAGAGAGTGGACAATCGCCAATAAAGAAAAAATTAAAAGATTCCACCATCTCCAGAGAGGATCTCGTCGCTGCTATAGCTAACAGTATCAAGCTAGCGCTTAAAGAGCAACAAAGTACTCTTGATTCGGTAGTGGCTTTGACTGTAAGAGAAGCTGTACTGACCCCAGCACTCCGTGATCTGCATTTGGATATACAAATGACCAACGATTCTGTAAAAGAGATAAAATCAGAAGTTGAAAAGCTAGCCATCGCGGCGAAACAGACACGTGACCGGGCCGATTCTGTTCAAGCAGCTGCACGTGAGGATAGGAGGACAGTCACAAACTTGATCAGCTGGAGCAACTCACCAAAAGAATGACGAACACTGAAGATAGGAGCAGGAGAAATAACGCACGACTGGTGGGGCTGCCGGAGGGGGAATGGCTCCGATGCAGCTGGTTTCCTCAGAGCTAATCTTTCCAAGTAGATCCCTTCCCTGAAAGGCTGTGACATCGAGATTAACCGGGCCCATCGCGTGTATGACGGAAGGAAAAACTCTGATCGGCCGCATAGTCTCATCTTCCGTGTACTAAGATGGCATGACAGATTGCCAATCCTGAAAGGTGCTCGGCAGGCATATCCGGTGAAGAATATGCAGGACAATGTCACGCTACTTTTTTTTCACGACTTTAGTTCAGCCACAACTACCAAGAGAAAGAGCTTTAATCCAGTCTTGAAGAAAATGACAGCACTTGGTCTCCAGTCCTTCCTCACCTATCCAACGGTAATTAAACTACTGCACAAAGGTGAGCAGATGATGTTTGACTCTCCTCAAAAGGCAGAGGATTTTGATACTTCACCGTCACTGAAGACATATTCTGCAGCTCTACAAAGCAGTGGGCGGGCATCGGCTACCGTCTCCATCCTCTCAGCTTAACGAAGGAAAACTAACGATGAGTTCTGTGGTGATCCTAACTGCCCTGAAGACGACAATAACAAGGTGGCCATGGAATCTTGCCCCTGCCCTGTACGTTCGTCTGCTGACTGGTAAATAATAATGATTTATTTTCTTTATTCTTATTTATTATTATTATTATTATTCTTGGGTTGATGGAGAGCAGGTTCGATCACTACGCTTTTGGCTCAGTGGGCCTTTTGGGGACATGTCTTGCGTTGAAGTGGACTGGTTACGCATCAACATTTGTTTCTTTTGTTTATGCAGACCTACACTCTCGGTAATGTGTGGTCTGTTTTGGTTTTTATATCGTTCCTTGTTTTTGCTTTTTTTTCTATGCCCTTCAACAGACGTCAATACTTTTATATATTCTGCTTTTCTTTTAAAAGAGCTATGCATCTAGGTGGATTGGTATCCAGGATACATACTAATATTTAGTACTAATATCTCACTGGCAGTATGGCATTGCTTTTATTTCTCTTCACTTAGACATAATCTTGGCATTGCGAGCACACAATGCGTGTTCTGAATATCTTATCATTGAATGTGAATGGCCTAAATTCTCCTATTAAGTGTACCCGGATATTAGAATATTTGCACCATAAATCGATTTCCTGTGCCCTGATACAAGAGACACAGGTAAAACAATGTGATGTGGCACATTTTCAAAACAAGTATTACAAACTGTCAGCCTCCTCTTGTGCGCCTAATAAAACTAAGGGAGTGCTTACCTTAGTCGATAGGAAGTTACATTTAACTATTGAACATACTGGGAATGATGATGTGGGTAGATTTGTTTTTATATGCTGTAAGATACATAATGACTGGTTAGCACTGGTCTCCATTTACTGCCCGAATGAGGCAGATATAATATTTACAATATATTACTTGAGCAGATGGATTGTCCTTTAGTGATCTTCAGAGAATCCATAATACTACATCTAAGGAATTTTTTTTTTCTAAAAAGGTTGGAACGTCTGATGGGAGGACCTTTAAAATTTTGTAACAACACACCCTTAAGGCACAACTTAATTTTTTTATGTTGAAATTGGCCATTTGTCCAGCCCTCTTGGTCTACATTGGGCAGAAACACATGCAGTGACTTATATGATAACCAGGGACTCTGCTCACTTCAAGAACTAAGAAGTTTTGTTTACCAACATCATCATATTTTGTCTTTTTTCAGTTACGTTCTGCTCTCAAGGCCTATGGAGATCCCTGGGCATTCCCTATTTCATCTCATCCTATATGAGATTGGATCGCACCACCCTCTTGTCGGCCATCTGTTTCTTTAATATACAGTAAATTTAATGATCACACTGCAATGTCTCTTTCTATTAAATCTATCTGGAATCGTGAATTAACAGATTTTGATTTATCGGTCGACTGGGAGAGGGCGTGGTCTAATCTAATCTTAACTTCTAAAAACATGGCTCATCATTTTATTCATTTCAAAGTCATCAGTAGAGCATACATAACTCCTTACAAGATACTGCAACTGCAATCGACCTATAACTGTCATATCTGTAACATTGTATCAGCAGGTACTTTTCTCCACATGTTTTGGGAATGTTCAGTTGTTGTCGGTCTGTGGATTCTGTTTTGTCCTTTTTGCTGCAAATTGAAATTGTTATGGTGAGTCTGTTGGTTTCCCCCTCCCTGTTGTTTGTTTGTGTAGATGTTGTTTTGTTGATTTAAAAAAAGAAAACAGAATAGAAAAAGAATAGAGTAAGCTAATGTTAGAGGCATTTTTTTCCTTTTGTTAATTGTATAATAAATAAAAAGGAAACAGATAAAATACAAAAAGATTAGAAAAGCTAGTGTTAGTATGTTTTTTTTTTTTTTTTTTTTTTTTACCACTGTTTATGTTCAGAGTAGCTAGCTCTCTATGCCACATTGAACGTTTATAAAATAAAGTGAATTTAACTGTTAAATGTTATTTTGAGCATAGATGTTGTCTGTTTCATTAAGTACTGTACTAATGTTTGATTACATTACTCTGTATGTTTAAATACTCAAAAACATGACAGAAATAGATAGAGGATGGTTAAAAAAAAAGACTTCTCCATCACTTCAAATTTTGATATAATACTATAAAAAAATTTCTGGAACAAATGGAACAAAATAAAGGTGTTTATTTTTTTTATTTTTTTTTAAGCTGTCCAAGTATATAAATGAATGGCGAGTCAGGCCAGTTTCCACACAGAAAGCACAGCACGTGCCAAGCTAATTTTCACAATACACCTTATTCCAGACCAAAAGTTCAAATGAGGATTCCTAAATATTGTCTGCCTAAATCAACAAGTCAACATTCAACTTGACATTAAAAAAGGTGGAATGGAGAGAAATAAGAGTGAGTGTGCATGCAAGGAGGGAAAAAAGGAAAGACAACAAACTAAAGAAAAAAGCAAACGAGGGAAAAAGATGACATGAATAGAAACAGAAAGCAGATTTTAGGAAGGCCAACTCTAGACTTTGAAGAGCACTTGGATGGTGCTGTACCAAAGCTCAGTCAGGGCTGCCAGGTCTGTGTCATTGTACTTTATATGTATGTAGTTACCTTAGTTCCACAAAACACACAATTTAACCTGTAAATTCACTGTTGAAAACTGCTGAATTGGCTCATCTTCTAGTCCACATTTTGATGACTGTCATGCATCATCATGATGACCATTGACCACCTTCTATTTTTTTTTTTTTTTTTTGGTCATTAAATTTTGGTGCACCTCCCAATTCCCTTTTTCTGTTTAGACTCATTTATTCCTTATAAAGCAACATTGAGGATGGTGCAATATAAAAAAATAAATAAATAAACTATGATGATGATGATGATGATGATGATCCACACAAATGGTATGGATTTGAATAGCCCTGTCCCTTTAAGAGCACATATGACACCAGGGACCATGTTCACTAAATCGTTCATGTTTATATGGAGCCCAACATACATTATGCATTATCATCAGACACATGTGAACTTTAAGAAAATGTTTAGTACGTTCACTGTTTACCTCATGGCTGCAAATGTCCATAGCTGTAGTATTTTGTCATTTGATGTTATTTTTGTTATTTGAATGGTGTAATGGCTAGCAGAATTACATGTAAAGGACCAATCAGTCTGTACCATATAGTTTCTGAACTAGATATTTAGACCACACTGTGCTTCTCTGTCTTAGTCTCCTTGTCTCTTATAAATAATTATTAACATAAAATTATTTAAAAACACAACAGCATAAAATAATAAAGCAACTTTCCCCACACTTTAAGCATTAGTGATATTTTAATAATTAGGCCTATTGGGCTTAAAACAAAACTACAGAAAGCATTACTTAATGTGTTTGTGAGTAAAGCTAAAGACTTGCTAGCATTGAAATTTAAATTACTGTATGTTGGATAGGGTGACCAAATGTCCACTTTCCCCTGGACATGTCCTCTTTTTGGACCTAAAAAAAAAAATGTATTGAATTGTATTAAAGCCCTGCGTGGGACACTCCCACTGAATTTCTAACCATTACCGCCCGCTCACGCAAACATAGTAATGTTGAATATAATTTTCGCACATCTGGGAGCCGCTATCAATATGTGGACTATTTAAATCGCTTTGGATGCAGCTCGTGTTGGATGCAGGGTTGCCAAATCCGCATTTTTTGCACTGAATTGGGCTGATTTTACAATGTTGCGAGGGTTGATTTTCTCTCGTGGGTTAAAGGTTTCATAAATTACTTTTGACTGAAATGCTTGTATTGAAACATTTTGCATTCTAACTATGATAAAACTATGGTAGATTTTTTGAAGGATGGCCACTGGTAGGAAGCCTTTTAGCTGTATTTATGATCAATCTGCATAATGGTGACTGTAAAATACGTATTTTGGGTATGGAAATTACATATTTGGAGTTATGTCCCAATCCCCCCCATCCTCCGTCTGCATTGTTCCCCCACTGTCCTCTTTTTTTGAAAACTAAAATATGGTCACCCTAATGTTGGACATTTGGAAGAGTTTATGTTATGTTGGAGTTTTTGTGGATACTAATTGTGCTGAAGAGTAGAGTTGTGCTGAGGCTGTGGCCGACTATCTGAAGGCTATAGTATATGTTGCATCACTCAATGAACAATATAATGCCAGCGCAGAGATTCTACTTACTAAGCTAAGGAAAAACACACTGAGTGCTGATGTAAAATGATGCCAGATGAACTGGAAAATGAATTTGAGTATAGCTGTTTTTAGTTTTCAATTGAGAATTGTTAAGATCATTGCATGATTGAGCATTACCATCGCTTCCGAGTACTCATGCCTATCCCTATGGAGAACTAGTTCCACTTCCTATTGCATAAAAAGACATGAGCCTCCAGACGTTCTTCCTCACACATGTGCTTAGGTGTTGAAGAAATCAGTCTCAGAGCATGCCATCATCCTCTGTTCAGCATCCACCCTTTAACACAACTTCATCTGTGTCTTATTAACGCACATGTCTCATTATATTCTCAACTGTACTGAACCGGTGAAGCTGAAGATATGTCATATGATGTCATGAGCCAGCCACTCTTGAGAGATCAACAGGCCTGCCAATAAGTTTATGGCATACATATATATGTTGATGACACATTATGAAGTAAGTTAACATGTCAACAGAATTGCACTTGCAGCTTATCGGTTAAACACTGGCAGAGTTCAGCTTGTGAAGCTACCATCTGTTTGCACCTCTGATTCTCAGTAGTTAACTTATAGATCTTGTGTTGAAGTTATAACGAGAGAAAGACACAGAAACTAGAAGTGATTTGATCTCTACTGTAACACCTTAAAATGTTAATGACTTAAAGTTTTAAATGGATTTTTTTTGTCACCAATTTTTTCCTCATTGTCTAATGAGTAAAATTTAGTGAAAGCTTTCTGTAAACGTCCTCCTTTTGGAATTCTTGATAAAAAAAAGAGACTTAATACTTGTTGGAAGACTGACCACAGATACATATCAGGACTTATGAAGTGCTTGAAGACAAGAGAAAGTAGCTATTCAAGTGACCTCCTCCAGAGAAACACCATACGCAAGAAACAACAGCACGAGTGTTTTCTGCAAAAGAATAGACAAGGTTTTGTTGTTTTCTGGGCAAATGGCAACTGATGGTTTCAAATGTGATGCCAACATTTCAGCAAGCCGCCAGTAGTTCTCACTAAACAATATACCTTTTAAAGAATTCAAACTCCACTAGTGCCCGCAGTCATATTTCCAAAACCACAGCAGATTAGGTTTTCCTTGTATTTCTATTGATTCATTCGGGATGATGGAACTGCAGTAATACAGCAAACGTACCAACGTATATAAATCATTAGTTGGGTCATCCCCAGTTGTTCTAGTTGAGAAGTTATGTCAATCATATATAAAGGAGATCAACTCATAGCGGTGACTTTAGAAAGAAACTTCAACATTTCCACAGTGCAAATCTTCCTTCTGGTAAACAGGGATTACTGCGGTCAGCTATGACGTCAAAAGCTCTACAGTGGTGTATAGCACATGCACATTCCCTATGCAACTTTACATATAATCTAGGCCAAATTCCTGTGCTCTATGGAACATTTTGGTTCAAATCCAATTAGGAATTAGGAGGATCTTCAAGTAAACGTGAAAGGTCACCATGTTCCAAAACACCTAGCACTGTCTTAACCAAATCCCTTGACCAATTTGTCAAGGGATACTTTTTTGATAAGGAGAACCAAACTATGCAAAAATGATGAAAATTTAGAACTGTACATTGATTTGATTCGATTTTCTCTCAAATATATTTATCCCGTAAACTGGATAAAGAAATTTCCAGTGAGATTACGGACTATGGGGCATCAAATCAAACCTCTGTAATCGTTCGATCATTAGCAGTGGAGCTGGTAGGAGGGTGGAGCTTCTGGAATGCCATAACCAGTGGACTTGACATGACAGAGGTGAGAGTCTTAGACCAAAAGGGACCAGGTTCCATGAAGCTGGGGCCCCTAAAGTGGATGAGTTGGCCAGTTGTCTTGGCCTCTCTCTCATTGGCAGGGGGGGTCCTGTCAGCTCAAAGCAGGGGTGCCCTTTGAAGCCATGACAGCAAAGAGGGCCAGGTCAGGGAGAGGAATAGCAGATGGCTGGGGGTTTTCTGAAGGCCAGAGTCACATGCATACAGGGTCAACCCCCCTCCATGATTTACTCCTATGTTCCAGAGCTTCATCCCTACTCTCATATTTCTGAACAGACCTTAAGGTCCCATATTGTATGAATCCAAAACCCAAGTCTCCCTATTCAAATTAAAGAGTGAGTGCCAAGTGAGAGAGACACGGGTGACCCAAATTAGGCAGAGGTGTCAGAACATATTTACCAAAGATCAATATCTTTCTTGGATCAGAGCTGAGGTAATGAATGCATTCAGCATGGGACCTCAGAGTATGTGATTGTAATTGATTCAGATCTCAGAATCAACGTCACTCAGAAAACAGACTCTCAAACCCAGCTGTGAGTTGACCACAGTTTACTTGAGCCAAAACCTTACCTACCTCAGATTAGATCAAAAACATGTCTGCTTTATTCAGCTACAGTATAGTGGAGAAAGAGCTTGCACAATACGAGGAGGGAAAAGTCCTATAAACTTAAGAAAATAGCAAGTGGAAAAAAGAGTCAAATCTGTGCCAATGTGATGCATCTGCACACCTGCATCAGTACAGTAATGCACTCTATTACCATAAACAATATAGTGTTGTCTCTTTAGTGACTCTACTTTCAAGCAGCAGGTGTCATCACTAATGGTCAATTATCACGTATAGTGTATCATTATTTAACTAACCGCAACACTGCTTCAGTTGCAATGTGTACGGACAACCTATGCTCTCATGGAAAAAAAGGTACAAAAGCTGACACTGGAATGGTACACTTTTGTACGTAAAAGGCACACCTTATTTAATCCAAAAGGGTGCATTTTAGTACCTTAAAGGTAGATATATGTCCCTAAATGTACATATTATTACCTACATGGCACACATTACTACCTTTTGAAAAGGTACAGACTCGGTGACAGGTTTTTTTTTTGTTGTTGTTATTTTGAGAGAGATAGAGTGTAATACTATTTTAATGCCCTGCTAATAATTGATAGCTCCTTTATAAAATCCTAAAACTCCTTCATGTAAACACCTCAATCAAACCAGTTGAAAGGGGTGGTGTCAGTCTTAAATAATCTGTTAAATAGGAATATACTGGATATGCAAACCATTTTAAACCTTTAAAACCTTTCATCCCTGTACATAACTTCTCCAGTAGATGTTCAAACAGCAGCATTACAAACAGCCCCATCCCTGATCCCCATCTACTGTGATAATTGTCTGTGCAAAGCTAATCTGTGCTGGTGGTAGATAAATCTGTGATCCGCACATTTCTCAAAACTTTTGGAAACACTCTGCAATGTTGAGCTACTATATCAGTGGGTGGCAAGTTAAACCCTCAATTTTGCATGCATCTCGAAGTGGCCAATACAGAAAGCTGACCAGAGACCCAGTATCTGGCCTTAAGTGGGAAAGCGTCAGTATGTTACTGCCTAAACCAGAGGTGCCCAGCCGAGGCCAGAGCAACCTCAAGATGGCAGAGCATGTTAACTGGCTTTCTGATGCCAGGAGCTGGACTGAAATCAACCAGCAGCTGCATCCTTCTCTTTGTTTCTTTTGGCTTCACTCGAGAATTGAAAAAGAACAGAGAGACACCACAAGATTTGAGCGGGGATTTGCTGTGCCTAATGCTGACCAGGCACATTTCTAACTCCAACTTTCAATTACGTTAGTTTTGTTCTGTGGTAAAACAGTTCCAAATCGAAGGCAAGCTCCAAAGTCAATACGACTTTTTCTGGAAGAGGTAGCAAGAGGATCTAAACACTAGCCAGAACCTAAAAACATGTAATTTCAATAAATAATTTACCAGGAATACTACAAGAATACTTTTTTAAAAGAATTGTTAACATCTTCACAATAAGGTCCAGTGTATTCACTGCATTAGTTGCCAAGTGAATGAGCAAACTGAACAGCAAATTATTTATTAATTCAAAAGACTCACCTGTCCACGTATCTTCGCATCAAGTCTCTTAGCATGACGCCCTGGGGTGAATCAACAAATGGCGGCTGCCGCAAAAGCCGATAGTGCAGTGGCTCGCATTCTCGACAGAGTGGACAATCAGGTTTAGACGTGAGCAGAGTAGCATCAATTTCCAAATGTTGCTCCATGGTGAAAAACTGCACGCCGTAAACCTTCTCATGCACATCCAGCTTGATGGTCAGCGGTGTGTCGCAGAACAAATTACTGGGACCCAGAGACAGGTTGTTGCCACTGACAGTCAATAGGATGATATTGTGGATGGCAGGCAGAACTGTTTCCTCCTGAGAGGAGAAGGTCACCCACACTGTGAGGGAGTCAGGGACCACCGGATATGCAAACTCCAGTTGTAACATGCAGCCTTGCAGAGGGCAGGGGGGAGGCACCATTCTCAGATCCATGCCGTTATGCGGACTCCATGTGCGAACGCTGGGCTCGCATGCTTGCTCCACATCTGGTGGTCCTAAGAGATGCAGCAAAATGCATTAAAGTCTAATACAGTATTTCAAAGCTACATATTCTTTGAGAGTTTTAATTTGTGTTATGCAGTCTTTTCAATATTCCTATACCAGTTAATGACAGGACAATTGTAAAGGCAGCTGTTTACGATATAGATAAAAAACAGTTATTGTGATCTAGTAGAAGGGGGACTACAGTAACTTGAGGCTTGCAAATTTCTCTACATTTTCTCTTGTTCATGAACCATGAACCATGGATATGAACCAGATTTTCTCTATGGAACCGAAGCCTAGCTTTTGCAAACAGGGTACAGGCCTTAAATTTGATTTATCTATTTATTCGGTTGTTTGTTTGTTTAATTATTTGTTGTTGACGACATTTTTGATATAGAGAGAGATTTTATTTTTATTATCTTTATTGCATGTTGATAAAGCCACAGCTGAAAGATGGTGGTGTTGTCTTTGTCTGATCTTAGTCACAAAAAAAAAAAAAAACGAATAGGTTTCATTACTGAAACAAAAATCCTAAAAATATTTAGGCAAAATACAAAATGACTTCAGTGCAGACTTCAGGAAGCATTCCATCATAACACTAAAATAAAACCAGCAACCCAGTTCAGTGCAGTATCTGAACTGAAGCAGGAACAATAAATCGTAAGGAAGAGCAGAAAAAGGAGTTGTGCATAATGAGAAATGCAGCCACGCACTTGATGCATAGAGTTGCATGTTGTTAAACTCCATCTTGTCCATCCATTTCTCCTTCACATTCTCTCTCATTTCTGTGGCAAAAACCAGAAATCCGAGCGACCCGAGGATGAGGCCCGCACAAGGCTTTCAGTTTCAGCCTGGCAATTACCTCTCATGTGCTGCAGTCCAGCCATATTTGGAGTCAACAGCAACCCATTTGACGGGGAGTGACGTACCCCAACATTCATCAAATGTGGGGAGAAGCCAGGGCACTGCAGACAGTGTGTTCTCCTGCTTTTCCTTTGTGCAATTCCAAACTGGCAACAGCAAAAGCCATTTGCTAACCTCATTTCTGGGCAGTGCACAAAATTCCAGTGTTTAATCAACTGAGCACTGAGTTTTTCGCTTTCCAGGCCACATCATCTCAACACGTTTATTATTGTGAGTATGTGTGTGGCCAGAGTAGAAGTAAACATACGATAAAAATGTCTTCGATGCCGCAGGTTTACGTTCTCACCTCGCTTATGCTGCATTTGTCCAGCCACAGAACTTTTCAAGATGGGAGCATATCTTCTTGTTAAAACACATGTTAAAAAAAAAAAAAAAAAAAAAAAAATGGTGTGTGGGGGGGGGGGGGGTGGCTGTAATGAATGTATTCATCAGGTAGTCATTTCACAAGATGAATAACTGTCATCTTTTATCTAAATGACTCCGCGGTGGACTAATAACCCTGTCCCGGAGGTATTGGAGTCAGGGTTCAGCCGCTACAGCAGCGGTGGGCTGGTTTTCAAGGTGACCTGACAATTCGGCCATGAATTAATGCCTTGCATTTTCACTTGATTAGTTAATCCCATTGGGGTATTAGCTTGTCTAGGAAAGTGCTCATTCATGGAAAAAAGGGAAGGTGGGAGGGGTTGGTGTTTTGTATGGCTGAAAACATCCTGTTTAAGGTAATTGCGGTACATTGAAGTGTGACAGCAGGTCTGCTTCAGCAAGCTTCTGTGGATGATGTAGGAACATTTATCAGTAAATGATACTGATAAACAATAAAATAGATTCAGAATGAAGTGAGCTGCATCTTTCCTAGAGCCCCTGTGACTGATGGTGGACCACGGTTACTAAACTAAAACTATAAAAAGAAATTTTCGTTACTTATAATATATATAGAATGACAAATATGCAAATTGTACAAAATTATTGGTGAATAAGGCTTTTGTTTTTCATGCAGTGAAAGGAGGTGATTTATAGGTACAGAATAGTTGTACGTCTTTTTTGGAGCTTGGCGGTATAAATTATCTTCTACTATGATTGTATGGGAAACAGAAGCTCAAACATTCCTTTTTGTGTTTTATGGAACAAAGAGAATATAAAGGGTTAGATATTAGAACTTAAATCCATTACATTACACATTTTAGGTAATGTAATCAGACTACTTTCTGATTACTTTTAGATTACTTTTTCTCATTTATCACATTGATTTAAATAAGATAGTCTTGTACTTTATTGATACAAAAAGTTTCCCACTTAACCAGGGTTTGTGAACGAACTGAGTTTAATGAAAAGCTAATAATTAAATCATAAAATTGTCTATTTAAAAATAATAATAATAATTTTAAAATTACAATTAAATTAAAACACTTACTAAGAAATACTAAATATTTTGTTTGTTTACTGTATGTCATTTGACCATTAACCAATGTCAGAGAACTGTGAACATGCAAATTTATTACCTTAAAATCCCATGGAGGTTTCAAGTAAATATATTAGGTGAAAGGGATTCAGAAAAAAAAGTTTGGGAATCCCTGTAGTATTACATGTAAATAAGAAATCACTTGAAATTGTGTGCAAGTACTGAATTTTGGAATCTGATTTCATAATCCAGACTACGTTATCAATTACTACCCACAAATGGTTGTAAACTAGGTTAGTTAGGTTAACAGTAATTTAACTGTGGGGTGAAATACTATTTGTTGCCACTAAGTTACTGTTAATTTATATGTGTTCATGCACTCCTTGCAGTGCATTCATTTGAATTTGCAAACCGATTGCAAACTTGATAGGTGGACGTTATTCCATTGTCAGAGTAATGAGCCAATCATACCAGCATGACTTTTTACCTATATTTTGCTCCTATTTCTCTCTCATTGCCACTGTGATATAAGCAATGAATTTACTCAGATAATACTTAAGGTTTAAGGCCTGGGTATACTGTTTTTTTATTACTGTTTAAATCTCCCACAAATTTGAGCGTGCAAGCTTGACCACAAGCATGGACTGCATTGACCGTAAACATGGCTGGACAAGTTTGAAGCATGCACACTGCAAAGCGAACCCTCATATTTGAGTGTTCAATCAGCTGCACGTGCACATGCAAGTCCACACACCTACAAAAATCAGGATGCACAAGGATAGTGTGAGCAGACAATGCCAGGTGCCATGTCGACGAAATGGAGAGGAATATAATCAAAATATATACTGGGTACAAATTGGAGCACAAGCATTAAAGGATTAGTTCACCCAAAAATGAAAATTAGCCTGTGTTTTACTCCCCCCTCGAGGCATATTAGGTGTATATGTCTTTCAAACGTAATAAATACTTTTCTCTCACTTCTGCTGACTGTCGTATGCGGAAGCCATTCCGACGGATGACGTAGGACATATGCGCGCGCGCCTCTGAAATATGCTAGTCTCACGAGTATCATTTATGGGAGCAAAGGAAGCAAAGTTTCCTTACTTTAGCAAAGGAAAACCACTCTCCTCTTGGCTAATATTGAAATCTTCTGACATTTCTGACATTCATCATATTCTTTACACATCCTCAGTTTGTACTTCTAATTCAGGACCGGCGTTTTGTTGTGTTCTCTCTCTGCGTTCATCACTAATCACGCAACACCGACGTCCTAAGTCATCCGCCGGAACAGCTTCCACGTATGACAGATAGCAGAAGTGACAGAAAAGTGTTTATTATATTTGAAATATGGATATATTTCTTTTAAAAACGCATGGATTCGTTACAGGAGGCCTTTATTCATGCCCCGGAGCCGTGTGAGGCACGTTTTATTATGGATGCGCGCGCATTATTTACAGTGTTTTGGACTGTTGAACAGAAACACCCGCCCACTGCAATGACAGAGTTTAGAAGTGCCAGGACAATTGTTGTTAACACTTTATTTCGACCCTAACAGTCTACTCTGAGAGTTAGTAGACATGTAGTTGCAAATTATGAGAATTAGTTGACATGTAGTTGACGTACTTAAGTTACTTATAGACCTAGTTAGTAGAATGTCTAAAGTGGACTAGCAAAATAAAGTGTAACCCATTTTTTTATATAATTCTGATTGGATTCATCTGAAAGTAGAAAGTCACATACACCTAGGATGGCTTGAGGGTGAGTAAATGACAGGCTAATTTACTTTTTTGGTGAGGTAAGAAGTAGTACAGCCTCTTTGTACTCTGAGCCATGATTAAAACATCCCTTAACATCTGGTCAAACTGCTCCATAATGCAGATTTACCAGATGCAGATAGGTAGTTAGTCACTGAAAGATGAAGCTTTCGAGTTTCACTATTCAGTCTCTAATTAGCCCAAACCAACCCTTCAGTCTGTTGGTTTGCATTATTTGCCTGCAAACCACGTGTGATTTTCTGTGGCCTCAAGTGCCAAGAGTGGGTTGTATGGTTTCCCCAATCTGCAGTTTTTTTCTCCCGTCTAACTTGCCCTTGTGCTTTTTTTCTCCTTCTGCTATAATTCTCCTGGCTGTAAAGATTTACGAGAGAGGTACTCCGACTCGTGTAGGCTGAGAATAAGAACAGCAGGAGTGTCTTGAGGACATGAGCCACAAACCCTGTGAACTCCACGGCCGGCAGGTGGAGTGGCAATGCCATCAGGAAGACGCGGCAGAAAAGGGTGGACGCTGAAACGCCATCCCTGGTTGAGAAGCACAAACAAACACATTGCCAAGCAGCTGTGCTGGGGTCTTTGGGGCACGTCACGCAGGATGAATACTGGTGTAAGAGGGGCGCGTTGAGGGGACTAACTGATTAATAGGGCATCATTCCAAGAGGGAAAACAGAGAGCCGTTTACACACTGGAGCAGCGGCAAGCCCAGGCATGTCACCGTAACACTGCAACAAGTGCAGAGTGCGGCATGTATTAATGTTTATTTGAGAGAGCACGTATGTTTATTTTTAAGAGTGTGTGTGTGCTGCCTGAACAAAGAATGTCATATCAAGGAAATTATGAATGGCCAGTCTCCAACTGTAGAACCTTTAGTGAAAATTATGGGTTCTGAAGTGAAGTGCTCTCTGATAATAAGGTTTACAGCCATGTCTGACCCGTACCCATCACTGTCTGTGTGAGTTCATTATCATCAAAGCAAGTCTTTGAAGAGGAAACACTGCTCCAATTGAAAATGAGTCTGCTAGATGTATAAATCAAAACTGCAAGACACCTTCTCACAAATAAGGCATAAACGGACCTACATCCTGACCGTGGGAAGCCTTTTAATAGCGAGGAAATGCAGCGTCTCCCGAATCGCATCAACGAGCATAATGCTTCTGAAACAGCCTTGACCACAAAAACATATACGCCATATGTCACTGGGCCAAAAATCCCACAAGAATAACAAAAAGCTTTGATTTGCAGAGGAAGAGCATTCTGACACAATGCTATTTTATGCCAGCCACACTCACAAACAATAATTAATAAAGCAGCTGTCTGCAAATTCTGGAGCAGCACAGCTGTGTAGACTATTTATAAAGGGAAGGAAAAAAAAATCCCAACGCCAGCTAACTGTTCACTTTCCTCTTCACAGTTACACTGAGAACATATAAGGCATACTGAAAGGCTAAATAAATAAATAAATGAAGTAGATAAAAAAAGAAGACAATTTTAAGGATGTATTCATTAATCCAAAAATAAAGTATTGTTGCAAGAGAGACTGCACTGCAAAAAATGCAGTTTTCTTAGATGTTTTGTCTTGTTTCCAGCCAAAATATCTAAAAATTCTTAAATCAAGAAGGATTTTCTAGACAAGTAAAAACTATTGTCTTGTTTTCAGAAAAAAACAAGTCAAAATTAAGTGAGTTTTTGCTTGAAACAAGCAAAATAATCTGCCAGTGGGGTAAACAAAATAATCCTGTTTCCGGAAATAATCTTGTTTCCAGAAATGTTGGGACATTTTTTAAATTTGAGTAAAATGAAAACTGAAAGACTTTCAAATCACATGAGACAATATTTTATTCACAATAGAACACAGAGAACAAAACAAATGTTTAAACTGAGAAATTTTACACTTTTATCCACTAAATGAGCTCATTTCAAATTTGATGCCTGCTACAGGTCTCAAAAAAAATGGCACGGGGGCAACAAAGGGCTGAAAAAGCAAGAAATTTTGAAAAGATTCAGCTTGAAGAACATCTAGCAACTAATTACGTTAATTGACATCAGGTCTGTAACATGATTAGTGGTTACACTTTATTTTGATAGTCCACTTTAGACATTCTACTAACCATAAGTAACTTTGTAACTACATGTCAACTACATCTCTACTAACTCTCAGTAGGGTAGGTATAGGGTTAGTAGAATAAGTTGACAAAGTTTCTCATAATCAGTATGTTGTATGTTGTGGACCCATCAAAATAAACTAATGGACTACTAATACTCTAATGACTGCTAGTTGACATGTAGTTGCAAAGTTACTTACTGTTAGTAGAATGTCTAAAGTGGACTATCGAAATAAAGTGTTACCTGATTAGCTATAAAAGGGATGTCTTAGAGAGGAAGAGTCTCTCAGAAGTAAAGATGGGCAGAGGCTCTCCAATCTGTGAAAGAGTGTGTAAAAAAATTGTGGAATACTTTTAAAAACAACGTTCCTCAACATCAAATTGCCAAGGCTTTGCAAATGTCATCATCTACAGTGCATAAAATCATCAAAATATTCAGAGAAACTGGATAAATCTCTGTGCGTAAGGGACAAGGCCGAAGATCTTTGTTGGATGCCCGTGGTCTTCTGGCCCTCAGACGACACTGCATCACTCATCTGCAGATGCCAACTAAAGCTCTATCATGCAAAAAGGAAGCCATGTGTGAACATGGTCCAGAAGTGCTGTCGTGTCCTGTGGGCCAAGGCTCATTTAAAATTGACTGTTTCAAAGTGGAAAGGTGTTCTATGGTGAGACGAGTCCAAATTTGACATTCTCGTTGGAAATAACGGATGCCGTGTCCTCTGGGCAAAAGAGGAGAGAGACCTTCCTGTGTGTTATCAGCATTCAGTTCAAAAGCAGGCATCTCTGATGGTATGGGGGTTCATAAGTGCATAAGTTATAGGCAGATTGCATGTTTTGGAAGGCACTATGAATGCTGAAAGGTATATAAAGGTTTTAGAGCAACATATGCTCCCCTCCAGAAGACGTCTATTTCAGGGAAGGTCTTGTGTATTTCAGAAGGACAATGCAAAACCACATACTTCAGCATGGCTTCATAGTAGAAGAGTCTTGGTGCTGAATTGGCCTGCCTGCAGTCCAGATCTTTCACCTATAGAGAACATTTGGCGCATCATTAAACTAAAAATACGTCAAAGACGACCACAAATTCTTCAGCAGCTGGAAACCCATATCAGGCAAGAATGGGACCAAATTCCAAAACCAAAACTCCAGAAACTCATAACCTCGATGCCCAGATGTTTTCAAACTGTTTTGAAAAGAAGAGGAGATGCTACACCATGGTAAACATGCCCCCGTCCCAGCTATTTTGAGACCTGTAGCAGGCATCAAATTTGAAATGAGCTCATTTTGTGCATAAAATTGTAAAATTTCCCAGTTTAAACATTTGTTATGTTATCTATATTCTATTGTGAATAAAATATCAGCTCATGTGATTTGAAATTCTTTTAGTTTTTACTTTATTCAAATTTAAAAAAAAAAAAAAAAAAACGTCCCAACATTTCCGGAATTCGGGTTGTAAATTTAGGGCAGGACTATAATGTTTGAGAGACCAGTCTGAAAACAGTCATTGGATGTCATTTATGACACATGAGCACAACAAATGTCGGTGTCATTTGTTTGTATAAACCCTTGCTTTACAAAATGGTTTAATGAATTGTTTACATAGAATGTTTGCTTTGAAAAAAAAATCCTAATATTTCAGCATTTTTCTATGTACAAAAGCACAAGAATTTACCATGTGATTTGAAGTAGATCTACAGGTTTGGGTATCCTACTATACCAGGAGAATATGAAATGAGAATCTTACTCTTGGGATGCAAATTCATCATGGCAACAGACAACAAACAATTCCTTTGGGATGCTGCCGTTATGAACTCAAGAGACTTTGGCAACCGCATGCCTCTGACCAGGAGAGCCTGCACACTCGTATGGCTCTGCTAAGCAAGCATCCCGCTGAGACAAACTATTTGTAATGAGTTTCAACGGGCCAGAGTCATTGAGGTTTTCTATTCTGGTTGCAGAGACAGTTCAGTATTACGAATGCTGGACCAGAAATTCACACAAGCGTCTGTCCGGGGACATGCACAGACCACAAATATTTTCTCAAGGCTTTTGCTCGAGTCTAAATCACACTTATCCGGAATGCAGACAGTAGACGAGTTAATCACCTCTATGACAAATTCTCTATATTGGGATAGTTGAAAAATGTGCAATATTCAGGCACTTTTGGCATTTGCATCTTAGACACAAGTCGGTAGCAGTCGGTACGTCGCAGTCAATATGTCGATTCTCTAAAGAAGCATTTACTGGGTGCAAAACTAGCCAATGGAAAGCAAGTGTGTTTAGAAGAAGTGATGTGATGGCGGAGGTATGAAAAACTCACCCTCTGCTTCTCTGGGGCTCCAGTGGCCAGACGGGGAGCAGGGACGTGGGGACGAAGAATTGGAGGCGTACTGCAGGAGGACGCGACCTTCTGCACATTTATCACATACTGATCCCACTTCTCTAGGAAACCAACAGAGATAGACAAAATGCAACTTAGATACAGCAAATTCAAGTGGATGGGAAGTTAGATGGGAATCGCCAATATGGGGCTTTTATTTTTTACAAGAAAACAATTAAGCATTCCAGAGTGTAAGAAATCATTAAATATACCAAAAATAGAAATTGCTGATAGTATTGAGTTCACTGAGTTTAATGTAATCAGGTTGCATTTGTAAAGACCAAACAAAATCAAAAACATTACATTGAATTATTTTTATTTTAAATATGAATATATTTCTCATCATATTTTAGTCTTTTCCAGAAACATAACTGTTTTCAACAGTGTACTGTACAGTAGTTTTCTTCCTATAACAGCCTACTTTTGCCAGCAATTAGTGGTGTAGTACAAAAGTATTATTTTCAAGGGTTATTACTCACATTTAGTGTAAATTTAATTGTTCAGATTCAATTATATCAAATAAACAAACAAACAAATAAATATCCTATTAAGGATTTCTAATGAAATCCTTATTCTATGTGCTAGAAACACGGATTCAAATTACATAATCAAACAATAACAGTATATATTAAAATATTTCCATATATACAAAATAAAATAATTGAATGTAATGTTTTGTTGGTAGTTGGCAGTATGTACTTTTGGTAACACTTTATTTTGATGGTCCCTTTTGAACATTCTGTTGACACTAAGTAATGTTGCAACTACATGTCAACAAACTCTCATAAGAGTATTAGTAGACTGTCTGCTTCATATCTACTAACTCCTTATTGTGTTACATTACTTATAGTCAATAGAATGTGTTAAAGGGACCATCAAAATAAAGTGAAACCGTACTTTTTAATAGAAACTGATACTGACTGACTGACTGACTGACTGACTGACTGACTGACTGACTGACTGACTGACTGATTGATTGATTGATTGATTGATTGATTGATTGATTGATTGATTGATTGATTGATTGATTGATTGATTGATTGATTGATTGATTGAAAAATTTACACTAAATGTAATTAATAATCCTTGAAAATAATTTTGTACTACACCACTACTTGTTGGAAAACATAAGCTGTTATAGGAAAACTACTGTACACTGTTGAAAATAGTTATGTTTCTGTCACACTATTTAAAAACATTACTCCCAAAACTGCTCTTGAGTGAGAATTCCCTTATCAGCTCCAATGACTCATTAACCACTTTTGCCAGAGAGCAATGACAAATCTTGTTGCTGCTTAAGCAGCCAGACTCCGGTGTTAGAAGGCTATATGGATATACAGTAAACAATGTCACATGGTCCAAGCGGAGTGTTTGAGAGCAACATGTCTCAACATGTTCCTTCTAAGGGGATTCCCCTGCCGTTTGCCTCAGTGAATTCCACCTGTCTCTCACATAACGGTCCCTCGTGGACTGTCTGCAGGCCCACAAATAAATATCTCAGACTGTATTCAGCTCAATAAAAACCAATGCAAAATAACAAAGAGACACAACCTAACAAAGTTCCACAGGTCTTAGTCATGAAATGTGGATATTCTAGAGCCAATAAGATGATTTTGGAAGGCAATGTGAATAATTCCACTGTATCTGCGACGGAGCCGGTGCACCATTAATTGACACCATGTGTTAGTGATTTGGCAGACGCTGAGAATTCTCAGTTGTTTTGCACTTCCTCCAATCTATCCTCTCACTGTATTAAAAAAAATGACTATAAAATATCTCTGACTTCTCCTCTTTCAATATTTACCAAACAGAACACGCTTAGACATGTCTCCCCTCTGCCTACAGTAAATCCACATTTATATTCCACAACATTTCATATATCAGATTGCATCTGTCCAAATGCTCATGTGTATTTTGACACATATATTTGTAAAAATAGTCCCCAGGGTAGTTGCTATTCCATTGCAACCTCAGTTCACCTGTCATAGAAGTGGCCAGAGATGGGTGGAAACCACTCCACAGTAATGGAGTCTTGTCTCTGGTCTACCACTTGGGGTGACATTGGTACTGGAGGGGGCCGGTAGTCAGGTTGCCAGGTCTGGTATATGAGGTCCAAGTAGCAGTGCATGCGAGCTACCTGATTAAGTGTAAAGGAATCAGTGCAGTCATCATCTGTGGAAAAATGGAGTGAAAGTATAGTTATTTGGCCTAGTTCCTGATAGATCCATAGCACATGAAAAGACATTCCTGTTAAAAAGGTCAAAGACCAATATAAAAATCAATCAATGATTTTAATTTTTTGACAGTTGGTAATTTGAGGTGACATGAGTAACAGCTAAAAAAAAAAAAAAGAAAAGAAAAAAAAACAGTTGAGTAACAATGAAAATGTATTCTAATTTCCAAGTTTTCAATAATTTATAACATGAAAGTCTATCATAATCATAATATCAATTATACTTGTAGAATGGTTATAGTCTAAACAAAGAGTGAAACAAACCATTTTAATTATATTGTTTAACAATAATCTACTTATACAGACCCTTAATTAGCAAAGAGTCAATGTGAGATAAAATTAGGCATGTTATGTGTTAAGAAAACAAATAAACATCAAGGCATACAATATATGATTTTTATTTTATTTTTTTTATTTTTTTTCAATCACATTTTAGTTTTGGGAACAATTCTCACTATTAACTAACTACAAATTATGACTTTGCCTCAATAAACTCTTAATTTCCTGCCTATTAATAGTTATTTTGGTAGTTGTTAAGTTTAGGTATGGCATACAGGATTAAGGGATCCAAAAATGCAAAATAAAACATTAATATGCACTAATAACTAGCCAATATGACAGTAATATGCATGCTAATAAGTAACTAGTTAATAGTGAGAACTGGTCCCAAAAATAAACTGTAACTGTTTTTTTCCAATCAAGGATTAAATAGGAGAGTTTCCATAGATGTGTTTTTACCTGCGTAACTCATGTAATTATTGAAGGGTGTGTGAACAAAATTGTGGTTGCCACACGTTTCATTGCCAGGCTCAGGGTCCCTGCAGTACTTGTATTTGGGTGTGGGATTGGTGTCGGCACACAGATCTCCAGTTTCCAGTGAAGGCTCAGTCTCTAAACATGCATCGTTGCAGGACTCGATCTCCGAGATACCCCTGAACACATGGTACAGTCCCAGACTGTGACCAATCTCATGGATCATGGTATGAGTGTGGCCAAATGTACCGTAGAAAGATGGATTCAGAACTATGCCACCTATAAAGAGGGGAGGAAAAAGTACACAGTGTAAATCCTAATGTGCTTGTTCTTAAATATCCAGGATTGTTTCTTATTACTTCTTGTAGTTAAGTAGGTTGTACTATACAGTTTGAAAAAGAAGAGTTCATATGCAAAAACCAATAAATGCCACGTTTAAAAAAAAAAAATTAAAATTAAAAAACAATTGCTGACTGCCATGCGTTTTCCACATAAAGCACGTTCTGAAACATGTTTTGTCACAAAAGCCGGTATTATCTGCTGTCAAGGCATCACAAGTTTTACTGCAGAAGCCAACAAGCTCCCTTGTTGTTTGTGAACAGAAGCCGACACATCCATTTTAGTGAATCAGCGCGCAGTATTCAGGTAAGTTGAAAGGCTGCTAGTCTCTTTGAAAAGACGTGCAAGCTGAGAGGAGTTTTGTCAAAGCTGATTAAAAGTGATTGAGGATGGATAAATTAGATGAACTTGATGAACCCCTTTGTGATATCTTCCTCAGGGTGTAAAAGGAAAATAAAATCTGAAACTTTTTCAAGGAACCTTGCTAAAGCAGCACATTACAGTGATGAGGGAAAAGTTTATTGTATTGCATGTAATCATAACAACAAAGTTTATCAGGCGTCAACACTGTCAGCTGAGGAGATTACAAATATTAGGAAATTACAAATACTAACCGAGTGTTTTTGTTTAACTCTGAAACCTGAAATGTGGAGTTGTCTGCTTTTTACAAAAAAATAAAAATAAATAATTAATTAAAAAAAAGACTGTTGGAGTTAAAAACTAACTAACTTTTAATATATATATATATATATATATATATATATATATATATATATATATATATATATATATATATGTATATATATGTATGTATGTATGTATATATATATATATGTATGTATATATATATATATATATATATATATATATATATATATATATATATATATATATATATATATATATATATATATATATATGTATACATACACACTTTCAATGAACTTTAATTTTGTAAGTTACCTGTATTTTTTGGGTTATTATTACTTAATTAAAACAACCCAACTGCAGTTTGATTGATATTATTTAGAATGCAAAATAATAAATAAATAAATAAATTAATTAATTAATTAATTAAATTAAATAAACATGATTTATGAAAAATTCATAAAATGGATATATCCGTTTATGCAAATAAACTCTGCAAATACAGATGTATTTCAGTTGAAGAGTATTGTTTTCCAAGCTTTATTTAGTAATTAGAATTAGTGGAATGAAAGCTAAACTGTCAACCATATCCATTTTTTTTTTTTTTTTTTTTTTTCTGGTACAGATCAGACCGCACTGAATGCACGTAAACAGAGAGAGAGAATATATATATATATATATATTTTTTTTTTTTTTTTTTTTTTTTTCACTTTCAAGTCACC
Organism: Acrossocheilus fasciatus; assembly: GCA_036784905.1. Classification (NCBI taxonomy): domain Eukaryota; kingdom Metazoa; phylum Chordata; class Actinopteri; order Cypriniformes; family Cyprinidae; genus Acrossocheilus; species Acrossocheilus fasciatus. The sequence continues at coordinate 35,139,251 of CM071942.1, read as the reverse complement.
TGTTCAATCACATTATAATTCAACACTTTTAAGAACTAGTACAACTCAGCTGCAATTGTAATCAGCAAGGACAAAAAAATGGCACACTATGTCTTTCAGAGTAAATGCAATGGAAATGTATTGTAATTTTGGTCATATTCCTTTGTGTACATTTCATGTCATTGTATAAGTTATACTTCCGCTAAGAAAATAACCAGGGGTCTTGAGAATAGGAACCACTGAAAGAAAGTAAAGGTACATAATGTGACAGAGTAAAAAAAACTCAAAAACTCAATTCAGACTCTTGACCTGGACTGCATTTATCCAGTATTTTCTATACCTAGATGTGTCAGTGCCTCCTTGTCCCATGGCCAGGTAGCGACTCCAGCAAGGTCTTCATCTGAGGAATTGGCGAAGAAGATATTGAGGTGTGTGGAACCATCCAGCTTGATGATCTCTTTTAGCTCTTTTACATCCAGATAAGCCCTGGAGCCAGAGATGGAGACACATGGTGAAAATGATCACAGTGTCAATAATGTAAACATAAATACTGTTGTGCTTTAAGTTACTGAAATACATTTTTTGATATATTCTGTGGAGAGTAAATATGTATTTGCATAATAAGTACTCAGATAACTCGTGTCACCTGAACCTCAACTGTCATGTTACATGATGGAATGCTGCCAACAAGGTTACAGAGTCCAGCATTGGTAGGCCTCATTTATTTGTCAGCCTTATTTGACACTCATTATGATGCACCAATGAATGAATTCACCCCAGTGCAAAGTTTCTGGAAAACTTGTCCTACAGAGGATAAAACAGGATAGCTACTCCTTTGGAAAGATATGAGATGCTACACTAAATATATAAATGTCTGTCAGTGTCTGCCTGTACTTATGTATGTAGCATACTGACGAGTGGTGGCTATGAGTGTGATTACCACAATAATGATTCCTGTTTGTGCAATTCAGAGCTCTGACTACTGTAGAGACACTGACTTGAGATCCTTAATGATACTCAAGACTTAAAGTCATATTTTAGATAATGCAAATATTGTCTCTTGATCCTTCACCTTAAAAGTTGAAATTATCACCATAACTATCACTACATTGCAAATTATGTGCATGCAAGAGCAATGAGCAATCAGAGAAGCTGTCCAGCAACTGTTAACATCACTCTCAAGAATCTGTTACAACCATGTTCTCTCTTTCCCCAATCTGCTCTGCATTAACGTTTTGTTTTTTGTTTTTTTAACAGCAAGCTAGGAGACCAAAGCAGGTGTGTCTTTCCAGAGACAGGTGCTTTTATGAGCGTGTAGCTCCTTCAACTCGACATGCTAAGAGCCCATTTTATACCAGAACACTCCATTAAGGGCAAAACCATTAACGTCTGTTATGTTTATGGGCTCCATTGGCACTTAGAGTTCACACAACTGTAAAGCACTTGATGAAGGACCTCCCTGAGGTGACCCATGTGACAGCTCAGGAAACCCCATTCATCAATTAACCCAACACACACAATAGCCAAGGGAAAATCATGGGTGTCGCAACAGAGGCAGATGATAATGTAGTATGGACTTTCACCTGTGACTAATCTCTAGACCAAAGCCATGACAGACATTTTTCTTATTGCACATCAACAACATGCCCCAAAATGGGCTGGCATCCAAAGCAAGGCATGAATTAATGTATACAAGCATGTGTACATGGTGTGCATTCACACAAGCATTTCACTTCTGGCTTATGTGTTAAACACAACTGTGTCCAATGTATACACCATCAAATCTGATCAGTGATCTTGTGAAGGTAAAAACACAAATCTCTCCTTACAAATGGGCTGTTTGCTTGAAAAAACAATGTTGCACTGTATACATTCTTCAAAAAGCATGTAGAAATAACTTACAACACATGCCTAAAACATGTAAGACAACATAAGTTGATATCATTCACATTTTTCAGAGACTCCAACCCGATGTCTCCTGTTAGCTAGATTTCCAAACAAGCAAAGTGGTAACAGGCACCGGGTCTACAAAAATAAACGTCCGACCACACAGCCATTGCTGTGCCACGCATGTAGCACAGTGTTCATCCAGAATTCCACAATTAAGAAGGAATGTTGATTAATGTTTGCGGTGCAACCATCAGCGTGTCTCCCTAGATGTCCCATAATCAAAACAAAATAAACAACCACTTGGGGTGCTTATCTGAAAATTATTCTTCTGTTCTCTCTCTAATCTTTCTAAACCATCTTTCATCCATCAGTTGCAATATTTCCATTGAAATCTCAGGTTTGGCCAACTGCTGATTTCTGTTACTGGATTGGATATCTCTTGATGATTGCGATGGGATAATATTTGGGAAAAACCACCTGCATGTTTTTCGTGACTGATGTCACCTCATAGCCCGCACACAGAGTCATTTGAAGAGCTTTAAGAATACTATTGGATGTGATTCTGCGGCCTGGAAAGCATTCAAAACGGCTAATAGAAAACATTGCTTTCCTTTGAAAGAGAAGCTCAATTAAGGCATGCAGAAGAAATTCAAGGACAATACTGGAATACTGGGATGAATCATACAGATCAAAACAAAGACGTAACAAGGTTGTTTTCACTTATCAATTCATTCACTCTTTTCTCTCGACATGGAAAGTTTAAACTTTTCTCATGAACCTTCGTGCACTTCTGTAAACAAACGTTTATGAATACATTTTGAAAACAAAATTGTTGCTTGGTGACCAGTCTAAACAAGAATCAAATAAGCTTCCTTGAAATGTTGGCTTTTACTTTGCAGTCCACCCAACTAAAACAAAAGCCACCAAAAAAATACTTCTTAAGGCAATAAATCCCCCATAAAACAAATCTCATAGTTTGGGATTACTACAGTACGTGTGTCCTTGGGGCTATACCTATTTTTGTGAAACAAATGAACATAGCTACCTTTCATATAGGCCAAAAGTTAAACCAGACCTTATCCATTGGTGGAATTGTAAACATGTTGTGCTTTCTATCCAGTGGCCTCAGGTATTCAGACTTAGAAATCCAATTTCCTTTTACTCTTTTCATCTTTTGGCAAAAAAAAAAACAAACAAAACAAAAAAACTGCTGTTTAAAACTTTGAACAAATCGCCACACAGCAAGCGGTAACAGTTGCCCTAGAGGTATCCTTGATAAGAACATTTTTCTTGAAGTGCTTATGAAAAGTCAGAAGAGAAGATCCCACTGCAATAACTGAAGAGTTGTGAGAGGCTCAGTAATAATCCACAGTTGCCTTTACAGCTTACCTATAGCAGTCCTTCTCAAATCTGTCCTGGAGACCTCCAGCCACTGCACATTTTGGATATCTCACTCAACTAGCACACCTGATTCAACTCATCAGCTCATTAGTGGAGACTGCAAGACTTGAATTGGGTGTGGCAGATAAGGGTGACATGCAAAATGTGTAGTGGTGGGGGTCTCTAGGACAGGTTTGAGAAGCACTGGCCTGAAGCAGGAGTAGCCAACTCTGCTTGGCTTTATGCTGCATTCACGTGCTATCAGAATTATCGTAAATACCAGCTTCCTAGTCGGACATTGGACATGAACGGCCTTAGGGAGGCCTTATATAGCTAATGTCCGACTAGGAAACTCGTATTTATGATTATTCCAATTGCACGTGAATGCAGCATTAATTCCAAGTCTGTTCCTACACCTGGATGTTGTTTCAGAGTAATCCTGAAGACCTTGACTAACATATTCAGGTGACTAGGGTTGGAGCTAGACTCAGCAAATGCTACCCCTGACCTAGAGAAACACGGCCACTATCTATACATGCTATTCAGCCTCCCTCTTTAGATAAACCTTTAACACTACTGAAATGTGGAGATAGATCTGGAGTTTTGGAAGAAATGTTTAGCTACATAAATCTATACCAAGAGGAAGCAGTGGTTATGAATCTGAAATCAAAATTTTACTCGGGACACAATGTTTGCTCATTTCGCAGTATTCCAGGATTTTCCAATCCTCCTCCACTGGGACCACCATCCAATGTTTAGTTCTAGCCATAATTAAATACACCTGAACCAGCTAATCTGCTGTGGATTTCTGGAGCTTTCTTAAACTCTGTGTTTTGTAGTTTATCTTTGTCTTCTTCAGGCATTCCTGCAAAGATTGTGACAGAAGACCGGAGCAAAATAGTTAATTTACGGCTTTTTTCTCCACTAAATGGATATCCCCACTGTCAAGCTCCTCTGTCTGGAGCAAGAGGATCGCTCCCTCAGGGATCACATGAGGGAATTTTTAAACCTGGCATACCAGACTCACTACCTCGACAGCTGCCTCTGTACTTTCTACTATGTAAGACACAACACCTCGACTAAGGCCAAGCTGTCCGGGGAAGGTCCTTGGGGGAGCTTCGCCACATTTGTGGAGTGGGTGCTGGTGAACTGTGGATTGCCTTTTACCATCATTCCAGTGGAGGACGTCTCCAGCCACACTCCCGACCAAGAGCCATCCTGCTAGTTCCGTCCAGCCCTGAATAATCTGTCATCGCATTTGTTCTGTCCAGCTCAGAATCTCATGAACCTCTTGTGTTCCTTCCCAGCCTCCCTCTCCTGCATCCACTTCACAAATCTGCCTGTTCTTCAGCACTGTCTCCACTGATTCCTGCAAACCCCTCAGCTCACCCTCAGTCAGCGCCATCCTGGTGCTTTGTCTCACCTCAGGTCTTTCAGTCTCCAGCTCCACCTTGGCGTGAGGATCCCATGTCCCATCTCCAGCCTCCAAGTCCTGGATTCCACCTCAGCTTTTCGACTCATTGGCTCTGCCTTGGCTCCTAGCTCCCTCGTCTCCACCATGGCTCGTCATACCACTGGTTCCACCGGGCTCCCTCGTCCCTCTGGCTCCACCTTGGTCAGTCATTGACCCTCCATTGCTACATGATTCCACTCCTCTGGCTTTGCCTCATCCCTCCATCTCTCTGGCTCCGTCTAGGTTCTCCTTTCCTCCTGATCCTCCTTGGACCTCAGTCGCTCTGGCTTTGCCACAGTATTCCCGGGTCCCAGCCTCAGTCGCAGGAGCTGTCGACTCTGCCTTGGCCCTTCAGACCCACGGTGTCACCCTGGCTCTTCTGTTCTCCGTCTCCACCCTGGACTCCTCAAGCAGCTTTGTCTCCATCAATCAGCCCCCTGGTGTTGTTAGCTTTACCTCCACCATGGACTCCTTCCATCGACTCTGTTGTGAGTTGTAATCCTTGCTCTTTTCTGGCTCCTCCTCCTGCTCCTGGCTCCACCCTGGCCCCTCCCTTCATCTCCACCCTGGTTCCTTCTGCCATCTCCTTCTCCCAGTCCCGGCCTTTCTCCTGCTCCACACCCTCCAATAGAGCCCCCACCCTCCCTCCTCAGTTGGATCTTCTGTAGTGCAAGGACACACCATTCCCAGGGGGGCGAAATATCATGAATATGTTAGTTTCTACTTCATGGACTTTTAGTTTGTTTTCATTAGTTTCATAGTTTCCTTTGTTCTTTTTCCACTTCTCTTCATTTTGTCAGGGTTACTAATGACATTAGTTTATTCTGTTCAGCTTTGTATCATTAATTTGCCTCATTTGTCAGTGTATTTAAGTTCAACTTTTTCCTGTGTTCATTGTCAAGTCCCGTCTTTGGAACTATGTTGTTTCTGTACCTGCTGTGGATTTCTGTATGAATCTTTATTAAACTCTGTGTTTTGGAATTTATCTTTGTCTTCTTTGGCCATTCCTGCAATGGTTGTGACAGTAAGAAAGTGGACATCCTGGAGCTGGAGTGGACACTAAATAAACTGCCAATGGTTTAAAAATGTTTATGGTAATGTACTAAAGACAAGAATACAGAAAACTGGCAAATATTTCCCACATGTGAATGATTACTGTTACATGACTATTTTTTGTTGACTGGTGAATGTGAAGCCAAGCTAATGAAAGTTGACGCTCCTCACACCTGGACTAGGAGTGGAGCTTGTGTAGGCCACTGGTCTAACTGGACCAAAGCTAAAGTTAAGTCACTTTTATTTGTACACTACCTTTCAGAACACACTTTTTTTAAAGTCACTTTACAGACATTCATAATATTTTAAATATCATAATGCCTAATTGTCCACATTTAACCTTTTAGAGCTGGGCAACAGCAATGAAATAAACAATTGAGATTTGTTATGTAGTATATATTGCTTTAAGTGTGATCTGTGTATGTGGGTAAAGTTTATATATAAGTCCATATCCCTACTGTTACTACCACTCGCAAACCACGCATCACACACTATAGGCAGCACAATTCTAACAACCTGCACACTTTGCCTATGTCTGCTAATACACTACTTTATTTTTCTATTGGTCTCTGGAATTGTCAGTCTGCAGTAAACAAAACAGATTTCGTTACATCTATTTCTAGTCATTCAAGACCAAACCTCATGGCCCTGACATAGATGTGGATCAAACCAGAGGACACTGCTACTCCTGCAGCACTCTCCGATAATTTCTCATTTTCTCACACACCCCGTCTGACTGGAAGAGGTGATGGTACTAGTCTGATTCTCTCTAATGAGTGGAAATGTATTCCTTTAACTTCTCTGGGTATTAACAGCACCTTTGAATCACATTCAATTACTATTACCCACCCTTTTAAAATCCATTTTTGTAGTTATTTATCGACCCCCAGGACAATAAGGTAACTTCTTGGATGAATTAGATGTGCTGCTCTCAACCTTTCCTGAGGATGGTACTCCCCTAGTTATGCTTGGATACTTCAACATCCACATATATAAAGCTCAGACTGCAGACTTCCACACTCTGCTTGTCTCTTTTGATCTCAAGAGAGTGCTACTCACAAATCAGGCAACCAACTGGACCTTATTTACACACGACACTGCTCCACTGATCATGTACTGGTTACTTCACTGCACACCTCAGATCACTTCCTCCTCACTTTTAACTTCAACATGGTTCCTGATACAACACATCCCCTTCCACATGTCATCTTTCAACGTAACCTCTCGCCCTCCCGGCTATCAGCTATGGTTTCATCTTCGCTTCCTCCCCCTAAACAGTTAGCATCTCTTGATGCTAAATGTGCTACTGATACTTTCTGCTCCACTCTTACATCTTGTTTAGACACTTTCTGGCCCTTGTGTTCCAGGCCAGCACATACCACCCCTTCTGCTCCTTGGCTGCCTGATGTTCTCCGCGAACATCATTCTAAGCTCAGGGCTGCTGAAAGGCTGTGGTGCAAATCAAAAAATACTACTGACCTTCATGTCTATCAGTCACTCCTCTCTTTCTTCTCTGCTAATCTCTCCACTGCTAAAAGGACATACTATCATAACAAAATTAACAATTTGTCTAACTCTCGTATGCTCTTTAAAACATTATCTTTGCTTCTTTGTCCTCCTCCTCCCCCTCCTTCATCAGCTCTAACAGCTGACGACTTTGCCACGTTCTTCATTAATAAAATGAAAACCATCAGTGCACAATTTTCCTTACCACAATCTGTCAAGCACATCTTACCAGCAAACATACACTCGTTCACATCCTTCTCTTCACTCTCTGAGGCAGAAGTCTCCAAACTCATGCTTTCTAATCATCCAACTACTAGTCCGCTTGATGCCTTGATTCCATCTCATCTCCTTCAAGTCATTTCTCCTGCAGTTGTACCTGCACTCAATCACATCATTAACACATCCCTTCACACTGGTGTTTTTCCCTCAGTATTTAGACAGGCTTGTATAACCCCACTACTTAAGAAACCTACCCTTAACCCATCTCTTCTAGAGAGCTACAGACCAGTTACCCTTTTTCCTTTCATTGCTAGAACGCTTGAATGAGCTGTGTTCAAGTCTCTGCCTTTCTCACACAGAACAACCTCCTCAACAGCAACCAGTCTGGTTTCAGAAGTGGACATTCAACCGAGACTGCCTTGCTCTCAGTTGTTGAAGCCCTAAGACTTGCAAGAGTGGATTCTAAATCTTCAATACTTATCTTGCTGGATCTGTCCGCTGCTTTTGACATGGTTAACCACCAGATCCTCCTGTCAACCCTATTGGTAAAGGGCATCTCAGGAACCGCACTCCAGTGGTTTGAGTCTTATCTCTCAGATAGGTCCTTCAAGATATTTTGGAGAGATGACGTATCTAAGTCGCAACATCTAACTACTGGGGTGCCTCAGGGCTCAGTTCTTGGACCACTTCTCTTCTCTGTCTACATGGCATCACTAGGTTCTGTCATTCAGAAACATGGCTTTTCATATCACTGCTATGCTGATGACACTCAACTCTACCTCTCATTCCATCCTGATGATCCGACAATAGTTGCTCGCATCTCGCATCCCAGACATTTCTTGCTGGATGAAGGACCATCACCTTCAAATCTGCCAAGACAGAACTGCATGTGTTTCCAGCAAACCCATCGTTTCATCACAATTTCACCATCCACTTAGCACATAAACCATAATTCCTTCATCAGTTATAACTGATGATCAGCTGACTTTCTCAGACCACATTGCTAAAACTGCCCCGTCCTGCAGATTTGCTTTATTCAACAACAAGAAGATCAGGCCCTTTCTTTCGGAACATGCTTCACAACTCCTTGTTCAAGCTCTTGTTCTGTCCAGGCTGGACTATTGCAATGCTCTCTTGGCAGGTCTTCCAGTCAGTTCTATCAAACCTTTACAATTAATCCAGAACGTGGCAGCAAGATTCATTTTTAATGAGCCAAAAAGAATGCACGTTACACCTCTGTTTATTAATTTGCATTGGCTACCAATAGCTGCTCGCATAAAATTCAAGGCACTAATATTTGCCTACAAAACCACCACTGACTCTGCACCCCTTTACCCCAAATGCATTACTTCAGACTTATGTGCCCTCTAGAAGCTTATGTTCTGCAAGTGAACATCACATTATTGTGTCATCCCAAAGAGGCACAAAATCAATTTCACAAACTTTTAAATTAAATGTTCCCTCTTGGTGGAATGACCTTCCCAACTCAATCCGAGCAGCTGAGTCCTTAGCCATCTTCAAGAATCGGCTAAAATCTCTTCCATCTTTATTTGACCCTCTAACTAAAAAACTAACTCTAGCTTTTATAATATTTTTCTATTCTATCTGTTTTCTTTTTATTTATATCATCATTTAAAAAAACAAACCCTGCTACGTGTACTGCATTAAGCTAACTGAGAAATGTTATAGCACTTGCATATCATTGCTCTTTTGTTGATTTTGATTGCTTCCATCGTCCTCATTTGTAAGTCACTTCGGATAAAAGCATCTGCTATATGACTAAATGTAAATGTAAATTAATTAATAAATATGTAATGTTTTGTTCAATTTATTTGTTCAAAAGTTTGGTATAGTGACAAACCTAACTACTAATGTATATCACTGTCATGGTTAAATGACACATATAACTGATGGGGTTTAAGATTTTGATCATATTGCCCACCCCAACTTCTTAGGGACACAAGGACACAACATTTCCTTTAACGATGGACACTTTATTTCCCTTTATAATATTTTATCCATTCATTTTGTAAACCAAGTGTCCAGTGTATTAACCAAGTGTCCATTAACGGGCTAACACATAGACATTCATACTCACACCTATGGACAATTTAGTGTCTTCAATTCACTTATGCTGCGTGTCTTTGGATTGTGAGGGAAACTGGAGCACCATAAGGAATTCCACAAAAACACAGGGAGCAAATGACACACAGAAAGGTTTCAGCTCCTGACACTACGCTCTTCATTGTTGTCCCCATCACATGAAACCTTTTTGACAGAAATTTTCATACATGCAGTCTGAAGAACAAACAAGATTTAGCCGAATAGATAGGGTGTCTCTAAAACCCTAAGGTATTTATACTGCTTGATCTCAAACTCTTACCTTAAATGAGAAGCTGGATTGAAGCAAGTCTTGGTCACATCGGTGATGCTGGGGTTGCAGCAATCTCCATTATCGTAACCATAGTTCTCACAGTTGCACTCTGGATCGCAGACACCATTCCCTTGTTTATGTTCAGGACATCGTGCCCTGGGCTTGCAGTAACCAGCATCAAAGCCAGTCAGAGTGTGGTTGCATTCAGGGTCACAGTCCTCATCACCCACCTTGCTAATATCACAGTTGGCGAGTATCAGACGGTTATACAAAGACGAATTGCTCACATTGTGCACAGTCAGCTCCCAGGTGATGTTGTACATGTTAAAGGCTTCATTCAGATGCTGATGTTGCAGGTGAATCTGTTGATCTGTGACTGTGGGTTTGCGCTGAGAGTCGTCAAACACATTCACAACACGATACCGTACTGTTTTGGGGCGTCGGAAGCTCCAGAAATGATTGTAGTTGCGTGCCACTTCTGTGTTATCGCACACCGTCTGTCCACAAGCTGGAGGCTCCAGGGTAGTGTCCAAAGACCCCAAACCTGCACGAGGACCCTCATCTGGTATTGGGAAGCTGCCGTCCTTCACAGACAGCCATTTGCGGGCTGGGTGTTCAAATGTCTCGCGGATCACCAGGTCAACCAGGTCCTCAGGGTCTTCGTGTCCATGCATGTCCCTCATGATCTGCCTCTGAGAGAGAGCCTGTCGCCACAAACCAACACGCTCCACGGAGCCTCTGTAGTTATGATTTAAGGCATTTCCACCCACCATCAGCACCTTGAATTTTAAATCAGATTGAATCATTACATTTATCTGTTTTTATTTGCATACAGTACGTGCATTATATAAGAACTGGAACCTTTTTAAAGGTGAAGAGTGTAACCTTTTTTCTGATAAGACATTTTCCAGTGCTAAATGCAGATAGTTATGTAAGTTAATCCTTGATAGATTGATTTGGTAGGTTGTATTGTGGTCCTGTCAACAAAAATGAGTTTGAATCTCCCAGCCAGCTCAACATAGCATCATTGGTTCAACTAATGCGATGCGGTGTGCTCGGGTACGTGTCCCGTAAAACATGAGTCACGATAAAAAGGAGTCAAAGACTTGTAGAAGTAAGATAAAATGGCATGGCTACTTCTGTAAATGCATTTTTATCTCATGTTTGCTTTTGATAACACTATTGAATTTTGGTTCAGTGTTTAGTGTTGGTGGTTCAATTATTATGAATGTGAGCCTTAACATTTTTAAGCAGCTGTCAAAAAAACATTTAATTTCCTTACAGCGGTGATATGTACAACAACCAGCATTATAAAATTTTGTCACTTTCACGTTTATTTATCTCAGGTAAAACTGAACACACGTTTAATGCCCCTCACTTGACTTTTCTTTTTTTTTTTTGAAATTGTCACAAAACATGCAAGAAGTTTGTCTTTTTGGTTCACCAATCCTGCTCCTGGAGGGCCACTGTCTTGAGGTGTTTAGCTCCAACCCCAATTGAAACAAATGAACCAGCTAATCAAGGTCTTACTTGGCACACTAAAAACTTCCAGGTGTGCTGAGGTAAGTTGGAGCTAAACTTTGCAGGATAGTGGCCCTCCAGGACAGAGTTTGGCTAACCCTGAAGGCTGATTTATACTTCTGCGTCAAACCTACGCCATAGCCTTCACGGCGTAGGCTATGCGTCAGTTTTCATTTATACTTCTACATTGTTGTCTGTGTCTGTGTCCAGTACACATGCAGTGTCCACGGGCATGTTGCTTGTGTAACCCGCAGTACCACGGCAAAAGCCGAAGAAGAAGCGGCTCGTTGGAGAAGCACTATAGCCGTGATGGCGCCAAATAAATATCAATTCATTAAACCATTATTTAAAACTACAAAAAAGAGACAATACTGGAACAGAAGAAGATGGCATTCTTCAGTCTGCACAAGGACTTGTACCACGGCATATCAACATTGATTGTCACGGACAACTAGTGATCTATAAAGTTATGTAGTATAGTGAATGATAAGACACTTGTTCTTTGCTTTGTTTTATTTTAAATAAGAAGGTGTAAGATTAAAATATATTAAAGTGCACATAAATACACACAAAACTCAAGTACATACGGAGGAAGGGATTTGGCTAGCAGACAAATCACAGCGCTTGCGGTCCGTGTAGAATTGACACGCTGTTAGAATTCTGGAGAGGTGCACGTCAGGCTACGGTTATGCCGTAATACACAGAGCTACGGCATAGGTTCTACGCAGAAGTATAAATTGGGCTTGACCTAGAAGCACATAAATTACACACTTCACCTTTAACTACTACTACTTCTACTACTACTACTACTAATAATAATAATACATTATAATAATAAAAAATGTGTAATCGAAAAATATTGTGTCAAAAATTAAACTCTGAAACACTAAATAATTAAACTTACCTTACACTTTTTAGTAAGGGGGCTGAAGACATCACCTGACTGTTCCCTGCTAACAGCTGTCTGAGCACCATTAACATATAACTTCATATAGAGGCCATTGTAAGTCACAGCTACATGGGCCCAGTGGTTGGGCAAGTAGCGGGCATTCGAATGAATGGAGGTAACTTTGTGTGCTCGATCCGTTTTAAGGGAGAAGAAGAAACGTGGGTCACGGTTTCCCTGTTCACTCACAGCTTTAATTCCCAATAGCCATCCACGATCACTGGAGGCATAGAAGCATTTGTCGAAGAGACCTGTGGTAAAAAAATTAAATAAATAAATAAATAAAAAAATGAGAACAAATGTGTCAGGAGGGAAAGTCAACTGTACTTCAATACTTCAACTTTTCAGGAAATAACAGAGTACAGGAGGAAGGAATAGGATGTATGGAAATGACATGAACCTGCATATACTGTAGGTGTCACTGAACAAAGCACCCTAGGTGTAGCCTACATGCATGCACCCAAAAAGAAGTCTTATTTATTTATTTAACAATAACAAATATTAGGAGTGGTATGCTAGAACACTTACATTCATTTATGATTACTCATTTTATTTTATTTTTTTTTATTTAGTTTCACTTTATTTTGATGGTCCCTTTAACACATTCTATTGACTATAAGTAATGGTGCACCTACATTTCTACTAACTCTCATTAGAGTGTTAGTAGTGTATTAGTTGACTGGTAGGGTTAGGGTTTGATTAAGTTGACACGTTCTTGCAAAGTTACTTATAGTCAGTAGAATATCTGTTGGGAGACCAACACAATAAGGAGTTAGTAGATATGAAGCAGTCAGTCTACTAATACTCTTATGAGAGTTTGTTGACATGTAATTGCAACATTACTTAGTGTCAATAGAATGTTCAAAAGGGACCATCAAAATAAAGTGTTACCATTTTTTTTTTTATTGTATTATTCTTTTTTCTTTTGTCACTTTTACTTATTTTTTGTAATGTCCAGACTTCACTTTTTATCTAAATGTAGTTTGTTTTGTCACAATTCTTAGGTTTCGCATTCTGAATAAATTGTTGGTTAAGTTCTTAAGTTCTCAAAAAATAACATTCAGCTTACCACAAATATTAAATAAAACAAGCACAAAGGCTTAGAGGTATTCCACCATCAACAATCTTGGCATTTTACAATAAATGGTACTGCTATTGTTAAAAAAGGTGATATTTAAAATCTGGCAATATCAGTGAAAATATGTTGCTTCATAGACAAAACTGTACTATAACTGTACGTTAATAATAGGATGGGAGAGATAAGAGAAAGCAATGAATGACCCTGAACATTAATTATGGCTATTGTGTGTCAGCAGCATGTCCACTAACAATGTAAATATAAGATATAGTTACTAGTTTTCACCAAGTTGGAATAGTGATTTTTAATGTTCACTTTTCTAATACGTCTTGATCTCCCAGAATACAGCCTTTTTGGAAGCAAATTATTTTCTTTAACAATTACAGTATTTTGATGTAGAAATTTTGCTGTAAATAAATACATAAATAAATAAATAATTGTGTAGGCTGTTGCTGGGAGTTTACTAGACAGTTTCTAGTTTAAATGAAACACAAATTCTATGTATTTTGGGCCAGTTCAATCAGTGACAAAATATCACTAGAACACCAAATCAGAACAGGCTGAATGAATGTTTGGTAGCTGCAGCTTTAAATCTATATGATAATTTGCATACTTACTGTATATTCTCTCACGTGGGGAATTTGGAGGAAAAAAATAAAAATGCTTTACCCAAGTTTACACGCTAACACAGTACAGTACAGTATGCTGTCTTGGTCAAGCCATGTTTTAAGCTTCATGAAAGCTAAATGTCCTTCCTTTGATGTCACCTAACCGGTCAAGCTTGCATTCTGTATCTCAGATCAGATCTGCTGTGCAAGTCAATTTGTATCTCATCATCATGGAAGATCAGTGTCAACTAAGCACTTTTTTCTTGCTCTCTCATCAATCTAACCCGTTGAATGCACTCTTGGACAGTGTTAATCATCTGATCAAAGTCAACATAAGGTTTAGTTAAAATCAAGACAGTTTGGTTTTTCCTGGACTATTTCCAAAGCTAAAAATCAGTCTAAATAGCTGCCAAGTCATGACCATAAATAATATTGATGGTCTATAAAGCACTCAACCAAATCTATCTTACATACTGCAGACACAAACTCAGCGCTGTTCAGGGTGCTGAATTTACTGACATTATAGGACGTTGATAAGCTTTTTGTTTTTCCTTCATCATATGTCTTAAAATACTCCTTCATTCCTCGCTCTTAAATCTTCATAATGGAATGAAAAAATGACATAGCTCAAAAAACAAAACAACACAAAAACAACATTAAGTCTCGACATTAAGGCTAACGCTGTGCAAAAACAACAACAAGAACAGCGACTGCTGAAAATAAGCAGTGGCTTCTCTCAAAACAACTGACTTATGTCTTCATTCTTAGAGGCATGAATTAGATTTAAAAGATTAAGCATGTCTGCATAAGCCACTTCAATCACTTTTTTCTTGTTTTTTTTTTTGTTTTGTTTTTTATATCCTAACACAACAGATATTCAGTGAAACAGGTCCTTCAAATACCTTTAAAAATGTTGATATTTTAAAGGAATCTTTAGGTAGCAGCATTGGTGCCCACTGAATTCAGTTGTATGGAGAGAGAGGGGGAAAAAAATTTTAAAAAAACTTTTAGGAAAAATCATGACAGAATTTCTGAGTGAAATCACTCACTTTTGTTCAGCGCAAGTTTGTTCAAGACCTTACAGTTCATGTTATCCCTGCATGGTGTGAGTCTTGGGCAGAAGCACGGAAACTGACTTTCTGTACAAAGAATCTGACATGGTTGATGCCATAAATTTGCTTATTTTATAAGTAACTAGTGAAATTGGTGCAGAAGCTCAATCAAAACTCTCAGAAAAGTCTGTGAAAATAGAAGAAACTGTACTGTGTCAATATGAATGAATTCTCCATATTGATTTTTACTGCTGTTTTACCCATAGTTTGGATTATGCATTGCATATATTTTCTCCTACATTATCTGTCCTTCTACAAATTTGTTTTCTTTGCAGTGATCATGCCATAACTTTTTCCCTAAGTTTAATTCCTCATATACATAAAATGATGATTGGATGTGATATCAGATTTCTGGGCCCCACTGTATAAAATATTGATTATAACCATATATAGCACCATCATGCATGCATTTATGGATCCAATGCGTGCGTGTATGGGAGATTTTATACTGTTCATCTCTGCATTCGGTCCAGTGCAAACCCACTGCAAGTCTGAAAGAGATGATGTCATCTCAGTGTGGTGGGTTACTAGAGGGGGGCACACTGACATCAGATGCCACGCGTAAATCAGTGATGCCCACTGCCGCATCAGTAGTGAATTCTCACTCCGGTCTGTCTAGTCGTGCGTGACTGCGTAGAAAAACACACTTCTCGTAGCCAGCATTTTCTTTTTTTTCTTTCCTTTTTTTTTCTCTTTTTTTTTCTGCCCATGACTTTCAAAAAAGACCGACATGTCGTGTCTTTTACGCTCTCTGTCGGCAGAAAGCGGAATCGAAAGCGATGTTGTAATGCTTACTCACTGAAAAAAAAAAAAAAAAAAAAACCTTCTACAGAACTGCGGTGGCGTTTGCAAACTCAGATTTGTTTTTTCTGGTGTCTGCAGGTACTGGAAGAGAAGGTAATTGCAATGCGATGCGATTTGGTAAGATGTGTAGCCACAGTTCAGCCGTCTGCAAAGCTCAGAACAGCTTCACTTTCCTCCTGTGTTTTCCTCCGGGCTGAATGGAGGTGGGGGGATTTGGGGACTTTCGGGGATTCGAAGGTCGTACACCGGGTGTCTCTATAGACGCGCAAAGACGCGGGGAGGGGGAAAGTCCTATCCCGCTCGCTCTCCTGAGCTCAAGAGCTTAAACAGCAAACCTAAGCTTTTGGATAGACTACATTTAGACCAATGAAGTCATCATTTTCCTGTCACATCAGCCCAAACGCTAATATCAGAAATGAATTAAAGTGTGTGTGTGTGTGTGTGTGTGTGTGTGTGTGTGTGTGTGTGTGTGTGTGTGTGTGCGTGCGTGCGTGCGTGCGTGCGTGCGTGCGTGCGTGTGTGTGTGTGTGTGTGTGTGTGTGTGGTGTCTCCGCTCTGACGTACGCGATTACTTAATCATTCGACATTGGAACTGATTGACCTGTAAGAGGTACGAGGGAAGTTATGCACTATCCTAACACTGCTAAAGCCACCTGGTCAAGCCTCATCATTCATTTTGCATTACTCTTCCACCAACATTCGTTTCACATAAACTCAAGCAAAACGCATAGATATGTTCCTACCAGCTATTACGGTTGGGGAACGCTGCCCACCCTCCGCTTTGACCCACATCTGGAGAGTGAAATTGCCTTTTGGTATGTCGACGCCGGGCTTCAGTCTCAGCTGGTCCCCTCTGCCCGTAAAATAAACGGCTTTTCCCCGAGAGGAGCTCGCATCCTCCGCCGGAGAGGAGCGTCGGCGCTGGCGGGGGAGCCGGCGGTCCAGCGACGGCAGGGAGCGCTTGCCCCGGGGCAGCCGGGTGGCACAAGCCCCCGGGAAGACCGCTTTGGCTTCTCTGATCTTCACCAGCTCACGTTTGGATCGGGTCTTTCTCAGGACCGTCCCGCAGTCTGATCCAACACACAGGACGAGCAGGATGGCGAGACACTGGAGAAAAGTCCAAACTTTCATTTTATTTAACACAAGAGAGATGATAATGATGAGGATGATGATGATGAGGATGCGGATGGGTATGGTAATGTCCGAGAGAAATGCGCTCGGACGCGCTCTTCCTCTCCAAAGTCCTTCCACTTGTTATTGTTGTTTTGTTTTGTTTTGCCCGTCTTTCACAATCGTTTGTCAAAGACGAATGTTCCAGATACACAAATCCATGAAGCTCTTTATTTCACTATACAAGCCGTTCTCTGCGCTGGAGTTTTTCTTTTTACTTCTTCTGGAGGCTAAAGTGAGTCTTCTGACGAGATCGCGGCTTAATTCATTGATTCGATCAGTAATCAATGAATAAAGAGCTTCATTCACACTCACTGTATTTCTGTCTTTCTGTACTCGCAAAACAATGTTTAAGAACAATTCATGAATGTAGAACGCGTCCAAACATGACGGGCTGTCATATCTGAGGATGGAGCACATTCAGACGCTGTTTGTGCTGAAGTTGTCTCGGCGTTAGAAGTTGAAGTGATTGAGATGCTCTGCAGGAGGTTCGGAGGTGTCCAGAGCATCGCGGATCCTCATGTATGCTGTGAGCTCCGCTGGAGATCCTTCAGTCTTTTAAGAGTGAGAATGTGATGGAAGCAGGCCAGCCCATGTTTCAGTTCTACATGAGTTTTTCTCCTTCCGATCCTCCTCTCTTGTTGTGCTGAAGTCACAGGTAAAGCACTGACGGCAGGAGCATTTCCACACATGCTCCTCCAAGTGTTGGACAGTGTTTCGAGAGTTGGGAAGGGGTGTGTGTGTGTGTGTGTGTGTGTGTGTGTGTGTGTGTGTGTGTGTGTGTGTGTGTGTGTGTGTGTGTGTGTGTGTGTGTGTGCGTGCGTGTATCCCTCTAGTGGCTACAATTCAAACCATTTCATTCATTTGAAAGTTTTCACAGTACAAGTTGCCGAAGTCACACTGGATCACTTGTTACCGTTGTTGTAATATTTGTGTTTTCTTTATGGCTTGTTTATTTAATATGTATTTTACAGCGCAGCTCTGTAAATGAATAAATAAATATTGTAATAACGTAAAATGCGATAAGAATATTTCTGAGTTGAATGAAACCAGTTACCACGTGAAACGCAAGTTACCTGACAATGTTATTATACCTGCACAAATAATAAGACTTGTTTTCAAATAATATATCTTGAATTAAGTCTAATAAATTATTTTCCTTGTTTTAAGCAAAACCACTTTTAACAAAGTGCCTTAAAATCTGAAGAGAAAAAAAAAATAATAAGTTGCCACAAAATAAACTTTTTTTTTTTCAAGATGTATTAATTTGTTTGAAGGATCCTTGAGGGTGGGGGGGGGAATACTACAAAACAAATCTGATAACTTTATATTGGTTGGACTGAAAATAAACTGAAATAAACTATCTACATTAGATTTACTTTTGTCAGGAAATACTTAAGTTAACCATTAGCTTTAGATTTTCATACAAAAAAAAAAATGCATTACATATATTACACTGTATTTTATTTATTTATTTTTTTCCCAGTATTGTATATAAAAAAGATACCTGGAGTATGTTTTACAAAATTTTATTTTGGTCTTTCTTCTTCCAAACTTTGCATTTAACTCAATTTGTTACTTGTCCTTGATTTGTAATTAATTGTGGAATTTATTAGCAATTTCTAGGTGAAAATTGTTACTATACTATTTTTTTTCAGTGTACGTTCATATATATATATATATATATATATATATATATATATATATATATATGAAGAGTTCAGATGCAAATCTGAAATATTCTTCTAAAATGAGCATTTTTATCGGGCTCCTATATTTATGTTCAGTTATTTCACTTTAATTGCATTACCATTACAGTAAAATTACTGAACCTACATGGGAGCCTGAAAAAAATGCTCATTTTAGATGAAATTTTCATCTGAACTCTTCATATATATATATATATATATATATAATTACAATAAAGCAATATCAAGCTTAAGCCCTTAAGCACATGCGCTTCATTAGAATATCCCAGCAGTTCTTTATCATCTTTATCATGTATAACACACTGTAAAGTGTGACTTAATCACTGTACAAATGACTGGCACTCAGTTTGCACGCACTCCTCTAAAAGAGGAAAAAATATGCAGACGAGAACAGGATGGCGAAGCACAAAGACTAGGAATTTGGGCTATTCTGCATGAAATTGTTGGAGAGTTTTTTTCCTCAGTTCTTTGAGGTGGTCCACCTTTGTATGGCAGACCATCTGTGTGGAGCGTGGAGACAGAGCTGGTGTGGAATGCCACAAGAGCTTTTGTTCTCTGTTTGTTTGGTGTAAACGAACACGCAGACAGCAGAAAATTGCTACCTACCATTAAACAGGGCCAAACCGATGTTAAATATTTGTCTCAGTTTTGTCACATTGCAGTGGTGAAACCACATTTTTTTCCTTTGTCCAGACAGAACAGAAGAATGACATGGGTCACAGCGGTCAGGTCAGCCAAATGATCTTTAGAGGAAACCTTCAGTTACAGTAAATTCCATGTCACTGAATACATGACATGTTATACAGTTTGGGTTAAAATTCATAATTGCTTTCCTTAAAGACAAAAAAAAAAAGTATTATTTTTGTGAAATTATTATTTAAAGGTTTATTCATTAAAGTTTAATAAACTTTTCAAATATATATATATTGTTGCTTTTCATGCATTACAAAACAAATTCAGTCAAGCTAAGCATGTTATTGAACTGAAGGAACTCTGTTCTAATTTTTTTTTTGTTGTAAAAATATTTCTTCAAATATATATGTGTATATGCTACATCTTCGTTTATTCTGCTTTCTTTACATGTTAAAGAATAGTTAGCCCAAAAATTAAAAGTTGCTGAAAATGTACTCATGCTCAACCCATCCAAGGTAGATGAGTTTGTTTCTTCACCAGATGTTGAGAAATGTAACATCAGTGAAAAGGTTGTCTGCACTGAATCAGGAGTGAAATATGCAGAGCAACGTTTACAAGACAATACAGTCCAAAACAGCTCTAAACAAATATGTGGGTGGATTTTGATGTAAGAGAACAACAGGGAATGGACTTTTTAACCAGGGGAAGTGTTATTATGGATTATGATCAGAAGCAACTGTTTGAAGTGAAATACTTGTTTCTTACAAACATGCAGCTTTAGGCTTTACAAGACATTAATTGTCGTGTGGATTACTTGTGGATTTTGGTGATGTTTTTATCAGCTGTTTGGACTCTCATTCTGACGGCACCCATTCACTGCACAGGATCCAGTGGTGAGCAAGTGATGGAATGCTACATTTCTCCAATGGCAGTGTGCCTTAATCTTCCCATTCTCACTGTGCTAAACTCTAAACATTACCTGCTGTAATAAATACTGACTCTGAAATCAGAGAATAAAACACAGAAACAAAAACAGATCAATGGCACAGCACTTATCAAAATATAATCAAATAATTGGACCTGAATTATTAGATAGTTCTAGTGGTAATATCAGTATAGCTGTATGTGTTGCCTTTATTGATCTGTTTTTTCCTCTGATTATGCAATTACAACTCTGATATTAAGGAAAGAGAATGGCTCATTCCCACTGATACTTAACTTCTTGCAAAGCTCATAACTTGCATCATCATCTTAATTCATCTTTTATTCTGTTTGGGGTCTTAATATGTCACTTAGTGGATGGAAGTAGAATGTAGATTAAATCTCAAATCAATCAGTCACTAAAAGCTACATGTTTGAAGGAAAAGCGAACAAATTAAATTAATTTTTAAACTTCTTGTCTTGTTTTCCAGTGCAAATATCTAAACATTCTTAAATTAAGATACATTTGCTAGATAAGCACAATTACTTAGATATTAAGCCATGTTCAAAATGTAAAATGTATCAAAATTAAGTGAGTTCATGCTTAAAAAAAGAACAAATATATCCATCTATCAAGAAAAATAAACTTAATTCAAAAGACAAACAGGATTATTTTTCTTAACCCACTGGCAGATTTTTTTTTTTTTTCTTTTTCTTTTCTTGTTTTAAGAAAAAAAGTAACTTAATTAGGATTGATTGACTGACTGACTTTTACGGGCCGTTGCTCAGATATCATAACATGCCTTAGATCCTTTATAACCCAATTCCAGTCCAGTTCCAGTTCTTGTTAGTGTGAGTTGCTATTTTTACAGTGATTTGGGGAAAGAAAAAAAAAAGAAAAAAACAATCTTTTCATTGACAATAAAAAGATAGTTGCACGACTTATTCCATTTCAGTCTGAAAGAGTAAGTTGTACTAAGAACATGCAAAAGGTTACTTTAGACAAAGGGCATGTTGTAGAAAAGAAAATAACATGATAATCCTCCATACGTCAATCTCTAGGCTGATATCTGATCGCCTGGAGTAGAAAAGGAAAAAAACACTGAAGTATAATCCATTAATGCATTTGCAAAAATAATCTGTCACTTTGGAGCAGCTAAAGTGCCAACTTAAATGCACAGCCCCTTTATGGAGAATGATCCACTAAAAAAAAAGAGCAAGAGAGAAATAACACATAATACAATCATTATAATGGACAATAATGTGAATCACCTTACGATATAACATCTGCTTGCCTTTATCATAATATCTCACTGATAAGATAATAACCATGGATATACAGTATGGTAGGCCTCAAAGCATAAGATTCATTCATGCAGAATCTGAGCAAAATAATTATAAATCAACAAAACAATGTTTCTCGGTAAACAACATAGTTTTATGCGTTAACCATTCGATAATTTACAAGCAATAACAGATGACTAAGTACATTTTACAAGTACAATTTAAGTACATTTTACAAGAAAATTGTCTCTCAGTCTTTTTATTTATTTTTTATAAAATTTGCTTCTATTCCATAGTGAAAATGGTTTCAAAGTAAATCCATCACCTTTTTTTTTTTTTTTTTGTGAAGCAAACTTCAAATGTGTTTCACATGATCTGCCACTGCATGTTTTTTTTTTTCATACTAAATAAGGTTTTTTTTGTTTGTTTTTTCTATTTGGATATCTATATGTTTTATAAACAGGCAAATGCATCACTCATTTTTGCAAAACTTATACAAGGGTATTTTTTATCCAGTGTTCAATGGATAAAAATGAATAATATATATATTTATATACAGTTTTATTTTCCTAAGCTTGCTATATAACTTGAGCTGGATGTGCACCTAAGTTTTCAACAGAGGAGGTGTAACACATGAAACCGCTGGTGTCATTCAGACAAAGCTTTTCAGATCCCACTGGTCACCCTGACGTCCTGAACTGAACAACTGCTGCTTAATTGGAGTCACAAGCAGAACAGTTGGTGTCCCACCATTCAATCTAATCTCCAAAACAAGACAGAGGTGATGCAAAACCCCATTCTGTTCCTCTCATAATGTCATCTGAGAATGAAGTCATCCACAAATCCAGCCAAGATCCCCACACGAAGAGGGGCTGATAAGCCTTTTCTAGAGCTTCACAAGTCTAAAACATGTTTCATTTCATGAGTCTAAATGATTGAATTTGCCATGTGCCACACAGGATGTTAAAATTTAACTGCCATGACAGAAAGACTGAGGAAATTATGTTCAATTTGAAAGAAAATTCAACACAGATGCACAATTTATAGGCTAATTATGGACGTACATCTATGTCTTCCCAGTAGAATTGCTTTTTATTTTTTTTTTCCTTAAAATTGTTTATTCCTGTAGAACTCTCTTGTGTAAAGATCGGATTAAGGAGTTAAAATAACTTTGAACTGTTGTTTTGTTAAACATATAAAGCACTTGCTTGGGTCACCAGCAACATGTGTGACCTAAAATTTGTCATCAGCAAAATGAATGTATCTTTGTAGCATTCACATAATATGCATGGATATGCTAATTAGGCCCCACCTCCACTCAGTCATAGCAGCTCACATTGGCAAGTGGCAATATTGGATTAATGGTTAACTGATTCTTATCAGATTATCAAATTCTGAATGGATTTATATCCTGGGTTCAATCAATGAAGCTCTACACTTTGTTAAAATGAGAGGATTCGCAAGCATGTAGAACTCTGAACAATACTCTAGCATTTTGAACAGTTAGTGGATGACTAACATAAACACGTCTGATTGGCCATTGCCTTTATGAAATCAACAGATGTCTCTGTGATTGGCTATATTACAATCCGAATTCCGGAAATGTTGGGATATTATTTAAGTTAGACAGACAGCTATTTTTCAAACAGCTAAGAGAAGTGTTAAAAGGTCCACTGAAGTGCCTTGAAACACACACCGTTATTCAATGTGTTGACATCTTTTTAACTGAAACAAGAAGACAGGGTGGGACATATCAAGCAGCCCCGCCCCCTTTTTAAATAGCAATAGCATTTGTTTATATCACAGCTTGGGCTAGAGCCATTGAGCTCGGTAAAGCCACATTTTACAGGGTATGAGAGTCACAATCTCATCCATATTGTTACAAAATATAGCATTATGTGTAGAATTAAAATGGGTCCGATATTTACACTGTCTGAATCATTCCCTGTCCCCTATATAGTGCACTATGTGCCATTCTCTGTACAGAAAATACAAATCCTGTGAACAAGTGACCAATCTCAGCCGATGCTTCAGCGTCCATTTATAGTGTAGGGTGCCCTTTACGCAAATTAAACAGTAGTAAAACTGTGGTTATACAAATTGTAATCAATACGCCAAAGAAACATGGTTACTACACTTTTACTACAATAAAACTCATGGTTAATTTTCGTAAGGGGCAGGCACTTTGGATTCTAGAGAGCATTTGATTAGATACAGAAAGTTTGATGAGAAGCTGAAGTGCAGGGTGATGTCATCAAAATATTTTCACTTTAAACATAGACGCACACGCGGTGGCCATGGTAGCGAGCAATACTTGCTGGTGTTACGGATCAACTAGGGATCATGTTAACTGGGGACATGCGCGTGAATGCAGATAGTTTTACCCATAGATATATATACAGTTTTACCTGAGTTTCCAGCAGATGTTGGACCTCCACAGATTCATCACAGGGAATTTTCAACGGAAAAGATTTCAGAGCTTTCCACGTTATTTATGAATGTTTGTATTATTATTGTTGTTTCCCCTGTCGATGTCCCAATGTATCAGATGCCGTTTAAGGGAAGTTTTAATGCGTTTTCATGTCACGTCTCACAGACCATGCCCACGTTATTTTGTTTAGGCTACATTTGTTTCAATGGATTTTTTTTTTTTTTTTTCTAATGACAATTGTAAATATATTAAATAAGGTGTTTACTTTGTTTTTTTGCAACATGTGTGTATGCAGTTGCTCAAAAATATTCCTTAATTTGTGTCATTGTAATTTGTGCAGAAATATTGCTGTGGTTAAAGGGACATGTGAAGCATTTCATTTTCTTTCTTTGTTTTTATTTATAGTGCTAAAGAATGAGTGATAAACAAGATACAGTTTTGCATTATGTATATAATTTTGAATTAGTGACACAGATGATGCAGTGAATTATCCCAAAGAATTATTTAAGGAAATGTTCAACAAACGTACATAGTTAACAGGTGTTGAAGCAAAATAAAAAATAATAATTAAAAAAAAAAAAAAAAAAAAAAAACATTTAACAATACATAGCTTCAAAGCAACTTTACATAAAATGCATATTTCTTTTACTATGTAGAGAAATATGCTATGTCAGAAATTACTGTCAATGTAATGTCCATATTGCAGAAATGTACAGTTTTATAATAGAGGTCTGTCAAGTCAAGTGAGGTCACCTTTATTTCTATAGCTTTTTGTGTCAAAGGAGCTTCATAGTGTTAAATACAGAAATAGTTTGTCAATAATGCAAACAAAGTTCAATTCTGCTGTAAAGCAGCTCTAAAATGAGGACAATAGTAAACAACTTCTCAGTTAAAGTCAGTTCATTGTTTATTCAGTGATGTCATCTTACCCAGTTCAGTTGTGCTGATGGCTGTCAGGTGAAGAGGTCTTTGCAGGGGATCTGTATGTAGGGCACATCTAATTGACATGGTCTCCACTGGATCTGGTTAGTTAACGTCATTCAGTTAAGCACAAACATGTTAAGGCAATGATTTACATATTGTGATCGTAATGATTACAATGGAAGGATAATTTCGCAGTTTTTCATGTTGATTCAGAGTTGGGATCATCTGAAGTTCTTGCAGGGGTTGTTGTCATCTCTTCACAGGTGTTAGGGTCATCTAAAATCTTCACAAAGACTGAATCCAAATGTCAGTGAGGTTGTTACCACTAAAATGAAGAAACCTGGCATAATTGACAGACTTGTGTGTCATATTTTTAGTTCAAGAAGTCTGCAATAAAGTAAATATTGAAGGTTTTCCTATTCTAATTCACATTTGGGAGAGCATAATCATATTTGTATAAGATGCCAAATGATTATGAGGTTAGTGATGTATACTGTATTTTGCAATATTAGCCATATATGTAATACTTCATCATCACAATATCATGCTCTGCCTATGTGAGTCATGAAAAAGTTGTTGTGTGATTGTCACAGGACTTTCAAACAAAAGACAGTATGGAAACTAGAAAAAGAAGCTGCGAGTCAGTAAGAAAGATCCTACAGCATGGTTCGCTTTTAATAAACACTTTGTCACCTTAAAAACGTAAACATATATATGTAATCACTCAGAAAATAAATAATTAGATTAAGAACATTAGTAAACTACAGATCAATGAACAGGCTGGTCAATAGGACATTGCAGTTCATATTTGCTTTAGGTAGCCTACCACTAATTTTAATTTGTATGTTAATTAGAACACATGACATCACACTACAGACTCAATGTGATACAGTAATATTGAAAAGAAAATACTTAAATTTTTACTTCAGTTCATTGAAGAGTTTGATCATCCATTGAAACGAATGTCCCATGTTAACGTGGGTGTGGTTTGTGAGCATTGATGTGAGCATGGTAAACTTCCCTAAAACCACGTGACATACGCAGGTACGGACACCGCTTAATCAAAACACTTTTTGTATGCATGATACCAATGTATAAAACTGGTGAAACACATTTTTTAATCTATAACTGGTGGAATATCAATCCCCAGTTGATCTGTAACACTGGCAAAGACTGTTAAAAAAATGCTACAATGCAATCATGTATTCTGCTGTATTAAAGCTTTAATCAGGATAAAACTGTATATTAAAATCTTAACATAAGTAGTAGCATTTACAAATAACAGTGTATCTAAAAGTATCAGACAACAACAAACAGAAAATCCTACCATTATGAAACGTCCTGTAAGATACGTACTTGCACAGGTTCTGTGCGATCCTCTTCGCTAATGTTCTCTGGGTCTCAAATTGATAAGCAATATTGGACTCCACACAGTAAAAAAAAAAAAATCCGTAAAATTTACGGTAAGAAACCGGCAGCTATGGTTGCCGGAATTCTACCGTAAAATATACGGTAGCAACGTTTTCGGTTTTACGGTTTTAACTTAAATTTACAGTTAAATACCGTAATTTAATTAACTGATATAATGTTAATATACCAACCTATTGAAGTACTAAAATCTGTTTTGTACCTTTGTATTACACTGATAACCACCAAATACAGGTGGTGATGAGAAAGTCACATGATGAACCAAAGCCCATCACAAGCAGATTTTAAATAATAACATATATAGAAGGTGCACAGTGTCATTTACACAAACACTAAACACCATCATGGGGAGACTCATTAAACTTAAATGTGCAATAAACATTAATTTAACAACATTAGAAGTAACATACAACCCTAATAAACAAAACTGCTATTAAAAAAAAAACTAAAAAAAACAAACTAAGAAGAAACATAGTTATTTCAAAGAAAAAACATCAAATTCAAACAAAATTTGAAATGCAATGCAGGGAATTCTGGGAATGTCAATTTACGGTTTTTCCCTGTAAATTTTACATTTTTTTTTACTTCCAAAAGCGACATTTCACCGTAAAATTGTCTGAAATGTCTATTACAGTTTTTCACTGTATATATTAGGGGAACTTACCGTTAACCATTTAACAGGTTTTTACCATAGCTTTTTCAGTTTTTTACTGTTAAAATCATGGTCATTTTTTACAGTGCATTGTTTACAATACAACTGAAGCATATTCTGAGGTGAGGGGCGTGACGTTTCTGAACGCACACTAGGCAGTTTAGCGAATCACAATACACTGAGCCAGCTGACCAATCTGAGCCCATTGCGTATTTC
Source organism: Acrossocheilus fasciatus (assembly GCA_036784905.1). Classification (NCBI taxonomy): domain Eukaryota; kingdom Metazoa; phylum Chordata; class Actinopteri; order Cypriniformes; family Cyprinidae; genus Acrossocheilus; species Acrossocheilus fasciatus. Next base: position 35,111,960 of record CM071942.1, on the reverse strand, counting down.
TGAGGGAGGGGCTTCATAAAAACAGGAAATCATCAGAGTGTTTATCGGAAAAGGGACAGAGCGGTGTAACATAAAGGTAAATTATGTGGAAAATAATGCTTGTTTGTTTTTTGTTTTTTAAAAAAATAAAGAATTAACATGTTAGACAGCACCCCATAAACACAATCAAAAAATAGTCAACAACCTCTTTAATTGTATACTTTTACACAGTTATGCACTGTAAAATATGACATTTTAATGTTAATTAAATTAATATAAAAATTATTAATAAGTTTTGACAGTGTAGATAACTATGATTTTTTTTGCAGTACAAAAAAAAATGTTAAATTAAATTTTAAATTAAATATTAAATTAACTTAAAATCATGTAAAATTTCTTTAAGAATATATTAACTAAAAATATGCTTTACCATAAGTCCTGTAAACAAAGGCAGTAATGCTATATGTTATGCTATAACTATGAATTCTAATGAAATATATGCATAATTTAAAAAAAAAAGTCTCTCATTTAGTCTCATTCTCAATTTTGAATTACAGTTCTTCATTTTGTTTGCTACCTTTCAATTCAAACTCTGCTGCACACAACTCTTCTGCCTCATCCAGTCATGAAATTCCAGTCATGAAAGTCCTGTTATGAAGCATTACAAGCTTTTTCTTTTTTTTTTTTTTGTCCCAGGCAGTGCGTGATGTAAAACAGTAAAACAGTCTCTCCTCGTGGTTTTTCTAGTCCATATGGAGGTGATTAGAGGCCTCATTAGCTGGTTTGTGTTAAGCAGTTACAGTGATGTGCTACTATAAAAACCCTGCACTGATGAATTATCAAGGCTGAGACGTTTACAGCATCACCCTCTGGCTAAACAGCAGTTCTGCCGACCTCAGTACAGTAACAGACGGTGTGTAGGCTAAACTGAAAATCACACAACTGTAAACCTCAATAGTATCTCATTAAAAGTGAAATATTCAAAGTGATAATGCAATTTTTGAATGGCGGTAATTAAAATACCTGAAGCACACTGAGAACACTTTCTTTAACCTCTGTCTGATGTAGCAGTTTCAACATTTCTGTTAATTTGACACTGAAAAGCCTATAAAATATACAAATTCCCAGACACCACAGGTTTAACGCAATAAAGTCCCTAATTGGATACAATTAAAAGCAATTCAGATGTTCAATTTAGGCACATATGCAATTTATAAACCATAAGTTATAAACCACCATCAACACCCACATTAGGAGAGAGGGTTGGGAGCGGATCCTCAAAATCCAAGTGCTCCTTAATTTTAACAGAAATGTACTCTCATGAAAAGAGAATATATTGTATTATATTGTGAAATATCGCACCTTATGTAAAGCACTTTGAATTACCACTGTGTATGAAATGTGCTATATAAATAAACTTACCTTGCCTTGCCTTTCAGCCAGAGATGTGCTTTGAAAGACTTACATTAGAAATTAAATGAATAATTATTATGTTGTTATTACTCAAGAATACTACCATTAAACTACCCAAAAGCATGATAATAGAATTGAAACAATAGATCAATTTAATCTGTGCAAGTAGATAGGACTGGTTAGTTTGAGCTTAATAAGAATCTTCACCTTTTTCATTTTCATCTAGTTTTCTGAAGACTGCAATGAATTCCATCCCAAACGGACAGTTGTAAGTTTCTTTCATTCATTCATTCATTCATTCATTCAAATTGCAAGTATTTCATTGTATTTCTATTTTGTTATTATAACATAGAATTCTCACATTAAATCATGCAGTGCAACTTAACAATTACAGTCAAAATTATGTATTACATTGCAGTTATAAAAAAGTCATAAAAAGTCGTTATCTTTTTTTAAAATAATTTATATATATATATATATATATATATATATATATATATATATATATATATATATTAGGAGCCATGAATTAAGAAATTAATTAGATCTTTTGACATGTACAAATTCATTGTGCTAATAAAACATTCTGTACATTTTACAACTTAATAAATAAATAAATGGAAGTCATGCTTTATAGGGTTAAAATGCAGTTATTCACCCCTTTAAACTAGCCAAACATGATATCACAATATGAACTCCATCTGGCCAACAGACACAAACTGTTGTTTTTGAAACTGTTTTTTTTTTTTTTTTTTTTCCCCAAACTGGCCTTCAGTGAAGGAAATAATTGTAATAACTATAGCTATACCTGTTGTTTGTGAGATTACCTGTATGTTTTAAACAGCTTTTGTTAAGTGAGAGTGATTGAAAATCACTGCTTACTCTACCATAGACAGTATGATAAAGACATCATCACAACATGAATGGACTGAGTGCTGGAACGAATCAGGAATCATGACAACAGGCATACTGGAGAAAACTACAAGCGGCGATCAGATTGTCTGACAACAATCCAAAATCCGGGAATCAGAGATAATGGTTTCATTAATATGTGTGCTAGTGATGAAAAGCAAATCACTGTACTTGTCAAAATGTGTCAAGGTTGTGGCTTCAGATGTCTAAAAGATTTTAAAAGTTTTGTTTGAGGCAAGTAAACTTGACATCCATGAGCAGAACTGTATCCAGTCTGTGAAATAATCATTAATTATTGGTTTGGATAAGCAAAACTTCTAACAACAAAGTTCACACACTTTTTCTTCAAGTGTTTTTTTTTCTCCCTCTCTTTTCACTGCACTATATTCTGTTTTGCATCTTTCTGTTATTGTAGTATTGTCTTTTTTGATTTATTCGCCCCTAATCGGCATGTTACAAAATAAACGTTTGTTGGTTCTTGGCCAGAAACCCACTTTCACATCATTTCTGACCCAGTTCTGTTTATTTGATACAAAACAGACACAGAATTCACTATGCAGTAACTATATGAAGATTTGAAAAACTGTTGATCTATTTGACACACGTGAAGATGTGGACACCAAACCTGTCTGCCTCCCTTCTGGAAAACCTCTTTTTTAAGATAGTGTATATTTGTAAAGAAAATCTAAATGATTAAAATGAAAGATGAGAACCCCCACCCCCAAAATCGCCCTATATTTTTTATTGTTTTCCATGTGTTAAAAAATTGACTAACAACTTCATAATGTAAATGTTTATACAACAAATACAATAGAAGCTTTTTCTATTATGCAAATCTGTAAATTAATTTACGCTCTTATTAAAGATAAATCTGTTCTACCTGTTAAAATAATTATCACGTTCTTCTGAATGACTCTGGTAAGAACTGACTGCCTGAGAGGGAGAACCAATAAAGACAGCTAGTCGTTTCCTGTTTTCAACAAACAGCAAGACAGAGTAAAACTGAAACACATGTTTGATAGGTCATCAGAATGGTTTGCTGTAAAACACAGCAACTTAAATGGCAAAGTAAATGTTTTACTGCCACCTAGTGTCTCCTGAGATGAAGACCAGGAGCATGCAGAACTCCGAGTACTTACAGAGTAAGTGTTATTTTTAATCATTTTCATTTAGTTTTAGTTTATTTATTTTATTGATTCACTTTTTATGGTTTTAGTCTTAGTTAACCTCAGTAACCCTGGTAGCTACCAAAATTTTATTTTCTCTGTATTTGACCTGGAAGAAATTCTTGAAACATTGGTCTTATTCTTTAGGACAGGTCTAAGGAAGTTTAAGTTTGGGATGGATGGACGGATGGATAGAAAGGTGGACAGGTAGATAGACAGATTTTATGATGTCACAAAGGTCAAAGAAAACCATTATTTAAAAAAATAATAATAATAATTTCAAAACATGAATTTCATGAAAACTTCAAAATCAAAACATGTGGAAAACTCAGACATGAATATGTCTGAAATGAAAAAGAGAAATGAGGACAATTAAATTCAGCATTTTTTTGGAAAATGAATAGTATAAATATAAATATAAATATATATATACATATATACATACATACATATATACACATATACATATATATATATATATATATATATATATATATATATATATATATATATATATACACACATATACACACATATATACACATACATATATATATATATATATATATACACATACATATATATATATATACACATACATATATATATATATACACATATATATATACACACATATATATATATACATAGACTTTAAAATCAATATTTATATAATCAATATACTTTTAATTAAAGTAAAACAGATTTAATTGATTTATTCTCTACAATTTATTATATAATGCTGATGAATAAGGACATTTAATTTGCATTATACACAAAGCTAAATCTATCAAATAATCTTACTAAGAAGGTGTCTTAAACTACCCAAATATACAACGAGTAAAAGCAACTGGCCAATCAGAGACTGTCTATCTGCTGTCTTTTATGAATCTTTAGTGTCAGGGGTTTTTGATTTTTATTTAATCTGAAGCACTATAACGTAAATTATTTACTTGAAGTACCTTATGATATTTTAAGTAATTTTAGCCTTTTAAAATATTGCATGCAAAGACATGAAAGCATTAATATTACATTTTTATTAATTAATTTATTTAGTCAAAATTACCACATAAATGTATGTGCTTAATTACTTGGCACCATAATTTATTTTAACATATTTATTTTATTAACATTCAGTATTTTTATTTATTTATTTTTTTCTTGTTGCACATGCTCTCCTCGGAAGGATTTTCACTAAGCTCTTGTTTAGTTTTAAATGGGGTTCCTTTCCTCTTCAAAACCATCCACTGATCAACTACAAAATAGCATTATTTGAGCACTAGTATTGTGGTGATATTTACCATTTCACACAGAGCATGTACCTGTTCTTTCTGATGTTACACTTTTTTTTTTTTTCTGATGGAGTCACTGCTTTCCTGCCATCCAGATCCACTGATGTCACAGATGTGACTAACGCAGTGCCCTACATGTCAGACAAATGTTAGTATGATGCTTAAAGAGTGAATGAGATGACAAACTGTAAAAGAAACTGCTGGCCAGCTAGTTTGTATGGTGTCCTGCTGCTGCTGCCCGATGCTGACCAGTTCAACAACACATATTATGAAATGAGCTTATTATATATGTGTCCAGCAGAGGGCAGATGTTTGATGAACTGACTCTTATGGAACTTATGGAACTTTCAGCCTATTCTTCAACTTGTGCACTGAGGATGTGATGCCAAAGTGCATGGAAGTACCAGGAAAGCGCATGGAAGTTCATGTTAACACTTGTGGGGGGTGGAGGGAGGGGTATGCTTAATTGTATTGAATGTGTACTTTTAGTATACTTCAAATTTTGAAAGTACACTTTTTAAAGAGTGTACTTGTAGATAATGTAATATTACTCAAATTAAAGGCCACCGAAGTGTACTTAAAGAGAGACACTTAAATTACTATGTTTCTTAACACACTTAAGTGCATGTTTTAAAAGGATGCACGTTGCAATGATGTGTAATTAAGTTTTACTTACAGTAAAGTTACATTTAAAATATTTTTCGGTTACACTTTATATTAGGTGGCCTTAACTACTATGTACTTACATCAAAAAATAAGTACAATGTACTTATTGTGTTCACATTGTATTGCAAAACACTTTTGCTGCTATTGAGGTGGGATATGGGTAAGGTTAGGGACAGGTTAGGGTGGTCTGGGTAGGTTTAAGGGTGTGTTAAGGTGTAAGGGGTGGGTTGACATTGTAATTATAAATGTAATTACAGAAATGAATTACAGATGTAAGTACATATAGGTATTTTTAAAAATATAAGTACAATGTAAAAACATGTATGTACACAATAAGTGCATTGTATCAAATGATTAATTTAAATGTAAGTACATAGTAGTTAAGGCCACCTAAGATAAAGTGGGACCTATTTTTCTTTCTGCCATGCTTTAAAGAGGTATTCTTATATTGATGTTGTAATGAGGGAGGCGACAACGGAGTGGAGATTCAATTTCAGGCTTTATTAGAAGAGCGTGGTCGAAACAGGCAGGGTCAAACATCAGCAAACAATCACATCCGAGGCGATGGCAAAAGAGTAATCCATGGAACAGGCAAATGTAAAGGCAGGTAGCAAACAATCAGAGTCAAGGAAACAGTCCACGATCAAAACACTAAGGCAAGGCAAAACTACGAAAAGAAGGAACTCACAGGAAACTAGGAAACAAACTAGGAAAACATACAAACATTTCATCACAGGCAAAGTCAGAGAGTTTGTGTGCTACTTTTAAAAACCTTCTAATGTGAAACAGCTGTGAACTGATGATGAGATCTGATGAGGTGATTGCAAGCGATGATGTGACCAGGCAGAGGATTATGGGAAATGGAGTCCGGGGTGAGTGGGAAAGGGTACAGCATGGGGTGCCCTCTAGCGGAGCTCGTGGGCACTCCAGCTAGAGATCGTGATCGTGAGAGAGACAGAGTTCACAAGTGAATGCAGTGACTGAAACTGGACTGGTAGACTTGTCATAACTGACATCAGTAACTGAAACTGGACAGGTGATCAATTCAAAAATCAAAAGCATTGACTAGTGGTGTGTTCCAAACGGGATATAATTGCCCTCCGAAGGGCCCCATTCGGACTGAAAACAATCCTGTCCGTCATATTGAAGGGTCGTTCCAAACCGAAGTGCTCAAAACTGGCCACTTCAAAGGGCCCTTCGGAATGAAGGATTTCAAAGGGTACAACTGATGGACACTTCGCAGCCCCATGATCTTTTGCAGTGATTCTTTCCATGATGACGGCGCCTCCACGAGGGCACGGGATGATAAGGGCAGAAGGGCACTTCAGTTGTTTGGTCCCCCACATCCTTCAACCCTTTGAAGCTCTCACTCCGGAGGATAAACCCTTTGAAGGGATTAGGGCATAGGGATGAGCTCTTCTGAATGGAACGCATGGTGATACTAGATTATAACAGTCACTGTCTGTCACAGTTATGTTCATACTGGCCACTAGGGGGGCACATGTAATTCACCCTGTATTGAATAAAAACAGGAAGTAATAGAGTAAGTGTTAGGTTTTGTATGAAGCTGCCTCATGGTTACCTGTGACCTACTTCCTAATCCTGTTTGAGAAACCTTTGTGTTTCCTGCTCAAACGTAAGTTTACTGATTGTATCCATTGTTTCAGTGAACTTAAATGGAGCTTGCTTAGTTTAATTAGTTTATTTGATGTTTTCTCTTGTAGAGGATTATTTATGCTGTAGCTCTTGCATTACTAAATTGCTGTTTGAGAAACCTTTGTGTTTCCTGCTCAAACTGCATATGGAATGAAGTCTTCATGCTGACCAGTCATCCAAGTTTAGGACATCATCATCAGCCCTCATATTTCTATTCGTCTACAGATAGGACTGGTTTTCATTACTTTATGAACTGTTTATGGGCTCAACCTCCAGTGGACTGCACTGACCATTTTGACTCCTCTCACAGACACACACACAGGAACTCATATGCGGGTCAGATTTATTGAATTGTCTGTATATATTTGTATAAAGACTTACAGTATTTGGGGTTTGTATTTCACTAAGTGTATATATTGTTTGAAAACATGCTGAAAGAAACACCATGTTTGTGTGTATGAGTTTAATTCTTGGTAGAACATCAGACTATTTCTAAGTTCTGCAAATACGGTGACCCCCCTTTTTTTTCTTGTAGCTCCACCAGTGCAAAGTAACTGGGATGGTTATAAGATTGACAGACATTTCAGTGACTGAAGCTAGATAGACAGACGATTTACACTCAGACCCATTTATAGAAACTGGACAGACAGATGATTCAACATCAGACTCATTGACTAAAACAGGACTGACAGAAGGTTCATTAGACATATTACTCAAAATGGGACAGACAGATGGCTCAACATCAGGCCCCTTGAGGGAAACGGGACTGGCAGATAATTCAGAAACAAATTCCTGAATAGACTGACAGTTCATAATCAGATTCATTGACAGAACCTGGCAAGACAGACAATTCAAAATCAGATTAACTCTCAGCATTTACATAGACAGACAGTTTGAAATCAGACTCATTAGTTGTGATTAGATGGACAGGCAGTTCACAAACAGCCTCCATGGCTGGTTCAGACCAAAACAAAAGTTTATAAGCAGCCTCCGTGGCCGGATTGGGACAAGGCAAGAGTTCACAATTGGCATCGGTAGCTGCGACAGGACAGGCAGAAAGTTCACAGACAGCCTCCATAGCCGTGACAGGACAGGCAGAGGGTTCATTGCTGGGCGTCACCACCGCACAAGAAGGTGAAGCGAACGCCGCCACCTCGGAAGGTTCATTAACATGTTCCGCCCAATGTTCACTCTAAGCTGCGCGCGCAAACTAATTGAAGGTCCCGCGCAGCACAATTTTAGACTGCGCACACAGCACGCGCAGGCACTCAGTAAGCAGCAATGGCAAAATGAAAAGAAGAAACTTTACCTCAGCAACATCTTAAGAAAAAGGTTTGTTTGACTTTCAAACAAGAATGGTTAAATTAAATAGTTCAAACGGATACAACTGATGGTCCTGGTAAATCAGTTAAATTGTCTGAAATATTCAGCTACGGAGCTAATGGCGTTGTGTGCAAAATTTGCTCTGAAGCTAAAATCCAAGGAGAGTTTTCCATTGGGAAAACATGGACAGAGTGGAAACTTGACTACCTAAAATGCCACTTAATAAAATGTCACACTGATGCTGTAAATGTATCGTACAATTGAAAGCATGAAACTTCGATTAACCAGCTTTTCGAGGAGTTGAGAGAATCGAGAGAAAAATGTACTGACCTTGCTAATAGGAACAAGTCAAACCCTGAACAAATCAAAATATTGATTGATAGCGTGCTTCTTGCAATTAAAATGAAAGTGTCAATGCTGTCTGTTCAAGAAATTCATAATCATCTGGCAAAATATGTTAGCCTTCCTGACAGCTAGAGAAGTAAAAACTACGCATTTGAATTTGTGGAGTCAATTAATGCAGTTGTACAAGCTGAAACTTTGGAAAGTGTGAGAAATGCCCAAGTCCACACGCTGATAGTCGACGAAAGCACAGACATTACAGTGCATAAAATGCTGGTTCTTTACATTAAGTTTAGGGAACAAAAATCAAGTCACTTACAAAACTGTGTTTGCCGGGATCGTTCAGCTGACAGGATGCAGCGACCAGCATATTGTGGATGCAATAATAAAGTTAATGGTCATGTTAACGTCTGACGGCGCATCTGTCATGTTAGGTAAACATAATGGAGTCACTGCAATACTGAGACGGCAAATACTGCACCTTACAGAACAGCATTGTGTTGCTCATAGGGAAGATTTGGGAATGGATGATGCTTGGAAAGGCATGTCGTTGATGAAGGAAGTGGAAACATTTCTCAGGACAGTATATTCACTATTTAGCAGGTCTTCTGTGAAGAAAAGCAAATTCGATGAGTTGGCAACTGTTTTAGAAGTGGATTCACTGTCTTTCAGACCTCTGAATGAGGTTCGCTGGCTGTCTCGTTACCAAGATGTAAATTAGTTTTTGCGGAATTACAGTCTGTTAACAGAATACTACACAAAGGAAGCTGACAACGATGACCCGATTGCGAAATACTGTCTCAAAAGACTGACCGATCAGAAGTACAGAGTTGCAATTACTGTGCTTGGAGATGTGTTGGAAGAACTCGCTCAGCTCTGTAACTCCTTGCAGTGAAGCGATCTTACCATCATTGATGCTCATCGCTTTGCCAGAGCTCAAATAGAAAAACTTCGTTCTCAGTATCTTGGACAGCATGTTCATTGGGGCAGCCGAGTGAATGAGCTGATGGAAACATGTGACAGTGCTATAAATACAGCGGACATTATCCTGTTTGTCAATAATGTCTGTGACCATCTTGATGCTCGATTTCCTGAAGGTGAGCTCAAAGAATGGTCTGCTTTTAGCCTAGAGGCACTTGATTCAACACTCGATTTTGATCATGGTATAGACTATGTAACCAGACTGACAGAGAAGTTCCATGCTTTTCTGAAACAAACAGACGAGGCTGCCACTGAGCGCATCTGTAATCAGTACAATGATTTCAAGTTCACTCTCAAAGAAAAATGATGGGAGCGCTGCAGACATTTGCTGAAATGGTAACCTGGACATTAAAAAGTGAGGAGTTCACTGAGCTTGTACAGCTGATTGACATTTGCGGGACATTCCAGACGTCTAGTGCAGACTTTGAGCGCGGTTTCAGTCTGATGAATTGTATCAAGACAAGTTCACGCAACCGACTTCAGACCACCCACTTGGACCAGCTGATGAGAATCCGGTCTGCACAAGCAGAGGGCCCTATAAATTTGGACAAGGTCTACAACCACTGGAAAGGGGACAAGGACAGATGGGAGAGGTTTTAAGGTAGGCTACAATATTAATAAATACGTAAATAGTAACAATTTATTCAGTTATGTGCAACGTGTTTGACTTAGACAATATTTTTTCACTTTATTTGAATATCAGTTTTAATAATCCTTAAATATTATTATGTATAAAAAAATTAATTAGTTTACTAAAGCTTTTTTAAGGGTTAGATTACTATTTTGGTGTTCTTCCTATAACACCAGCAGAAATAAGCACAAACAGTGGAGTGCATACCTAAACAATGTCTATAATTGCTGAAATAAAACATGCAGATCTCTTTTTTTAAATTGTGGTGCATCTGTGTTTTTTTTATGCTGTTTTGATAGAGGCCTTCCACAGACCTGCAGGGCCAGTCAAGAAAGGGCTGATGATGAAGCAATATGATGTTGTTGTGTATTTGGTTTTATTAAAATGTGGTTTAATAAAATGTGTTTTGTTAAAAAATATGGTACTGTCATAGTCTCTTCTATCAACTGTTTATCAGTAACTAAGTCATCAATCAAACTATAGCATAGTTAACATGACCTTTTTGAGTAGACTATATCGTCACCAAAGATTTTTCTCAAGTTGCTCACAGTTTTAAAGTTTGCGCTCAGAGAAATATTTACTTGCTCAGTGCCGAAAAAAATTAGAGGGAACATTGGTTCCGCCACCTCTAGAGAAACTGCAGCGGGCGCCATCGTCTCTGGGGACACAGCAGCTGTCACCACTACCTCGGGAGATTCTGCAGCGTTAACCGCCACCTCTGGAGATATCAAAGTGGATGCCACGGTCTCTAGAGTGTCAGTGGTGGTGTATGCGGCCCAAACACACCATAAAGCAACCCCCATAATGGGAAGTGCTGCAGACCGGGGAATCCGTTCAGGAACAGGAGGGCTAGAGTGAGTTCATTTCAGAATATCAGCTGCGTGGGCTTACACCAGTGGTGGGTCCTTGTAGCAAATTAGCTTAAAAGGGAATTGTATATAAATAATTACAATTAATTATGATTAATTACAATTATTTAGATTGGCTGACAGTAATAACTGTAGCAGAATTAAATTGCCATCAACTGATCTGTTCGTCCAGCAACCATTCAGTGTAAGTTCATAACTCTAAGAAAGGATATTTTCGTGGCCACAGAAAATACTTTAAGTATTAATGCATTAGAGCATGTAGTAAGGATCGGAAATCGTAAAGGGACATTAATTTGTTGCATAGGTATCAACATGTAATATTCACTCTCAGTTAGATCATCCAAAGACGAATTGATAGAGACCAGACATGGTATGAGTTAACGTGACATTAACAAGTGATCTATCATAAGCATGCATAAAACAGTATACAGTACACAGAAACATATACAAGAACAGTAATAATATACACAATGACCTGAGTGATGTGTCTTTGTTCAAAGAAAAGTTTTTCTATGAATTAATTACTGAGGAGTCCATTTTTATGGCACAATGTCTTTCCTATATGAAAAAGGCAGTGTGAGTTGTTCTGCATTTGCATTCCTTTGAGCAATAAAACTAGTGTTATATGATGGGTTGCCATGGAACCGGGGGCCTGAAGTCCTTGACATACCTACTGGCACTGAGTATGTGTATTGGGTGAGGGGTCTGTGACTATGTGTTAGTCTAATAACCAATTCATTTGTTAAATCAAATGCAAAATTGTGTCTGATTGGTCCAAATGCTACATCCTCCACGCTGCATCAGCTGAGACATGACAAGATGGAATGGCGGCCATGATGGGACGTGACTCAGGAACGGCGGTCATTGTGTGAACAATCTCTGGGTTAGTAGCCAACTTATCAAAAGTCTCTGGAAGGACAGATATTACAGGAGTGCCATGTTCCTCCCCCACGACAACCACGGTGAATGCAGAGCCACTTTAGAATCAAGACATAGTCCATAAAGTCTCTCAAAGAGCAATTAAACTTGTCGAGATCCCGAAGCGCAGATGTTTCAAAACACTGCTCCGAAGCATGATTCGAAACACCCATGTCACGTGACTAAGGTGATTTGAAACACCCATGTCACGTGACTAAGGCGATCGAAGCATCAGAGCGTGTCACAAGTGTTTCGAGACTTGGCATACCTGCCGAATCTGCGTTTGATTGACAGGGTTGGTAACAAATCACACAATCGCACATCTGCCTCAACCTAACTCCCACAAAGTAGAAAGTAGAACATACGTTATAAACGTCAATTCACTTAACTGTTTCAATACGTCAATTCACTTAACTGTTTCTTTGTCAACGCCGTTTCAGAGCAATACCACTGGGTGTCACCGTAGAGATGCGTGTCGAAATGTTTCGAAGCCTCGACACATTTGCTTCGACTGCTTCAGTGTTTCATGAAGCCTCGCTCTGCCCACCACTACAAACATCAGCATACAATCACATCTGAGGCAATGGCAAGAGTAATCCATAGGGATGGCTGACTCTTTACAGAAACTGACGTTTCGACACGGTGTCGAGATCCCGAAGCGCAGATGTTTCGAAACACTGCTCTGAAGCGTGATTCGAAACACCCATGTCACGTGACTAAGGCGATTCGAAACACCCATGTCACGTGACTAAGGTGATTCGAAACACTCATGTCACGTGACTAAGGCGATCGAAGCATCAGGGCATGTCACAAGTGTTTCGAGACTTGGCATACCTGCCGAATCTGCGTTTGATTGACAGGGTCGGTAACAAATCACACAATCTGTCTCAACCTAACTCCCACAAAGTAGAAAAGTGGAGTTAACGCATCTTCACTTCGTGGGTTTTTGTGAGAGGATTTTCTCAAAGGCTGGAGAAATTACATGTAAAAAAAGAAGTAGGCTAAGTCCATCAACAGCAGAACAATTAATATTTTTAAATAAAAATATTTATATGTTAAAAAAAAAGTGTCTTGATGTACTTTATTGTATATTTTTCATTACCAAAATAACACTTACTTATTCACAAAGAGTTCATTCAGAGGTTAGACTGATGTTTCAACACATTATAAGAACAGAACAATAAAAACACACATTTTAATTATTTTTTATAATTTTGTCAAGATGACTGCGGAGCGGTGTTTCTGATATCAGTGAGCACGGAGTGGAGTGATTATTAAATGCTCGGAGCTCGTAGGGGAAATTAGGGATGGCAGAATTCGAACCTAAGGTGACAGCATTCCAGTCGAACACACTAACCACTCCCCCATCACTTAGTGGATCGATTAACACAACATAGGTTATAAATCGTCAGTTCGCTTAACTATTTCTTTGTCGACGCTGTTTCAGAGCAACACTTGAAAGTGACCTCTAGGTGTCACTGTAGAGATGGGTGTCGAAATGTTTCGAAGCCTCGACACATTTGCTTCGACTGCTTCAGTGTTTCACGAAGCCTCGCTTTGCCCACCACTAGTAATCCATGGAACAAGCGAAGGTAACATAATAACTGACTATAATGTTTCACGTGATGTGCCAGCTTCTCTTCTTTCTATTTTATAAAGCATGCTGATCTGATATTGATATCTTTATACAGTAGGGTCACTGAATCTGACAAGACAAATTTACTGAAGTACTGAAGTATGTTACCCCTCTTAATTTCATAATAACTGACTAAAATGTTAAATAGCCTGTCTCATGTGATGTGCCAGCTCCTCTTCTTTCTGTTTTATAAAGCATATTGATATTGGTATTGATATGTTTATAAATAGAGAAGAGAGTCACTGAAGCTGACAGGTCAAATTCATAGCTAAAAAATGTAATACCCTTCTTTGTTACATAACTGACTATAAAGTTAAATTAGGTGATTAATGTGATGTGTCAGCTCCTCTTCTTTCTATTTTATAAAGCATACTGAATGATAAAAATGATATTTTATAATGTATATTGACACGATATTGATATAGAAGCAGTAGGGTCACTGAATCAAAATTGGGTCAAATTTATACTGAAATGTGATACACCTCTTTATTTCATAATATTTGACTATAATGTTTCATAATAGTGATTCTGATGAACAGGGTGTTGTCTGTGGAAACATAATTCATTCCAGGGCCTCTGAAGGCATCACCGCCCTTACGAAAAAAGTTTATTCAAGTGTGCTATTAGTATACTTCTTTTAAACTAAATAAATACTTTTAGTTTTTATATATTTCTCAGAAATGGGCTTTATGCACTTCTCAGAAATATACTTAAAATGACATTTAAGTATATACTTGACAAAAATCTAAATTTATTTCTATTTCTGAATCCCTGTTTTCATTGTTATACAGTAGGCAGTGCTAGTACAAATCTTGTGAAAATAATTTCCAAAAAAACACAAGTGAAGAAGAAACCAAAACAAATGCTTCCACATGTAGACTGCATTCGAAAAACTGAAAAATGCTGCCTTCGGAGGCAGCATTCCAAGGTAGGAAGACATCAAGGCATGTCCGAATCCAAAGTTAGCTTCACTTCCTGTCTCCTGAGATGCCTTCATCTGATCGATTTTTGAAGGCAGCACAGATGTATCCTTAGCTGCCTTTGATATCCCACAATCCTGTGCGTTCCATACCGAAACGGTTGGAGGAGCATCTCGCTGCAGCCCACAAGATCCAGGAGGCGTGGTTGGATCCAGATCCAACTCCTCCCACCTTACATATACCTAAACCTACCCATCTCCACCCCATGATCCCTAAACCTACCCATCTCCACCCCATGATCCCTAAACCCACCCATCTCCACCCCCTAGATGTGGATCCAACCATGTCCCCTGGATCTTGTGGGCTGCAGCGAGCCCTACTTGGACGGTTGAGCTAAAAAATAAAAATGGCGGCTGGAAGTTGTGTTTGGTGGTTAGTTTGTGTGTAAATGTATAATTTCTGATTAACTTTTTGCACTTTTGATGTTATTTCTAGTGAGAAATGAGTATTAGGCTATAGTAATTAAATATTCGTTTAGTTATCATCAAAACTCGTTCTATTTTGTTGTAGATCATTAAACTGTTATGCTGCCTCAGAAGCCTGTCCGAAATTAGTTTCGTGTGGTGCCTTCATGCATAAACGCTGCCTACAAAGTCATTGCCTCATAAGGCAGCGAGGCAGCAAGACAGCTGCTTAAGTCTTTGGATTCAGCCGTAATCTAACACGATCATCAGACATAAAACAGCATCAAAACTGTGTAACGTTATGGAATAAAATGTCGACCAATGAAGAGATAATAATGACTGTCAAGCTTTGTGGTGTTGATTGACTCCATCTACGTTTTGATTATCATTCTGAATCCAATTAATCGTCTTTTTTTCAGCTTTTTGTGCAAAATATTGTTTATTTCATTATTTTTCATTTAGGAAACTTACCCACATTTAAGTGTTTAAAAAAAAGAATGTATGAAACTAGAATAAAATGTTTCTGTTTAAAAGCAGATACTCTGTTCTTTGTTTTGGTGTTTTGTATGTTCAGATATCCATAACAAAATATATACAAATTAATACCTAATAGGGACATAGTAGTATACTTAAAGTATAACGTGAGTAATAATACTTTCAGTATAATACTACTAAACTAGTAGTTTACTGAGACTATACTTCAAAGTGTACTAAAATGCTACTACAAGTATTTAATTAGTAAACTATCAGTATACCTATAAATTCACTTTTAGTATAACAGTAGTACAAGCTAAAAACATTGATGTAAACTAGTTGTGTACTCAAAGTTTACTACTGTTATACTTAAAGTATACGTGTATACTTTTATAAACTAGAAAGTGAGCCAATTTAGTTCCAAGGAGTATTGAAATAGTACACTTACAAGTATACTACTAGTACACTGATATTTGTATATTTACTACATAAAATATACTTAAAATATTCTTGAACTTTACTTAAGTATACTTAATAAAATAAACTTATACTACTTAAATAAAGTATACTACTTTTTGGTAAGGGTATACATGAAACAAGCTTATGTCTGGATAAAACAAACAATACAGGGGCCTGTGCCATGAAGCCGGATTATATTTGTGTCACGGATCAGTCAGGCCCTACACCCCACCAATCACAGCGTTCCACATCACCAAAATTCTAATCACACTCACCTGCACACGATCACATCAGCAATCAACACCAGTATTTATACCCTCATGTCAAACACACCTATGTCCGATCTCGTTTATACAATGTGGACGCCTTCCTCGGAAGACCTTCTCATCAAGATATCCTTTGCATACGAATACTTACCGTTTGTGACTCACCTTTTGTCTCTGCATCCTTGTGTTGTCCTCTCCTCCCAGAACTTCTGTCGTCTGAGTGTGTGTGCCATGGTGGAACCCCTCGTCTCGTCATCCCGACAGCTCTGTGAAAGAGAACGCAGTTACTATCATCCTCATTCGCCCAGAGGCATTCTCAAGATCACCTACTCACCTCAGATCACCTACTCACTTCTCTGTTTGGCTCTACCTGTTCAATAAACACCATTTCTGATTACTACTTACCTCAGTGTCCAGCCCTGACTGTAACAGAAGATCGGACCATTAAAACTACACGAACAGGATGAGCACCCCGGATCCATTCCAAGAGCTGGTGGACTCTTTGAAGAAAGTTCTGCTTCAATTGCCCACACCAACAGCACCACCAGCTCCTTCACCACAACCCTCTCACACCACAGCTAGCACTCCTTCACCGATCGTATTCACCAGTCCCATGGCCCGACCAGCACCCTTCTCTGGTTCGGCGGAGGAGTGCAATGGCTTCATTATGCAGTGTACCCTAACGATCAATCTCCACCCCCACATGTTCTCCACGGATCAAGCGAAGATCGCCTTCGTGGTTACCTCCCTCACTGGTCCCGCTCTTAGATGGGCTGAAACCATCCTCAACCAGGCCGGACCCACTACTCATACCTTTGCTAATTTCATCCATTATTTCAAGGAAGTTTTCAGCAGCTCTCCGGGGGATTCATCCGTGGGGGAAAAACTATACCAACTTCGACAGGGTACTATGACGATTCATCAAATATGCACTCCAATTCAGAACCCTAGCAGCAGCTGGAACGAACCCTCTCTCATAACAGCCTTCAGACAAGAACTTATTCCCCGCTTACGCCTCCATCTCAGTGCATATGATGATACCTATGGCTTGGAGAAATTCATCCAACTAGCCATCCGATGCTCCAACCGTATCCAATCTTGCTCCACTGAACCATCTTCAGCCATTGCCACTCCTCCTCCACGCTGACCAGAGACCACCGAGCCTCCAGAACCAATGCAAACGGACTCAAACCACCTCTCATTACAAGAACGTCAAAGAAGAATCAACCAAGGATTGTGTTTGTACTTTGGCGATAATGGACATCGGATCCTGCAATGTCCCCTTCGCCCTCGTCGAGCTCTGGTGAGTTCCGTTCTTCCCCCTTTTAATAAGCTCAAGCCTCTGTCCACTCGTGCTCAGCTTACTGCTTGATCCTGTGTGATTTCAGTTACCGTTCTCCTCGACTGTGGCTCCGCGGGGAACTTCATCTCGGGAAACCTCCTCCAGCAGCTCCGACTCCCTACCTTGACTACGTCGACTGCTTACGAGGTCCAATCCGCCTATGTACCAGACCCATACAACTACTAATTGGTCAGTTACATCAAGAGGAGCTTCACTTGTTGGTTCTGGAGGGTTCAACCGTGGACATCATCCTAGGCCGTCTGTGGCTGGTGCAGCACAATCCCCATCTGATGTCCTAAAGTAGGGTAAGAGTTGTTTCCCTCACTGCTTTCCCAACCTACCATGACCATCTCATTGGGAACCAGTACAAATACCCGTCCACACAACCTCCATCGAAAGCCCCCAGGAAAAATTATCCATCGACATCCCTTCCTGTTATACCTACTTTAGAGATGTCTTCTGTCTAAAAAGCGCTGCCCAGCTACCACCACACCGGCCGTGGGACTGTGCAATCGACCTTATTCCGGGTGAGCCAGTACCACAAGGGAGAATTTACCCACTCTCACCACCGGAACAGAAGGCCATGGAGGAGTACATCGAGGAGGCTCTACAACAAGGGTATATCGTTCCATCTACCTCCCCTGCTGCTTCCAGCTTCTTCTTTGTCGCCAAGAAGGACGGCGCCCTACGACCCTGCATCGACTACCGAAAACTCAACGACATAACCGTCAAATATAGATATCCTCTTCCCCTTGTCCCAGCCCTTGAACAACTACAACCGCGCCTACAACCTCATCCGCATTCGTAAAGGAGATGAATGGAAGACCGCCTTCCTGACCCCTACTGGCCATTACGAATATCGGGTGATGCCGTATGGGTTAGTCAACGCTCCTTCGGTGTTTCAAGGGTTCATGCATGAGGTGCTCCGGGAGCTTCTAAACCGCTTCGTAATTGTTTACATAGATGACATCCTCATCTACTCCCGGAGCCTGGCTGAACATCGCCAACACGTTGCGGAGGTCCTCCAACGCCTCCGACAATACCAGTTATACCTCAAGGCTGAAAAATGCACATTTCATCAACCGACAGTTCACTTCCTGGGATACATAATCGACAGTCGTGGCGTCCGCATGGACAAGGGGAAGGTGGAAGCAGTCACCTCCTGGCCCATTCCCACAAGCATCAAAGAGCTCCAGAGATTTTTAGGTTTTTCCAACTTCTATCGTCGCTTCATCGCCAACTACAGCACCGTCACCAGCCCACTCACAGACCTGCTCAAAGGCCGATCCAAAACTCTCTCCTGGAATCCCAAAGCCCTGGAAGCCTTCAAGAATCTCAAACATGCCTTCACTAGCGCTTCACTCCTTGCACACCCCGATCCCAACTTACCTTTCATTGTGGAAGTAGATGCGTCCACCACGGGAGTGAGGGCCGTCCTATGGAAGCAGAATAATGACAATAGTTTTTGAAACACAAAGCATGCTGAATTCCACAAATCGAAAAAAAGATGCATTGCAATTAACAGTGCTTGAATTTTAATGCCTTGTATTTCCAGGGCTTGCATTTTTAGGTCCTGAAATTTAACATAGTTGTTTATTTAAGCTGTGAATATTTCAATTCAAAATATTTCAAACACATTTTCATAATTAAAAATTCAATAATTCATATTCACCTTCCAGAATTCACTTCCAAAATATTCAATCTGTTTAAAAATACGATATATAATATTCAACAGGCGGATTTCGGTCATTTTATTTCACTTTCCAAATTCGCTGCCACAGATTCAGTGGTTAAAATTCGGCAGAAAATTCAGCGTTGCACATCCGGGAACCGCAGGAATAGCAGTAGAGCACCGATGCATGATCTCCAGCTGATGTCAGCCGCTCACCTGCAGGTGGCGCAAGCGGCTGTTGATGAAGGCCATATGTGGATCAAGTCATTCATTTACAAAAACTCAATAGCAGAAATGGAGCAAGCGCTAAGCAGAGGGGCCAGTATAAACATGTGGAAACGCTGATTGTGTGTATGTTTAATTCATCATCTTAGCTGTGTCCTGTGGCCTACATGTAATCAGATTTCTCTACCACAACGGAGATTATAATGCTCTTTTACCCAACACTGAAGTACAGAACTAACATTACATCTGAAGAAGACATATATTGCTTTCGGTTGTTTAGTTTCTGTAATTATCTTGGCTTGTGTGACGCTGTGCTGTAATACTGGGGTTCCCCTCATACGTCACACTCCAGGATTCCCCAACGACGCGTAACGCGCCTCAGTGAAATAATACAGTGATATAAGATCTCAGAATACACTTTATTGATTATGCGAACTATATACAGGCATGCAAATGAGGTCAGAAGAACGCAACGCGCTGCATTTTCGGTGCTTTCCCTTACCACTGATCTATAGAGTCAACAGTCCTACAAAGATATCAATACCACAATTAGTTTTAACAGTAAGCAACAACTTTATATCAACATAAAAAAAAGAGTTCAAAACCGCCTAGGTGTTTTGTTGCTGCAAATGTAAACTGGAGAAAGCATTGACGCGCTATCGCACCCAAGGGGCCGTCTGACAATTCCACCGACTGGGTTAAAACGTCCAGAGTATTTACATTAAAATGATTTTTAACATTTAAAATAATACACTGTCAAATTGTAAAGCTTGCATTGCTCATAATGATTTACTACAAATGAGATTTTGCCAATTCCTCCCTTTATATGTACAGTACACAATTATTTACACATAAAAGATCCCTGGAAAGGTTTTTTTTTTTTTTCTTCTCTTCATGTTCCAACGGTTGTAGTACGTTGCTAGATACAAAACTGACTTACTACAGGTTAGATTTTGCCAATATCTCCCTTAGGGTATGTACAGTACACAAATATATTTTAAAAACTACAGTAATTCACCAAAAGGGTTTTTCATGTTCGACAGGTTGTAGTACGTTGCTAATATCTCCCTTACTGTATGTACAATTCACAATTATTTAAAACAAAAAGAAAAAATCTGTAAGACCCCAAATGGAATTGTTCATGTTCCAAAGGTTGTAGTATAAAATGTTGATGTACATTAAGGGAGGTATTAGCAAGATTTCACCTCTAGTAAGTCAGTCACTAGGAATGGACTACAACCTTTGGAGCATATTAAAAAAAAAAAAAAAAAAAAAAAAACACTGAATTACAGTAATTTCTAAAGAATAATTATATACTGTATGTACAGTGAGGAAGATGTTGGCAAAATTTCAACTGTAGTAAGTCAGTCTGGTCACTAGTAATATACAACATTTGGAACACGAAAAATCCCATTTTGGTGAATTACTGTAATTTTTTCTTAAAAATATTTGTGTAGTGTACATACTTCGGGAAATTGTCTAAGGCAAGTTATTGGCTATATATATATATATATATATATATATTTAGTCAGTTTGAATGAAATATTCATTTACTGTAAACATTAATTTGAATAAATTATTGGAATTTAATAATTAAATTTAAATAAGTTAATAAATTATTACTTCGTTTTGCACTGTGAGGTAAATGTGCAGACAGTCCCTAAAGCAGACTAGGCGAATATGCAGCGAATATCAAACCTAAAACTACCGCGTTTGGTTTTCTATGGGAGAAAAAAGTGGTTTGGTGAAACTTGTTGGTTGTGGGCTCATCTGCTTAAATGTTCATAATATATAGTAATATATTTTATTAATTAGATGCTGAATTTAATCATTATTATCACTGAGGCAACACACCACGTTTTCTTTATGGGAAATGTTTAATGTGCAGTTTTGCGCGTTCCGGAGCTTGCGTTCATATCCTTATCATCAGTAAGATCTGAGTTTGGTCTTTTAATAGTTGAAATGAGCAAAATCTGCGCAGAATCACCGGTGATCACCGCGAGATGCATGCTGGTTAGAAAAGAGTTTTTATTTTATTTAATTTTTTTTATTAAACATATAACATTCACAGGGGAAATAAAACACATACACAACCAGAATACAAAACAGTAATACCTCAATAATAGTAATAACAAAAACAAATATAAAGAGAAAGACAAATAAATACAGTAGTTACCATAAACATCTTTTAAAATAAATAAGTAAAAAGTGTCCGAGTTACGTCCGCCTTGCTCTGATGTCATGCTGACATGTGCCAAAAACTCTCGCGATGCACTACTGAGCCACGTAATGTGTTTTCTTTAAACGATTTCTGAGGGAAACGGCGTGAAACCTTGCGTGTTCGTTCATATTCTACATCTGCTTATATGTCGATATAGTTTGCATAATCATCAATACAGTGTATTCTGAGGTCTTATATCACTGTATTAGTTCACTGAGCTGCGTTATGCGTCGTTGGGGAATCCTGGAGTGTGACGTATGGGGAACCCCAGTATTACAGCACAGCGTCACACAAGCCATGATACAAAAGGCTTGTTTGAGATTCGCCTCGCCTCGCCTGAAATGTAGGCGAGAGTAGGCGGCTGCAGTGAGAGGAGGAGTGAAATAAGCACAGTCAGGACGGACAGTTCTGCCCTCTCGAAGTAGAACGAGATCAAGCGAGATCAAAGGCAGATATCGCGTTATTCTCACTCACATGCTGTGCTGCTGATAAACGTGATATATTTTTAGTTCTGTTGCTTTTATATGAATATAAATATGATGAACAAGACACTCAAAGTGCTTGCTATTTAATTCCATATGAAAGGCGTATTTGTCATCCATTTTTATTTTAATTCAGACATTTATTTTAGATTTTTATAGAAACTATGACAACAATCACATATCTCACACAGAGATCACACTGTCAGTGTTTGAATATTCATGCACAATTTAAATACATGATAGCATGAAATCAGATTAAAAAAATAAAACATTTTAGAAGAGAATGCAGCATCAAGGTTGTCTGAACCAATGAGCATTAAGCTGTGTCGTCAGTCAGTCGTTTCCCATCATGCTTTTGATCAGCGCAGTCGGTGGAGAGCAACTGCGCGCAACTGCTCAATCAGACACAGCGGCCTCGCCGTCGCGAGAGTTTTTTTGGCACAAGTCAGCAGGACATCAGAGTAAGGCGGACGTAACTCGGACATTTTTCTAACCGGCATGCACCTCGCGGTGCTCGGTTCGGCGCAGATTTTGCTCATCTCAAACAAGCCTAAAGTTTCAGAAACTAAGCAACCGAAAGCCCCCTGCTGGTCTTCCTCAGATGTAATGTTAGTTCTGTACTTCAGTGTTGGGTAAAAGAGCTTTATAATCTCCTTTGTGGTAGAGAAAGCTGTTTGCATGTAGGCTACAGGAAAAAGATGTTGAATTAAACATACACACAATCAGCATTTCCACATGTTTATACTGGCCCCGATAATCAAAACTTCTACTTAGCGCTTGCTCCATTTCTGCAAATCAGTTTTTGTAAATGAATGACTTGATCCACATATGGCCTTCATCAACAGCCGCTTGCGCCACCTGCAGGTGAGCGGCTGACATCAGCTGGAGATCATGCATCGGTGCTCTACTGCTATTCCTGCGGTTCCCGGATGTGCAACGCTGAATTTTCTGCCGAATTTTAACCACTGAATTTGTGGCAGCGAATTTGGAAAGTGAAATAAAATGACCGAAATCTGCCTGTCGAATAGTATACATCGTATTTTTAAACAGATTGAATATTTTGGAAGTGAATTCTGGAAGGTGAATATGAATTACTATCGCAGCAGCAGGGGAAGCCTCCCAGACTCCATCCATGTGCCTTTTTTTCCAGGAAACTCAGCCCGGCAGAAAGGAACTACGTCATTGGCAATCGGGAACTTCTGGCCATTAAACTCGCCCTAGAGGAATGGAGACACTGGTTGGAGGGGTCATTACATCCGTTTCTTGTCCTAACCAATCATAAATACCTCCGTGATGCAAAACGACTTAATCCAAGACAAGCCAGATGGGCTTTATTCTTCACACGATTCCAGTTCAAGATCTGCTACCGGCCGGGTACCAGAAACGTCAAGGCAGACGCCCTGTCATTCATAACCCTGATAACAGTAACGGGGAACCCAAAACCATCTTACCCTCTAAAATCATTGCCAGCCCCATCCAATGGACCTCTCCACCAGTCGCCTCAGCCACTCCACCTGCCAATCTGCCGGACTGTCCTCAGGATCATCAATATGTTCCCAGAACCCAACGCATTCCGTTAATTCAAACCACTCATACCTCCCTTGGTACTGACCACCCAGGGGCCAACGCAACTCTCTCGCTGCTACGAGATCGCTTCTGGTGGCCTAATATGGCCAGGGACGTGAGAAGGTTTGTGCACGGCTGCCCCGACTGTGCCATCTCCAAAAGTTCCCGTCATCTTCCAGCCGGTAAACTTCATCCACTACCCATACCTCAACGCCCTTGGTCACACCTAGGAGTCGACTTCATTACAGACCTACCTGCTTCGGATGGAAACACTTGTATCCTTGTTGTCATTGACCGAGTCTCCAAATTTTGCCGACTCATACCCCTCATCGGCCTTCCCACGGCACTCCAAACTGCTGAACTATTGTTTAACCATGTATTCCGGTATTATGGAATCCCGGAGGATATCGTATCAGACAGAGGATCCCAGTTCATTTCTCGAGTCTGGAAAGCATTCTTCTCCCTCCTAGGTGTGACCGTAAGTCTCTCCTCTGGATACCACCCACAGTCAACCGGGCAGACCGAACGCAAAATCCAGGAAGTGCGACGCTTCTTGAGAACCTTCTGCCATAGTCGCCAGAACTCTTGGAACCAGTTTCTAGGCTGGACCGAGTACGCCCAGAATTCATTACGCCAAAAATCTACTGGACTCACTCCCTTCCAGTGCGTACTCGGTTTCCAGCCTCCCCTGTTTCCATGGTCAGGTGAACCATCAGACGTCCCTGCCATCGACTACTGGTTTTGAGAGAGCGAGAGAGTCTGGGACGCAGCACACCATCAGCTCCAGCAGGCAGTGCGCAGACAACGAATGACGGCAGATGTCCAAAGATCGACCAATCCTGAGTACCAACCAGGGCAAAAAGTTTGGCTGTCAACCAGGGACATTAAGCTGCGCCTGCCTAGCAGGAAGCTCAGTCCCAGATTCGTTGGTCACCTACAAACTGCAATTACCCCCACAATACAAGATCCATCCCACCTTTCACGTATCACTGCTTAAACACTTCTCTCCTCCTGTCTCCACAGGGCCTGACCAAGATGAGGAACCCCCTCTCCCGCTCATCTTGGATGAAGGAGCTGTCTATCGAGTCAAGGAAATTCTGGAGTCCCGGCGTCGTGGTGGTAAACTAGAGTACCTGGTGGACTGGGAGGGCTACGGTCCTGAAGAACGCTCATGGGTACCCAGAGACAACATCCTGGATCCAACATTACTCGAAGAGTTCCACTCGACACACCCCGATCGCCCCCGGGCCCCGAGGCCAGGGCAGACCACCACGACGCCGAGGGCGACCCTCAGGAGCGGGTCGTGGAGAGGGGGGTACTGTCACGGATCAGTCAGGCACTACACCCCACCAATCACAGCATTCCACATCACCAGAATTCTAATCACACTCACCTGCACACGATCACATCAGCAATCAACACCAGTATTTATACCCTCACGTCAAACACACCTTTGTCTGATCTCGTTTATACAACGTGGACTCCTTCCTCGGAAGACTTTCTCATCAAGATATCCTTTGCATACGAATACTTATCGTTTTTGTGACTCACCTTTTGTCTCTGCATCCTTGTGTTGTCCTCTCCTCCTCGTCTGAGTGTGTGTGCCGTGGTGGAACCCCTCGTCTCGTCATCCCAACAGCTCTGTGAAAGAGAACGCAGTTACTATCATCCTCATTCGCCTGGAGGCATTCTCAAGATCACCTACTCACCTCAGATCACCTACTCACTTCTCTGTTTGGCTCTACCTGTTCAATAAACACCATTTCTGATTACTACTTACCTCAGTGTCTGGCCCTGACTGTAACAATTTGCAATCTCTCCGTGCTTTTATAGTAGAAAATATTTATCTTTGCTCCTAGATTAAACTTTGTCATAAGTTATCATTCAGAATGGATCCATGCCTGACCGATTAAAATGCTACTGGAAATTTTATTGACTGTACGTGAAATGCACCAGAAAGTCTTTCAATATGAAAGCTGGAACTTTAATTTCTTTACAATGTAAGTTATGCCAGAAATGTTTCGGAATGGGATATTTGTATGATTTGTACATATAAATATCCTAGTCTGTCTAACAGCATCACTACATTGTACAGACATTACAGGTCAAAATCATCTATTCTGTTTATCTAAATAAATCACATATAGCTCTTAAATCACTGCTTATTAAAATTCAGTGTTGTCATAATTTGAATACCTCAACCAAATTGTTTGTTGTTGTATTACTTGTAACGGTGGCACACCCAAAACGAAGAATTTTAACTTAGATTAAACTTTTACAATTTATCTTATAGATTCGGGCGCCAGGTAGAATTCAACCTACCAATTAGAATTAATTTCCAACTTTAAACCAGGATAACTGAAACCACCAATTACACACACAGAAAGAAAATGTCAACACAAAATAAAAAGAATCATAACATTCAAAGGTGTAGAGGTGAAATTGTAATGAATATATTGTTCAATTATCGCAAAAACATTTCAGTTTGCACAATGATTAACACGTTCACACTTACAGAGTCCTCAGATGTAGCATCAACTTATTAGTTCATGAAAAAAAAGTTTATCCCAGAAGGAAAACTTCAGAGAAACATATCAATATTGGACTCTCAGTTTCAATGATCACCATATTCACCAATCACGAGTTCAAAATCATCAGTTTAAAAAAAAAAAAAAAAAAAATTGTGTATGTTTGCGCGTTGTTCGTGTGTAATGTATGTGTGCAAAACGCTACCAGAAGGCTGCGTAGGGAAACTTGTAGGAAGTCGAAGAGGAGGACGTGAGTTTAGAGAGTACCCGAGTCTTCGTTGTTTTTGAAATCAGCATGTGTAGTGAGAACAGCTGAAAGTGTAGCGGATACGCTGACTTTGTCCAGGAAACGAGGGACACACCTCGAGTTGGGAAAAACCCCGCAATGAGATTCGGCCACACGCAGGCTGCGTCAGCGTCAGATCTGCGAGTCAGACCAAGCCCGGCAGACAAACCCCTCGTCCGCATCAGGAACAGGAACCGGTAACGCTCTGCCCAACGATCCAGCCAAGCCCCGGAGTCTGTACCAGGAAGAATCCGAAGTCCGGCAAGTATTTGTTTTGCTTGCCGCTATTAAACTCTCATGCCACTAATTCAACAACGTGACTCACTCTTCACCACAACCGTCTTTGGTTACACTTTATTTTGATAGTCCACTTTAGACATTCTACTAACTATAAGTAACATTGTAACTACATGTTAACTACATGTCAACTAATTCTCATTAATTTGCAACTACATGTCTACTAACTCTCAGTAGGGTAGGTTTAGGATTAGTGGAATAAGTTGACATATACTTGCAAAGTTTCTGATAGTCAGTATGTTGTATGCTGTGGACCCATCAAAATAAAGTGTTAGAAGATATTAAGCAGACAGTCTACTAATACTCTAATGACTGCTAGTTGACATGTAGTTGCAAAGTTACTTACTGTTAGTAGAATGTCTTAAGTGGACTATCAAAATAAAGTGTTACCCCGTCTTTTTTTGGCACCTCGTTATACTCTGCCTCTTATACCACACCCTCTCCTCATTTCTATAGACAGAGCCTCACTTACGTTTCTGTGACGTCAGTTTTGTCTCTCCTGTGATTGGTAAGATTGGTTCATTGATGCGCGGTTCGTTGTGAAACGAACTCGTCACATACTGACTGTGTACTTGTCTTTTTTTTCTTTTTTTTTTTTTTGTAAATTCAGTTCAGTTTGAAATCAAATTTGAAATCAAGCTTCTTTGATGTAAGCTTTTGCAACAAAGTTACCCTATTTTAAAGACACAAATACACAGAATGAGCAAATGTTTAAGATTGAAATTTTTGTAATGGGGTCATTCTAGAATTGCGGGTACATTTCAAGCTGAGAAAGAAAATAAAAAAATAGGATTTTTTTTTGGTTAAACTTTTTTTATTTTCATAGAACACACTTTAAATTTAATATTTTCTATATTTGCTGATCTTAAACTTGTAAGATTTTAAATATTTATTCTGAAAATCAATGTACTAACAGAAAAATCTGTCAACTCTGTTATAGACAAATTGGCTCAAAGATATACAGTTAACAAATGTAACACAGTTTAAAACCCTGTCCTCCCTAGAAGAACATCTGTCTCTTAATCCATTAATTCAACTTTAAACCTAAAAATATATAGACTTCTTGTTTTAGAGTAAAAATATCAACCCGTTTAATTGAAAAGTTGCCAACATGGTGTGTATTTTCTCTAACCATAGCTTTAAAAATGAATGAAATTCTTTAAAATTTCATGTAGTAGTAGTACTATTTAGGCTAATTAGCTTCTGAGCAATTTGTTAACAATAAAACACATATAATTATCATTTTTAAAGCAAAACTTTAAACAAACAGAGTTGACATTGATGGTAACAGAGTTGACATCACAAAACAGAGTTGACCACCTGTAGTTAAAAGACCAAAAACAGCAACATTTTTTGCCAGATTCTGAAACTGAAAAATTTTTAAATGTAACAATTATTTAATTTGGTAAAATACATGTGAATTACAGATCTTTCATGTAATTGAAAATTAACTTAATGTGTCCAAAGATCTGGAAAATAAAATGACATAGCTGCTCCCTCACCCTGGGCATGCAAATCAGTTATTGGCAATTTCTGCCCACACTTTGTAAAATTACAAAAAATAAGTGTAATTTTAACTGTAAAATTTTGTAAAAACGCTACTGAAAAAAAAAACTGTTAATTGTTAACAGTGAGTTCCTGTACTATACACAGGGAAAAACTGTAAAAGATCTAACCAGTCATTTCATGTAATTTTACAGTAAAATTGTACAGTTTTTAGAAGTAAAAATAACAAATCAATGTATAATTTACAGTCAAAAACTGTAAACTGATATTCCCAGAATTCCCTGCCTTAGTATATACTTCTGCTTGTGGTGAAGCTACCTGTGATGAGCTTTGATTCTTCATGTGGCTTTCTCTTTTACCACCTGCATTATCATGGTGGTTGTCAATATGTTAAAGGTACAAAACAGATTTTAATAGCAGTGTGTGTTGTTGAATTTAGTGGTTTACATTCAAATTTCCCTGTTTGTAAATTACAGTTTTATACTGTACATTTTACAGTTTTGTTCTGTAAATGTGTTTACAGTTTTTCTGTATTTTTTTTTACAAAATTATTCTGGCAACCACAGCTGCCAGAATTATTTTGTAAAAACTACGGATTTTTTTTTTTTTTTTTACAGTGCATATGTCTTTATTTAGTATTTAAATGTGCACTATGCAAGTTTTTTTTTATAGACATAATAAAAGACAGAGCTCTTGATTCAAGGAATAGCAGTTTGCAAGAATGTTAGATTTACTTTGTAGCCATATGTTTACATTAGTATTCATAAACATTAGAGCAAAACATTAATTTTGAGTAGTGGTGCTTTTTTCCTTTTGTGTCATCTGTCTCTGTCTATTTTCTGGCTTCGTTACAGGGTCAGCATGTTGCTGTGCCCTCTGTTGCCCTTGCCTTTCTGCTGCTGAGAGGTTAATTTACCTGTAATTCAATTTCTTTAGCCTGTAATGATATAAAACAAATGTATAATTTACAGTAAAATGACCCAGAATCCAAAATAAACATAATAATAATGCAAAATACTTAAATGTGATTGGTAACATTTGACTCTGTTACTCATTGTC
This sequence comes from Acrossocheilus fasciatus, assembly GCA_036784905.1. Classification (NCBI taxonomy): domain Eukaryota; kingdom Metazoa; phylum Chordata; class Actinopteri; order Cypriniformes; family Cyprinidae; genus Acrossocheilus; species Acrossocheilus fasciatus. The sequence continues at coordinate 35,082,409 of CM071942.1, read as the reverse complement.
AACTCTGTTTTCATTAAACTTTTTAAAAAACTAACAGAGTTGACAATAACAGAGTTGACATTTTCCACCATTTTGTACTTTAGCTCAAGATGCTAACCCTCAAACCAGATACCACATGGCATGTCTAAAACAGAATTTTAACGATTTCCATCATATTATTGTTTTTAAAAAGTGAATGAGAGATTCACTGCAAAATCACAATAACAGATTTGACAAATAATTAATCTACTATTGGTGTATCCTAAACATTTTGTACAAATTAATGGGAATAAAGAATGAAGACATACATCAATGCTTTCCAAAGATTCCTACCAAAGGAAGTGACATCACTTGCTGCAAGTCACATGTTTTTCTATGAATGCTTTAAAGATTTTTATGCCTTTTTATAACTGACGTAACAGAGTTGACGAGAATGTAGGGACAGACACAAAATGTATTTTTTTTTATTAATGAAATTACAAATATTCCAAAAAATTGATATTTTATGCAATTGTTTATGTAACTTAACAGAGTAAACACAAAAATATGAAAATTAGACTTAATTATTTCATGATGATTCAAGCTGAATGTATGAATCAGGAGGCGAAGACAGTCAAAAATAGGTGTAGTGGCAGTCTTTCAGTTATTATTTTCAAGACAAAATGTCCCTTAATATACATAAAATAATTGTTTTTGGTGATAGCTTAATATAAATTGTGTTATAACTCAAAACTGATTCAGTGAAATTTTTGTTTTTGAAAAATAACGCGAAAAATAACGCGAAGACGTGAAATGTACCCCCAATTCTAGAATGAATGAAAATTTTGGTAATTTATCAATATTTATATGTAGACTATGTATATAAATGCCTATATTAAAATCCGTTCATCATATAAAGCAAACGTGTCTTTTTTAGAAGACTTGGATTAAACCACTCAAAGCTTGAAATAATGCTTGTCTTGAAAAAAATGGATGGACAAAACAATTTGAAATATTAAAATAAATGGTAACACTGTATTTCGATAGTCCACTTTAGACATTCTACTAACAGTAAGTAACTTTGCAACTACATGTCAACTAGCAGTCATTAGAGTATTAGTAGACTGTCTGCTTAATATCTTCTAACATTTTATTTTTATGGGTCCATACTGACTATCAGAAACTTTGCAAATACGTCAACTTATTCTACTAATCCTAAACCTACCCTACTGAGAGTTAGTAGACATGCAGTTACAAATTAATGAGAATTAGTTGACATGTAGTTACAAAGTTACTTATAGTTAGTAGAATGTCTAAAGTGGACTATCGAAATAAAGTGTAACCAAATATTGCTTTACTCCCTTAAAAAATAAATAAATAAATAAATTACATTAATTATTTTTTTATGGAAAAATGTATTACGTTCTTTTTTTTATGTGTTATGTTACTTTTGAGATACTTTTGAAATCTGGACAGGGCTTGCGTGTTTGATTTAATATAAAAAAGTTATTCTTTTACAAAGCCCCTTCACACCAAACATGAAATGAATACGCCTCAGGAGGAAGGAAATGTAAATTCACATCTGTACTAGAGGGCACACCTCAAACAAATTGCATGAATAATATGATGCAGGAGAAGAAAGTTCAACACTATTCCGCAATAACAAAAATGAAACACAAATGTGTAATTTTTGCTTATTAGTATGGTTGAATTTGATCATTGAAGGTTAGTAGCAAAAACATTTGTATAATACCGTATAATATTTGGTTTGTATAATATTCTGAGTTTGAATGTTGACTTTATCCATTTTGAGAAACACTGAATCTGTTTTTGTGCAGGTGAGATAAGTAAATTCTTGTTAACATTTTGTCTAGAACTACAATAACATCATGTTCACACCACATACACAGCGTGTTTGCGCTTAATCCCGATTGTTCTCAACATGAGGAAAGGAGAGCTGCCAGTTAATACATGGTATTTGAAAAAAGTAACTCTTATTTCCTTATAACTTAAAAAGTAATGCATTACTTTTGTAACGTGTCTGCCTGTCAGAAGTCCCCGTTGTCCTTATTTGGTTTAGTTCCGGTCTTGATTAGTTAATTATCTGTCATTGTCCCCACCTGAGTTTAATGTCGTTGTTTGCCCTTTTGTTCTCTTTCCTTTAAAAACCCTCAGTTCTCCCTTTGTCTTCATCCATTCTTAATGTTTAATAAATGGGAACAAGTGCGTTGAAGCTGTTTCATTCTCCCGTCTTTCATTTCTGTTTATTTTTGCCTATGCCACAACCACACACCCGTAACAGAAGAACGGACTGCTACTGAAGATGGAAGTCGTCGCCCGCACCAGCCTGCCGCCACTGATTCCGGGACGCCGCCGTCTGCGGCTGGTCCCGGCCCACTGGGCAAAGTTCAGGCCGGTTCGGCTGCCAAGCCCACCGCCAATCGCGGTAAAGAACCGACAGCCATGGGCGGCTCTCCCAAGCCTGCCGTTCGCGGGAAAATTCCGGCTGCCTTTTGCGGCTTACCCAAGCCCGCTGACACGGAATACGGCAAGCCCGCCAAGAAGTATGGCAAGACCGCCGGTCCCGTCCAGCTCTCCTGTGCCTCCGCTGGTCCCGTCCAGCTCCGCGCTTCAAGAGCGCCCCCCAGTGTCCGCGCCGTGAAGGCGCCCCCAAGAGTCCGAGGTAAGCTTGAAAGCCCCTAATTTCACCCTTAAAATTTTGGGGGTGGGGGGCTATTCCCCGGTGAATCCTGCTCTGTCTTGGGTGCCCAAGCTCCTGGATCCGCCATGGTCGTCCAAGCCTCCTGCTCCGTCCTGGGCGCCCAAGCTCCCTGACCCGCCATGGCCGCCGGAGTCTCCTGTTCCGCCCTGGATGCCTCCTTAGTATCCCAGTCCTGCACCGGCATCCAGGGTGCCCACCCCCCCTCTCCGGTTGTACTGTTACGGGACGGGACGCACCTACCGGGAGGGGGAGGTACTGTAACGTGTCTGCCTGTCTGAAGTCCATTGAAACATGCAAATTCTCCCATGGATGTCATGCCATCACAATTTCTAAGGATGTTTTTAATTCTGTTGCCCCCATCATACTGGCTGAAATAAACAGTTCTCTGAGGAATTAAGTGGTTTCTGCAAGTTTCAAACATGCTGTGGTGTAGCCACACCAGACTCTGGACCAGATGCTGGTCTATGGGTGCAACCGAATATGCACCGTTCCACAGCTGCATTAATAATGCTTTTGTTAAAGTTATATTTTTGCCCTTTCATGCAAAGGACAGTAGAGGGATGACAGGAAAGCATTGGGAAGACAGAGGGGAGTAGGATCAAAAAAGGACCTCAAGACAAGAGTCGAACTCGGGTCGCTGTGAGCACAACTGTGCTATATGTCGGTGGACTAACCATGAGACCACAAAACCAGTCATAAGGGTACATTTTCTGATTTTTTTTTGTTTTGTTTTATTTTTTAGATTTATACATCAACTGAAAGCTGAATAAATAAGCTTTCCATTGATGTATGGTTTGTTAGGATAGGATCATATTTGTCTGAGATATTTGAAAATCTAGAATCTGAGGTGCAAAAAAATAAAATAAAAATATTGAGAAAATCCTTAAAGCCTTTTAACCTTTAAAGTTGTCCAAATGAAGTTAGCAATGCTTATTATCAGTGGTGGAAAGATTACTGAAAATTTGTAATTAAGTACATGTACTGTTACATTGCTGAAATAATACTCAATTACAAGTAAAAGTACTGGTGACAAAATGGTACTTAAGTAAAAGTACAAAAAAGTCTCAAAAACTACTCAGAGTACTAGTTACTAGATACTTTTAGCTGCAATATTTAATGAATTACCAAAAAATATTGGTTTCACTTTATTTTGATGGTCCCTTAAACACATTCTGTTGACTATAAGTAACGTTGCACCTACATATACACTAACTCTCATTAGAGTGTTAGTAGAGTATTAGTTGACTGGTAGGGTTAGGGTTAGATTAAGTTGACACATTCTTGCAAAGTTACTTATAGTCAGTAGATTATCTGTTGGGAGACTATCACTATAAAGAGTTAGCAGATATTAATCAGACAGCCTACTAATACTCTACTGAGAGTTTGTTGACACATAAGAGCAAAGTTACTTATTGTCAAAACAATGTTCAAAAGGGACCATCAAAATAAAGTGTTACCCAATATTTTAATGCATTACTTTTAAAAGTAACTTTCCCCAACACCGTTTGTCACAATGAGGTAACAAGAATGATAAGAACTGTGAGAATTCAACAATGAAATCCTTGATACTATAATAATATAATATGTTTAGGAGGTCTGTAAAGGAGTACACAGAACACAGGGCATATAAGATTCAGCTTAATTATCTGCACTTCAGAAGCCGAAAAACCATCAACCGGCAAAAGGTTGCACTCATACTGATTCCTGAGAACAGCTTGACCACAACCACGACCTTGGATAATTATAAAAGGTAGTTAGCCATAGTCAGTTCTTAAGGATTTAGTCAGGTCTCTGTCAAGAACAACTAAAACTGAAGAAAAAAAAAAAAGTAATTTTAAAATAAAAGATTTGTTAGAAAGAGACCTGGTAGTAAATAATGCCATATTAATAGGAGAGGAGCGAGAACTCTGTTCTTAAAAAGTGCACTTAAGTGTGTTTAAAAAAAAATCAGTCATGAAAGTGTCTTTTTTAAGTACACTCAAATGGCCTTTTATTTGAGTAACACAGTATATTATCTGCAAGTATCCTTTTTAAAAAGTGTACTTTTAAGATCTGAAATATACTGAAAGTGCACATTCAATACATTCAAGCACACTTTTTTGTCACAAAGGTATATAAAGATAGTTAATATGAAATAAAGAGGGCTAACATATTTCTATGGCTATGAATTTGATCCTGTCAGATTCAGTGACTGTGCTGTGTCTACAAAAATATAAATATCAATATGCATTATAAAACAGAAAGAAGAGGAGCTGACACAACACATTAGTCACTTTATTTAACTTTATAAACAGTTATTGTAAAACAAAGAGGGGTGTCTGATTTCGGTATCTATAAATTTGATCTGTCATATTAAGTGACCCTGCTATATCTATAAAGATATTAATCAGATCAGTTTGCTTTTTAAAATAGAAAGAAGACAAGCTGACACATCACATGAGTCACATTATTAAACATTATAGTCAGTTTTTATAGGGGTATCACTATAAAAGGGGTATCACAAATAGGGGTATCACGTTTCGGCAGCCATGAATTTGACCTGTCAGATTCAGTCCTCGCCAAGATGGTATTTCAACAGTTTTGTATTTATTTGTCTGTTCTAGTGCACAAAGACAGCACTTTGTGGTTGAATGGTTAAATTGGCGAGGTGAATTTGTTCGTTCCAGCGCAAGAACACACAAAAGAGAACTCAATTCAGTGTTCATACTTATTACTCAGTTGAGTATTTTCATTTCTTACTGAACAAAAGAACCCATACCGAAAATTTCTGTTACACCCTTAGTGTCCACTCTAGAGCCTCTGACATGATCATGTCATGGAAGAAAATGAAATAGAGTCTGCATTCAAAGTCTTCAAAGTTGCATATATACTCTGGCTTCACACCTTTGCATGTGAAACAACAGTTGTTATACCTCCCATAACATTCAGCAATACATCCTACCTTATACCACAATATTTACTACCAAAGGCTGACCTGTTTCTCAATGTCAGCTACAAGCAGAAGTTTCCCATCACATGGGTGACAGCAAATGAGAAGAAACATTTATGTTATCAATGGAAATTCACAACAGAGACAGAAGATTCTTGACAGTTAGCTAGAAGGAAGGAGTTTCAGTGGAGTCACAAAGGGCCCTATTTTAGCAATCTAAGTGCATGGTCTAAAGCGCACGGCGCATGTGCACCTGCAAATTTAATGATGGGAAAAATGGTCAGCGTGCCTGGCGCATGGTCTAAATGGGTTGTCCCTATTCTCTTAATGAGTAATGGGTGTGTTTTGGGCATAACCTGCAATAACCAATCAGAGTCTCATCTCCCATTCCCTTTAAAGGGTTAGTTCACCCCAAAATGAAAATTCTGTCATTAATTAATAATAATAATTATAATAATTACTTACATTTATATAGCGCTTTTCTAGGCACTCAAAGCGCTTTACAATTGTGAGGGGGGGGGGGGGGGGGGGGGTCTCCTCATCCACCACCAGTGTGCAGCATCCACCTGGATGATGCGACGGCAGCCATAGTGCGCCAGAACGCCCACCACACACCAGCTTACTGGTGGAGAGGAGACAGAGTGATGAAGCCAATCAGCAGATATGGGGATTGTTAGGAGGCCATGATGGTCAGAGGCCAATGGGCGAATTTGGCCAGGATGCCGAGGTCACACCTCTACTCTTTTCGAAAGACATCCTGGGATTTGTAATGACCACAGAGAGTCAGGACCTCGGTTTAACGTCTCATCCGAAGGACGGGGCGCTAGGTAAAAAAAAAGGTAAAAAAAAGGTAAAAAAAAAATCCAGTCCACAATCACTTTTTATATTGAAAATAAGTCATTTTGTGTGTTTTTTTTTCCCCAAATCAGTGACATCATTTATGAACTTGGCAATTAAAGAGTAAAAATCCTGGATTTTTAAAAAACATTTAGTAGTTTTGATCAGGACTGAGGTTGATTAATAGATTTATGCAAAAAAAAAAAAAAAAAAAAATATTTATCTGATACATTTTTACAGCAGTTTAATTTAGTGGATGTTTTCATCCCGAACATAACGAAAGGGTAGTGAATTTGCCCACAGTGTATGGTGGAGCTTTTGAAAAATTTCAAAGCATTTTCTCAAAATGTGTGTAAAAATAAGATTTCAGAATCAGAATCAGAATCAGAATTAGCTTTATTCGCCAGGTGTGCGCAAACACACGAGGAATTTGTTGTGGTTTTAGGGTGCTCCTGGTACATACATTCATACATACACATCTGACATGAGAACAGAAAAAACATTTAAATAGTAAGGCTTAACAATGGATAATAATAATAATAATAATAATAATAAGTGTGAATCTGGAACAGTAGATTTATGTACAGATTTGTGCATTATTTACTATATATACAGCTGTATAAATAAACAGATATGTATGTGTATTTACATAGTACTTGAGAAAGAGGCAATAATTAAAGATGGAGAATGAATTACAGAACACAGGTAATGATCCATGTGTTAGCTATTTAAGCTGGAGATGGCATGGGGGAAAAAACTGTTTTTATGCCTAGATGTTCTAGTGCACAGAGATCTGTAGCGTCTGCCTGAAGGGAGAAGTGCAAACAGGTTTTGTCCGGGGTGAGAGGGGTCTTTGATGATGCTACCTGCCCGTTTCTTCACTCTGGAGTTGTACAAGTCCTGAAGGCTGGGCAGGTGCACACCAATGATCTTTTCTGCTGTCCTAACAGTCCGTTGAAGTCGTCTTATATCTGATTTGCTGGCTGACCCAAACCAGACAGTTATGGAGGAGCACAGAACTGACTCAATAACAGCTGAATAAAACTGTTTCAGCAGCTCCTGTGGCAGGTTGAACTTTTTCAGCTGACGAAGGAAGTACAACCTCTGCTGGGCCTTTTTCACAATGGAGTCAATGTGAGTGTCCCACTTCAGGTCCTGAGAGATGGTTGTGCCCAGGAACCTGAATGACTCCACTGCAGCCACAGTGCTGTTCGTGATGGTGAGTGGGGGGAGAGGAGGGGGGTTTCTCCTGAAGTCCACTATCATCTCCACAGTTTTGAGCGTGTTCAGCTCCAGGTTGTTGTGACTGCACCAGACAGCCAGCTGCTCAACCTCCTGTCTGTAAGCAGACTCGTCGCCGTCTTTGATGAGGCCGATGACTGTAGTGTCGTCCGCAAACTTCAGGAGTTTGACAGAGGGGTCTTTAGAGGTGCAGTCGTTGGTGTAGAGGGAGAATAGCAGTGGGGAGAGAACACAGCCCTGAGGAGCTCCAGTGCTGATGGTGCGTGTGTTGGATGTGAGTTTTCCCAGCCTCACAAGCTGCTGCCTGTCTGTCAGGAAGCTGGTGATCCACTGACAGATGGAGGTGGGTACAGAGAGCTGAGTCAGTTTGTTCTGAAGGGTGTCCGGGATGATGGTGTTGAAAGCGGAGCTGAAGTCCACAAACAAGATCCTTGCATAAGTCCCTGGTTTGTCCAGATGCTGCAGGATGTAGTGCAGTCCCATATTAACTGCATCATCCACAGATCTGTTTGCTCGGTAAGCAAACTGTAGAGGGTCCAGCAAGGGTCCAGTAATGTCCTTCAGGTGGGCCAACACCAGTCTCTCAAATGACTTCATGACTACTGATGTTAAAGCAACAGGTCTGTAGTCATTAAGTCCTGTGATTTTTGGTTTCTTGGGTACAGCAAAAATCATTCCATTTGCTGAAACACAGAGAAAGTTGTGGCCAAATTAAGACCCAACAGCACCCCATAGTGGACGAAAATATCCCCAACAGCACATAAGGGTTAAAGTACCAATGTCGATCTGAGAATTTGTGAATATACATTGTAAGGGAAACAGGACAATTTAGCTCAAAGGAATTAGTTTTAATTTTATACGGAATTTGGACAGAATCACTGTTTTACGGCTGATCACTGAGTCGGCCAGCGATTCATTGAATGAGCCGTACAACATCAACTCTGCAATGGATATTAAAATACAAAATATAGTGAAAACTCTATTAATTAGCACAGTAACAAGATCGGCAGTTATCTTGTAAGCATTAACTTGTAAGCACAAAACACAAGATACTTCTCTTTTCAATATAATAATACTTTCTTGGATAAATCTAAGACAATCTAATCTAATCTAACACATAAACACACGCACTCACACATTCATACATGCAGGGAGAGAGAAAGTGAGGAAAGAATGAGTTTAAGAGCATAAAAATGTGAAATCCCAAGTTTATAGCAATATGTGCAAGTGAACAACCATCAATCACTTAATTAACCCTCGCACTGAATTCCTCAATTAGGTTAAAATATATTGGGTAAATGTGCCTATTAAGCTCACATACCCATTAAGCACACTTCCATTTTTGAGATCAGATTACAAAAACAAATAATTTATTATCTTACTTGATGTCTTAAACAATTGATGTGTTTGTTACTATATACCTCCTTTAATTTCAAGTCAATCAGATCATTTCTCGCTGAGATATGGGTCTCCATATGTTCACACTGTCTGACGGCCATTTTGAAAGCTGTCTAAAAACTTTCATCAAAAGAGTAGCACCTTAAATGTGTGTTTTTTAAATGTTTAAGCCTTTATTTTGGGTAAGTTTCACTACTTATTGTAAAATTAAGAGAAATTATGAATAATGAATAACTGATTAATTATTCAATATTCATTATTCAATATTCCCCACCAATATTCATTATGAACATATAACTGATCAACTTGAATGCCTTGTTGCTTGATTTTAGTGTAGTTGTTTTTTTTTTGTGATTGATTTTGTACCTTCAAAAGATATATATTTTTACAATTATTCTTTAAAAATTTTCCTTAAAATAAACAAGAATTTTTAATGAAACATGATGTGAGCTTAATGGGAACAGGGGTGTGCTTAAAGGGTACAAAAATGTACCCATTAAGCACAGCCAGACTTTTTGAATTTAATGATGTATATCTTAATTAAAATGCTTTTGTCACTTTAAATAAAATTTTACATTTTTGTGTGAGAGATTAATATTTTATTTTTTGTACTGAAATGAATATCTTGTGCTATAAAAATGTCTCAATGTAGATTTTGGTGAGCTTAATAGGTATGTTTACCCTATTAAATGCACCAGTTCAGTTAGAATCTGGAAGTAATTGCATTGCTTGTTTAGGGGGTTCAGGAGTCGTTGAAGTGATGTCTTGGGAACCCAATGGTTGGGCGTTGGCTGAAGACTCGGAGTTGTGGGCTGATTTAAGTTTTGAGGCGGTCACAGACTCGAGGTGAACTCAGAGACACGGCGTTGCGGCAAAACTTAACTCAGAACATGAAACTCTCAACGGAAAAGAAAATAAACTAAAGTAAAAGAAAGAAAAGAGTAAAGTTTGACTAGACTAGGTAGCGTTTCTCCTCATGGTTTTAGAGGAGCTTCTGGCATGCAGAGCACGCTGGAACGACACGAAGAATTCACGGGCAAAAAGCATGGCTAAAAGCATCAAGCAAAAAGCAATGACTAATGTTGGACGCATCCCAAATGGTGTCTTGACCAATTAGACATTGTCTGCTCGGGGTATTGCTATGTTTCTCCTCCCAATGCATAAATCAACATGTTATCTTATCAGTCACATGGTCTGACTTTTTCTCTTGCAGAGTATAATTTGGACATGATTTCTATAACAAGAATATAATACATTTTACAAAGTATTGATTAATTATTGAAACATTTATAACATGCATTTTCAAACTCAAACATACCCAACATGAATATAATCTTATAAACTATTCAACAGTTATTCAAAATACATAAACAATGAATGATTAGAACATGATAGTCAAACGTGTAGGTTACATACATGATATGGAGTTAAGCAATGGAAATGCTTAGCTGCTCATAAGTCACACACAATCGTGGACACACTCTAGATTTACTCATCAGTAGAGGTCTAAACATTTCATCCATTGTTGTTAAGGATGTAGCGCTATCTGATCACTTCTGTATTTTCTTTGATATATTGATCTCTGTTACCACTGAATCTAGATCTGTCTCTGTCAGAAAGAGATGCATTAATGAGAACACTAGTGCGCTATTTATGAAGGCTATATCTTTAACACCAAGCATTTCTGCAGACTCTGTTGATCTCCTGGATTCTTTTAACTCAAAAGTTAAGAATGTTATTGATGATATTGCTCCGACAAGGGTCTGCAAGAAGAATGGCAGACAAAAATCACCATGGAGAAAATCAACAGCAGTTCAGAGTATGAAAAGACAATGCAGAAAAGCTGAGTGGATGTGACGGAAGACAAAACTTGAAATTCACTATAGCATCTATAAAGACAGCCTTCATGCTTTCAATGTGGAACTAGCCACAGCTAGATACCTTCTTCTCAAACCTTATAAACAGTAACTTAAACAACTCTCGCAATCTTTTTGCTACTGTGGAGAGACTGACAAACCCCCCAAGTCAGATTCCCAATGAAATGCTCTCTGACAGTAAATGCAATGAGTTTGCTTCCTTCTTTTCTGAGAAGATCAATAATATCAGAAAGGAGATTGGCATATCTACTTTTGCAGAGGTCACACAGATTCGACCGCAATTTCAAAAAGAAGTGACTATGTCTGTTTTTGAAGCAATTGATTGCAAAATTTTGAAAGAAATAGTGCAGCACCTTAAATCATCAACCTGCTATCTTGACACACTTCCCACATCTTTTTTCAAAAGTGTGCTTAACTGTTTAGAAGCAGATCTCTTAGAAGTGGTGAACGCTTCACTTCTTTGTGGGACTTTTTCAAACTCCCTGGAAACTGCAGTTGTTAAGCCCCTTCTGAAAAAGCGCAATCTTGATAACACAATGTTGAACAACTATAGACCAATATCAAATCTTCCGTTCATAGGTAAGATTATTGAAAAGGTAGTTTTTAATCAGCTGAACAACTACTTAAACTTAAACGGATACCTGGACAATTTTTAATCTGGTTTCCGAGCATATCTCTAAATGGCCTAGGACCTAAATACATTGCAGATACGCTCACTGAATATAAACAGACCACTCAGATCATTAGGTTCGCATTAGTTAGAAATACCAAGGGTTCACACAAAACAAGGGGAGTCTGCTTTTAGCTATTATGCCGCCCGCAGTTGGAACCAGCTTCCAGAAGAGATCAGATGTGCTAAAACATTAGCCGCTTTTAAATCCAGACTCAAAACTCATCTCTTTAGCTGTGCATTTGTTGAATGAGCACTGTGCTACGTGCGAACTGATTGCACTATGTATAATCACTTTCTATTCTTAAATGTTTTAAATTCTTTTAAAATCAATTTTTAAATCACTGTGTTTTATTGTTGTGATTATTATTATTTTTAATGACTATTTCACTTCCTTTTATGTAAAGCACTTTGAATTACCACTGTGTATGAAATGTGCTATATAAATAAACTTGCCTTGCCATAAGGAATCTCAGTCTGGTTCTTGTCTTCTAGGTGGGAGAAGACAGTCCCAGGAATTATGTAGCTCATGATTTCTATCATGGATTTACATGTGATGGTCATGCTGTGAATCTCTTTGACCATCAATCTCGGTTACTTGCCCCAAATTTGACAAACTCCTTCCTGAGTTGGAATTATCAATAAGTGTTCTTTTGTTTTAATGCTGTGAGCTGCCCAAAGCTGCTAGTTGGTGGACTTGCTTCAGACTCGTGGCACCAGGGTATCATGGACAGACATTTACTTGCATATGTTTACTTACACCTGTAAGGTAAAGGGGTGAGAGGCGCGCAGTGCTTAAGGATTACCATCCTGGGAGAGTAAACATACACTAAAAGCCAGAACTTTAAGTGTCAAATCTTGAGCCTGACTCTTCCATTCAGAGAGGTGTATGTAACCCAGGTCACTGACTAGGTCTCTAAAAATTATAAATAGTCATTTCTTTATTTATTTACTTTTTATTTGTTAATACCCTTACAAAAAAATACTGCAGTTTTTTAAAAAGTAATACTGCAGTATTTTGGACACGAAAAAACTGCATTATTGCCGTTTTACTGCAATACATCTGAAATACTATTGCAATACAACTGCAGTAGAGTTGTAGTATTACTAACAAACAACTGCAATAGAACCGCAGTATTACTGCAATACAGCTGAAGTAGTACTACAATTATACTGCAATAAATCTGCAGTGGTATTGCAATATATAATAAAACTTCAATACTACCAAAGTGCAATACTAATAAAATGCTGTACAGTAACACAACCACAATATTCAGAATAACAAGTTTTATTTGCACACATCTGCAATATAATGAATTAAGGTACAAAACAACAGTGAATGTCTCAAACAGCAATGCAACAATAAATGATTTTACTTTTCTTTAAACTTAAAATAACAGGCTGAGAGTTACACTAAATGTATTTAGTGTTTATTTACAAATCACACAATCATGCACATTTATTCCCGCATTATTCAGACAGGTTTTATTTTTTGAAGAGCTTATCCTCATTGTTCTGCTTGGTTCTTATGACTGCCTTCATCTCAGATGTGGAAACACTATTTTTGATGTAGTCTGGAAAGACAAACAAACAAAAACTCAGAAATTCTCAAGTTTCAGTTACACTTTTCACCACAGGAATATTTAGTATGCTTAAAATGAATCCTGAACTGTGATGTCACCAAGTGTTTGTAAAAAGTATTCTTTTAGTTAAAGTATACTTCTAGTTCATTTCTTATAGCATATTGGTCAGCATTAACAATGTCTTTAAACACTCCATGTAAAAGAAGTTAAAGGGTTAGTTCACCCAAAAAATGAAAATTCTGTCATCAATTACTCACCCTCATGACGTTCCAAATCTGCAAGTCTTTAGTTCATCATCAGAACACAAATGAAAACCTTTATAATCAAATCTCAGAGCTTTCTGTCCCTCCAATGATAGTCCATGCAACTATACAATAACATGCATTTCTGGAAAAAAAGCATAGACGCAATCATGTTTAAATACTATACAGAGTCCTCCACAATTATTTGCCCTCTTTATCATTTTGGTTTTTCGTTCAAAATTCTAACCTTAAATTAAAAAAAAAATATAATAATTGAAAATATATATAGTTTACAAATATATGTAAATATGCTATTAGAATACAGTATATAGAATATATGTGTTCCATAGTTATTGTGCCCCCTTCATTTAATACTTTGTGTAACCTATAACCCTCTTCACACATAAGTGGTAATCCATGGCTAGGTGGGCATTACATGATTTTAATGCATGAGGTGGAGGCAATGAACCACCCGACATGAAACGGGTTGCCTCCACTGAAGTCCATTAAAATTGTGTAATACACACCTGTTAAAGCTAGGCAAAAAAGTTAAGTTAAAGCTGAAACTAAAGCTAACCCAAAAATCCTGTCATTAATTAGTCACCCTTGTGTGGTTTCACCCCCGTAAGATCTTCATTCCTCTTTGGAACACAAACAAAGATATTTTTAAAGAAATCAGACAGCTTTCTGACCCTGCATATACAGCAATGCAACTTACACATTCAAGTTCCAGAATGGTAGGAAAGCCATCGTTAAAGTAATTCATTCGCGAGTGTTTGCATCCAAAAAAACAAACAAAAAACTGATTTACCACTTATTTACAAAAATACTGATCTGTAATGTACAAAAACGGCTGGTAAGGGACTACAAGAACTACTTCCTGGGTCTGATAAGTCACTGACCCAGATAAACCCCGCCCTCGGGAACATGTAAGGAAGGGGGCGGGGCCATGCTGTGCTGCTTTAGAGAAGAGGAAGAGAAAACTAGGGGTGCACGTAAAAATCTATTCATATATGAATCGTGATTCTGTCTTCTAACTATTCTAATGGATTCACAAGTTTCAAAATGAATGTTCTAAAACAGCGGTTCTTAATACTGTTCCTTGTGTCGCCCTGCTCTGCATCTCTCTCTCTCTCTCTCTCTCTCTCTCTCTCTCTCTCTCTCTCTCTCTCTCTCTCATTCAGATCGTCAGATCAGCTCCAACAAACTGTTCCAATTATACATTTTCACATAGCAATGAGAAGCGTTATACATGGACGCGTGTGCGGTTGCCGTACTGTATTAAAGCTTTAATCAGAATAAAACCATATATTAAAAGCTAACATAAGCAGAGGCATAATAACAACGTATCTAAAAGTATGAGATAACAAACAAACAAACATACCATTAAGAGCCGTGCTTGTACAGGTTCTGCGCAATCCTCTTCACTAATATCCTCTGCGTCTCAATCGGGCTCAAATTGATAAGCAATATAGGCGTATCTATATTGTTATAAAACAGTGTTTACAATACAACTGGAGCACATGCCGCTGAGCTGAGGGGCGGGACATTTAGACGCACGCTCAGCAGTATAGTGTACACACTGAGCCAGCTAACCAATCAGAGCCCATCACGTATTACTGAGGGAGGGGCTTCATAAAAACAGGAAGTAATCGAGGCGTTTGTCAGAGAAGGGACAGAGCGGTGTGGAATAAAGGTAAATTATATGAAAAATAATGAACACATGTTAGACTGCACCCCATAAACACAATCAAGCCTAGAGAAAAAACAGTAAACCACCCCTTTAAATGTACGTTTTTCTTTTTTTTAAGTAACGACCAAGCAGCCAGCGGCAGACATAGTGAGCTGATGTTTGATCAATTTAGCCTTCTCAAATCATCATGACATGCCTAAAATAAAATCTTTGGATATAAACAGTTCAAGCATATCACAATGTTAGTTTAAATGTTTGAACTATATAAATGTGCGCTAGGTGCATATTTAATCGTTTGTGTGAAGAGTGGAAGCTGAAGTGCGCTTTGCAGGACATGGAGGCGCCAGAGTGGTCACTTGCATTTTGTTCTTGATAATGGAAACAACTTAAAATACGCCATAATGTTTGCTCATAAAGGTAAGAGTAATACATCATTCGGAACTGTAAAGGGTCTACTTCTATTTGTGTGCATTCACAATATCAACAAAATGTTGTGCTTTTATAAAATAATAGGAAAACAGAAGATGCGTTTGCCTTCTCGTCTTAAATAGGAGCACTTCACAATGATGAACCGTAACTCAAAGAATTGAGTCACAAATATGATAAATATATCTATAGAAAGCTTTAAATTACTACTTTAAAACGAAATAATTCAAATCGAAAACAAAAACTCTTTCATTATGTAATCTGTAAAAATGCATTTCTCTCTCAAGGCACATCCAATGAGGAGATGGCGAGTCATTTTTCATCACCCTCTAAAATATAAAAATAAGGAAAAGCCTAAAACAGGCCCGATTATATATATTTTTCAGATTTTTATGTTGCTCTGCTCTGAATTCCTTAACATTTAAAGGATTTTTTGCAACACAATTTTGTCTGCATGATATGTGAATTATTTATTAGCCTATTTTTTAATCCATGCAGCAAAATGCTTTAAAAACAGCTTTAAAAATCATTTCATTGCATTCCAGATGATTTTAAAGAACTTTTCACTATAAATTTTACGGGTATTGAATGTAAAACATTGTCATGAATTTGTTGTATTCCCATTTGTAAAATAGGCTTCAAATGAATTTTTGTAGTCTAACCTGATCTCATGAAAGTGCTTGTAGCACAATTTTCTCTTTCTAATTGACGTAATGTTTATAAGCAGAAATGGACGTTGGCGTGCTAAAGACTGATACATTAATTATTAATGGCATGGCTGGTTCAGTCGACAGAAATATGGCTATAATTTAATGCTGAAATGTTTGCGGGGCAAATCACAGGTCAGCTCATGGTACGCACAGTGCGTACAGCCGTACACCTACAGGCGCCACTGCATCTACATAGCAGTTGTGTAGAAAACAGTGGTGTCATCATCTAGCTCAGTTCAGTACTCATCAGTACTCAATAGTGTCAGTGGAGTCAGATCAATAATATTGCTGAATATTATGTGTCCCCAAATAGTCGACAGAAGCAAGGATCCCAAACTCCATCAGGTGACAGAATGGGGGGGGGGGATGTTTATTTAGGGATCAGTTCTCCTCTGACCAACAAATGAACATGGTGTGATTATGATTCAGGCTGCATCACAATTCAGTGTCAAATCACTTTCCTCAAATCATTTGAGTAGTCTCAACTTTACAGTGTACAGAACTGTAGGCCTACAAGTAGCTGGAGTTACTAATCACATTTAAAGACTAAAATCTAAAATCAGGTTTACATTTGTGGCTAACTAGAATGTGAGTGACATTTAAAGCATTTACAGAAATAAAGACTCACCAACATCTGTTGAGTGCCTTTTCACTTTCTCTCTTCTCCTCTTTCCTAATGCTTCCTCTGCTACACTGTACGCTGAACACCTTTCAATGATTTGTTTCCTCATGTCAATTAGGGGTTGATGCTCTCCTAGAAACAAACAAACAAATGCACAGTAAATTCAGTGCAGTTTTGTTCATTCATTATTATAAATGATGTACTGATGCTATTCAGAACTGAACTGAGCTGGACAATGACATGACTAATTTCTACAGAACTGCTTATAACAAATTGCTGAGCCATCGCAGAGTTAAATGCATCTGTACACAGGATTGTCACTAGTTGGATGTTTTATTAGATTAGATTTTATAATATAATTATAATTTGTTTTAGTATAGTAAAAGTGTAGTAAAAAACAGCATTAAACCAGTTGTTTTGTCATTCTATCATAAGCACCTCGCGCACAGAGCCGCGTGCGTTCAGATCAGCACTGAAGCGAAGTTTCCTCTCATTTTCTTCTCATCTCAGCGGGTTGAATAAGATATCCTTCAAGTCTTTATACATCTCTCTAAAATTATAACTTAAGATATATGAGGACATTAGACATTATACTCACCGCTAAACTGGATGAGTCAACAAAGTCAACGCTCCAACTCACCTGATGAACTTCTTCCGGAAAGCGTTTTGTCACACTTGTGAATGGTCTCGGGGTGTAATGTTGTTATGTCTTTGTGTTTTAATTGTGATAGTTCACATATGAACAATGTTGTCAAACCAAAACGTATTTTATACTTTTATATCCATCCTGCAGTAGACACTACGGAAAAGACAATGATTTTCTGTTACAAGTAATCGGCTGCTCGCGAGACTCGTTGTCAGGACAACGACCGTTGGCTTGAAGGAAGATCTCACGTGCGGGTTATTAATCTGTGCGGCGGGTGAAGTATTCCATAGGCAAATATTTTTTGTACAAAAATAGTTTTGTACGAATATTTTATAGGAAGTCTACATTACAAAAATAAATAAATAAATACACACTTGCCAAGTCTACTGTAACCACAGCACTTGCTACATGTTGCACAATACAGCATATCTGCAGTACAGGGCCTATACAAGAAGACTTTAATGGCAATGAAAATAATGAAATTGCCATTAAAGTGAAATTACTGAACCTAATCATAGGAGCTTTATTTTAAAAATGCTCATAAAAAATGAATAAATTTAAATAAATTTAATCAGACAGACTTAAAAGTTTTTGCATCTGAAATCTTCACATGCATTTCAGCGTATCACTGAACTGCAGTTATATTGTATCTGTACTTCATTATACTGCAAATCTACAGTTGCACTTCATTGTACTACAGTTATATACTTCATTATACTGCAAATGTCCAGGTGTACTTCAATGAACTGTTTTGATAGTCCAATTTAGACATTTTACTAACTATAAGTAACTTATATATATATATATATATATATATATATATATATATATATATATATATATATATAACTATAAGTAATTGATACTAAGTGCTTTGACACAATCTGTATTGTTAAAAGCGCTAGCCTATATAAATAAAGGTGACTAGACTTTACTTGACTTAGTCAACTAATTCTCATTAATTTGCAACTACATGTCTAACTCTCAGAGTAAACTGATAGGTTAAGTTTAGGGTTAGTAGAATAAGTTGACATATACTTGCAAAGTTTCTTATAGTCAGTATGTTGTATGTTGTGGACCCATCAAAATAAAGTGTTAAGGCCAAAGTATACTTCACTTTTTATGAGTACCAGAGGGACAGTGTGACGCGAATTTCGTAATCAGAATAGTATGCCAGTAAGCGCACTGCCAGATTTTTGTGACCGTGCGTGTAAGCAGAGGTCGCACATGCACATTTCTCTTGCAGTAATTAGTTTATCCGCAAGGTGGCAACCCGGTCGTGGGGGTATCTATTCACAAGGTAACTGAAGAAAAACTGCACAAACACAACAAACCAGAATGTGGGTTAGCTACAGCGACAGTGGAGGCCTACATAGACGAGACACTGTGCGAAGAGGTTAGAAAATATCCTCATTTGTATAACCTAAGCATGAAAAAAATACAAAGATGTTTATATAGGTTTTAACTAGGGATGTGCGCTACGACTAATTTGACTGTCGTTTAAACGGAAGTTTTGTATCCGACTTGTCTACTAGTCTAAAAGCTAGAAACCCCCCAAAAATGGCAAAAGAAAAAAAAAACAAACAAAAAAAAACTGTGCGTGTATAACAGCCTACACTTGAAATACTTAATCTTTGCATCACACTGTCAAATCCCTCAATGAAATCTGCTAAAAATAGGTCAGGATTATGCCGTATGCTTGACGTTATCGTGGTTTTAGGCGGTCGTTAAACAGAAAATAAGGAAGAGCATACACTCAACATAAACCAGTGCATATAGCTTATTTATTCAGATCAGCTGGAGCAATGCAGAAATGGAAAATAGACTGACGGAATTCTTCATTTTCATATAACGTTAACCAACATATTAAAACACAATTCAAAAACAATAGGAAAGTTTATCAATGAATAGCATTAAAACGACTTTAAAAAAAAAAACAAACAAAAAAAAACTTCATGTTGGCTATATTGTCTAAAAACAAAACAGTGCTCGTTTTACTTACTCGGACCATGCACATTTGTTCAGTGAATTTAACATGTTAACGTGGTCTGGCAAAAGACGGGACTAGATTCTGCACTTGGAAAAAAAAAAAGTTACAGGCACAGAGAGATAACTACAAGCAAGCAGACAGTTTTGAAAAGAGCCTGGAAATCCCGCACCACCACCGAAGTGTGTCTTCGAGGAATAGACGGCGCGGATGGGATCGCGGACCGCAGCGGCGGGTTGTAGTGTATGATATGATTGGCATTTGCTGGCTTGGCTAGCCTCCAAGCTAACGCATACATGCGCCTGTACTGAATATGATTACGCATCGCTCCAGTAGAGTTATTGTAAGGTAATTTGACATTACACAGTTTACTCTCAACTTCTCCGTTTCCTTCTAATTCAAAATAACCCCACACCTTGCTGGTTCGTCGCGTGGTGATTTCAAGCTCGCCACAACTGACATGAAGAAAAGGCATGCGAGGTCTGAGGTAAAAATGTAGTTTCCAAAATTTCAGTATTCGGTGCTGATACTAGTGAAAATCCACGGTTCTCGGTACCAATTTCGGTACCAAAGCAAAACACAAAAACATGCTCATTAAAAAACACTCTATTTTTATTAATAAAGTCAAACAAAAATAAAATGTACAAAAATCAATGCCATTCTTTATACTTATTTACATTTTTATAAAGTATTAGTAATTAGTAATAAAGTATTAAAAACTGTAAACAAGTTTCACCCAAATTTAATTTGTCTTTTAATTAATGAAATTAAACACTTTTTTTTTGGTAAATAAAGGGGATTTACTATTAAAATTAAAATATGGAAGAAATATTATGTGATTATTTCTTTAAAATAAAGATTTATTAATTTTTTCAACAGTTGTAATAATATCACATACATTCTACTAAATAATAGTAATATATTTCTGGCACTGTTTAACCGAACTTTTATTTTGACGGGTTGAATACGTTTACATTTCTGTCTGTAGATATGACGCTGGTTTTACTCAAATGAAACGGCAAAATGCTCGCGAAGTGACTCTCAGAGCAGTTCTGGAGATGTTGTTTATGTATTAATGTCCTCATTGAGACGGCAGATGCTGAAACCACCGCGAGTGTCACGCGCGCTTCAGTGCATGTAGTTAAAATTAAAAACGCGCGTCTCTGCCATTCATTCATTCATTCACAGAGACTCACAGAACATGCGGAATTCATATTTGAATCGACTTTTGCGGCTTAATATTTACAGATACTACTAGTCCACGTAGCGATTTGATTTAAGTGTAATGACCTACTTTTGATTAATTCATCCAAACTTTGACAAATTCCGTGCTAAACTGTAAATTCCATTTTTATAACTGGATTCCGAGATTCCGTCCGCGTTTTCTGCATCGCGGAAATCATAGGGCCGTATGCGTCAAGAACCTGGTTAATCGGGTACTAGGTACCACCAGTACTTAAAAAAACCTGGTACCGTGACGTTTTCATTTTTTTTTAGTACCGAGTAGGTAAGTACCGGGTCTTTTGACTAGTTTCCGCCCAGATATGCTTTTAAAAATATTTATATATTTAAATATTTTGATATTTATTATTTTTCAAAAGTTTTATTTTAGGTTGTTGTTAAAATGTTTTAAATGTAACGTTAAAATTGTGGTATTTTTTCTCTCGTGTAATCGACTACTGATTTCAGTGTCGACTAGTAGGAGCTGTACCGTTTGGTCGATTAGACCCGCACATCCCTAGTTTTAACTAGTAGCGAAGGATTGCACAAACACTGGCCCCTTTAGGCCAGAAGAGGTATGGACCTTTTTCACATTTCCGGGTTTCTCAGCAGCGGAAGTCGTCGTAATGGGGTTAACTTGAAGAGCAGTGGGTACCACAAATATATTTGTTGCACTCCCATTTGCTCAAATAGCAATAGAAAAACTCCACGATAGAGAGACTGATAACGGCAGTCAGAAGAGAGAACAATGTTAAATTTACCATCTTCTATTATACATACAGGTGCTGGTCATATACTAATTAGAATATCATCAAAAAGTTGATTTATTTCACTAATTCCATTCAAAAAGTGAAACTTGTATATTATATTCATTCATTACAGTCAGACTGATATATTTCAAATGTTTATTTCTTTTAATTTTGATGATTATAACTGACAACTAAAGAAAATCCCAAATTCAGTATCTTAGAAAATTAGAATATTACTTAAGACCAATACAAAGAAAGGATTTTTAGAAATCTTGGCCAACTGAAAAGTATGAACATGAATGAGTATGAGCATGTACAGCACTCAATACTTAGTTGGGGCTCCTTTTGCCTGAATTACTGCCTCAATGCGGCGTGGCATGTTGTCAATCAGTCTGTGGCACTGCTCAGGTGTTATGAGAGCCCAGGTTGCTCTTATAGTGGCCTTCAGCTCTTCTGCATTGTTGGGTCTGGTGTCTCTCATCTTCCTCTTGACAATACCCCATAGAGGTTCTGGTGAGTTTGCTGGCCAATCAAGCACAGTAACACTATGGTCATTAAACCAGCTTTTGGTACCTTTGGCAGTGTGGGCAGGTGCCAAGTCCTGCTGGAAAATGAAATCAGCATCTCCATAAAGCTTGTCAGCAGAAGGAAGCATGAAGTGCTGTAAAATTTCCTGGTTGATGGCTGCGTTGACTGTGGACTTAAGAAAACAGTGAACCAACACCAGCAGATGACATGGCAGCCCAAATCATCACTGACTGTGGAAACTTCACACTGGACTTCAAGCAACATGGATTCTGTGCCTCTCCACTCTTCCTCCAGACTCTGGGACCTTGATTTCCAAATTAAACGCAAAATTGACTTTCATCTGAAAAGAGGACTTTGGACCACTGAGCAACAGTCCAGTTCTTTTTCTCCACAGCCCAGGTAAGACGCTTCTGACGTTGTCTCTGGTTCAGAAGTGGCTTGGTAGCCCTTTTCCTGAAGACGTCTGAGCGTGGTGACTCTTAATGACTCCAGCTTCAGTCCACTCCTTGTGAAGCTCTCACAAGTGTTTGAATCAGCTTTGCTTGACAGTATTCTCAAGCTTGCAGTCATCCCTGTTGCTTGTGCACCTTTCCCTACCCAAATTCTTCCTTCCAGTCAACTTTGCATTTAATATGCTTTGATACAGCACTCTGTAAACAGCTACACCTTTCAGTAATGACCCTCTGTGACTTACCCTATTTGTGGAGGGCGTCAATGTTCGTCTTCTGGATCATTCCCAAGTCAGCAGTATTCTCCATTAATGTGGTTTCAAAGAACAAGAGATACCCAGAATTTATACTGTAGGGATGGTCATTAATTGAAACTCAAATGTAAATATTCTTATTTTCTGAGATATGAATTTGGGATTTTCCTTAGTTGTCAGTTATAATCATCAAAATTAAAAGAAATAAACATTTGAAATATATCAGTCTGTGTGTAATGAATGAATATAATATACAAGTTTCACTTTTTGAATGGAATTAGTGAAATAAATCAACTTTTTGATGATATTCTAATTATATGACCAGCACCTGTAGATGCTGCATTAGAAACACTCTCGCATTAGCGTAAACTAGTTTTTTTTTTTGTAATTTGATACAAGGTAATACAATATAAGGAATAGTGTTATAAATGTACATACATTTTTTTTAAATACAAATATGAAAAACTTTCGAGGATTTATGATGCTGATGACTGTTAAACGCGTCATCACAGGCTTGTGAAAAGGGTCCATTGCAATGTGGCACAAAGCGTATGCGTCGAACGTCTGTGTATGTATACGAGTCAAATGAAGTATACTTTGCAAGGCTGTGCGTACGACTGTATGAGTATGCTAAAGTATGCATAAAAAAGAAGTATACTTTGGCCTTTAGAAGATATTAAGCAGACAGTCTACTAATACTCTAATGACTGCTAGTTGACATGTTGTTGCAAAGTTACATACTGTTAGTAGAATGTCTAAAGTGGACTATCAAAATAAAGTGTTACATTAATATCTTTTTATATTATTATTAATTGGAGAAATGTTGATTAAAGTTGCTATGTGTGTGTGTATATATATCTATATCAGTGGCGAGCGGTGACATTTTTAACCGGGTATGCTGAGTGCTATCGATTCAGGTTTATCCATAGTTATTCGAATGCTAGAAAACAGCTGATTTTCCAAGTAAAAACCGCCAAATAACGTTTACACGTAGTTACGTTATGATACGTAATATTCAGAGCGTGGGAAGATGAGGGATTTCCCCGGACTACGTCTCTGCATCAACTGAATGAATCTCTTTTTTTTCCCCCATTTATTTTTTATTCCCAGTGAATAGGAGTTAAAACTCCCACCCGGATGACAATAATAGACCATGCAAAATACAAAAATAAATAAATAAATAAATAATAAAATAATAATAATAATAATATATTTTAAATATTGCCAAGTAACGTTGCAAACAACAATAAAATCACAGAAGGACTTTAACTGTAAGCGACACAAGTATACGGAAAACAAAGGTATTGTTTCCTATTTTTTCCTGATGTTTGTTATTATTTCAAGTTTTGTATACATTTTTATAAACTTTTTTTTATTTATTTAGCCTACTACTTAGGCATGTTGACAATAACGCCATCATCATTGTCTATGACCAGATATGTTTTTAGTGGACTTTCAAAATTTGCTTTGCTTGAGAAAGCATGAAAATATACAGTTATGATTTTTGTTTATTTTTTTTCATATGATTTCGTCGGGTTAGTTTTGCATCAAACACAATGTAATTTTCGGCAATCGAGATCTGGCAGCAAAAGCGCATTTTTCCACCTGGGCAAGCGCTTCGCGGACAGTTTAAGTCACATCTCAAATGACAAGAGATCAACTTTTAATCATGTTTATATTCATTAGCCCGTGAACTCATTCTCTCAGACGGCCTGGGTATGCGGCACATTCGCAGCTTATATGGACTGAACGCCACTGATATATATATATATATATAATTAAAAAAAGCCAAAGTAAGTTTTGACTTGGTTAAGGCCAGAGGTTAGCTCAACCTCCGAGAGAAGTCATTGAGAGAGAGCAGAGGATGATGGAGAGAAATGTGTAGAGCGACACGATAGATTGAATTTGTGTTCATAATCTCTAAAAAGATGGTTTAGATCATTTAAATGATCTAAAATTGGATTATTTGAGTGAAAGAAATCCTTAGAAGCTCATATTTGAAGGAAATAGAAGCTGACAAAGAGAGTTGGAAAGTTAGAAGCACACGAGAAAGACAACACAACTAACTGGATTAAGGCAAAATCATGACATACTCTGCTTTATTCTCCTCTTTCATCTTATTTTTTTTATTTATTTTTATTTTTTCTCTTTCTTCCTTGTTTTATGGTTTTGTTATCTGGAATCCTGATCTGTCCCTGTCGTGGATGCTCTTTCTGTGGGTTGAACATGGCGAGCCACCCATCTAATTGATTGTACCTGGAAGTAAAAAGAACAATCATCCTGCTGAACTGGTAGGATAAAACACACTCACCTTGAACTGTGGTGTTTTATTTTCCTTCAAACTTTTCCCTGGATTGAGCTTTGAATTTTTCATGTTGAACTGGAACTGAACAAGCTGAAATTTGGACATTGAGCTTGAATTATTATTTTTTGGATACAAAATTTGAATTGTGAAACTGAATTTGATATCCCATGTCTGAAATCTGAATTCCTCATTTGAAGTGTATGTGATTCTGATTCTGAAATCTATATTTCTAAATTGAATTCCAGTAACTTCCATGAACTGAACTATTGTTTGACATTGTAGTAAAAATATTTGACAAATGATGATGGACAAATCTATTCATTTGTCCATCATCAGTTGTAAAATATTTTTACCATTCCAGTATTATTCCAGTTCCAATATTTCCAAAATTCTCCAGATTAACTTCCCATGGAAATTTTCAGGAAATTTACTGCAATCTTGCTGATCTTTCATATTATCGATAATGGTATATTGTAACTAAAAATGCCATTGTGCAATAATATAATAATATGAATGAAAGTGCTTAGGGATGTTCATACGTGTATGCCTAAAACTGAATTGGAACACACCCTTAGTTGATTGCATTAAAGTTAAACCAAAGTGCCTTGAAATGCACAGAATTATTCAGTGTGTTGACGTGATTCCCACTGAAACAGGAATTCAGGGCTCTACATATTAAGTGGTTCATCCCTTTTATAAAAATAACGGTAACACTTTATTTTGATGGTCCCTTTTGAAAATTCTGTTGACACTAAGTAATGTTGCATCTACATGTCAACAAACTCTCACAAGAGTATTAGTAGACTGTCTGCTTCATATCTACTAACTCCTTATTGTGTTGGTCTCCCAACAGATATTCTACTGACTATAAGTAACTTTGCAAGAACGTGTCAACTTAATCAAACCCTAACCCAGTCAACTAATACAATACTAACACTCTAATGAGAGTTAGTAGAAATATAGGTGCAACATTACTTATAGTCAATAGAATGTGTTAAAGGGACCATCAAAATAAAGTGAAACCAAAATAACTAATAGTGTAATGTAATAAATTATTGCCACATAAAATGCACTATGTGCTCTACCATCGAGTGCATGAATTTTAAGGAATGAAGTGCATGAAGTGTCCAACATTCCACACTCTGGGAGTTAAAAAGGGACATAAAATGCGTTTTCAGATCTTTATATGTTTTTGAAGGTAAACAAAGTTTATAAAATAATAATAACAATAATAAATAAATAAAAATAATAATATAGCATTTGGACCAATCAGACACAATTTTTCATTAGATTTAACAAATCAATTATTCATTAGATTAACTAATAGTCACAGACCCCTCACCAGTAAACATACTGGGTGCCAGGTTGTCCGTGAAGACACCAGGCCCCTGGTTACCATGGCAACTAGGACTCCTCACCCAGATCAGATAAACTGTACGACCTAAAAGTATGTAGAGTGAATCTTCCCCTTACTCAATTATCTCTAAAACAGACACATATTCTGCTATAGGAAATGCCTTCTTTCATTAATTCAGAGACAGATTTTTCTTTGACCTTCCTATCACATATCTTCAGGTCACTGTGTATATTATTGCTGTTTTTCTATATTGTCTTTTGTATTGTATAATGTTTTATGCATGCTTATAACAGAACCACTCGTTCATGTAACCTTACCTGTGCCATGTTTAGTATCTATGAATTCGTCTTCAGATGATCTAATCGAAAGTGGATATTACATATTGATACCTATGCAACATATTAGTGTCCTAAGAATCTTTAGTAGTTTTTGCATTAACCCCAGTCAAATTACATATGCAAATTACCATGTTCAGAGACAAAGAGTCGTAAACTTTCCCTCCAAAAGTGCAAGTCAAGATCCTCGGATCTCAGCAGATGTCTCTCTTAGCTCTTTTTCACTTTCCACCTGGGAAGAACCACCCAATCACCATCGAGTCAGGACGTCTTTGGAATTCATCACTCTTCAAACCTGGAAGAACATGAACGCAAGTCCAAACCTTCGAGACTTTCATCCGAGACTGCATCCGGACACTTGTCAACGACCAAGGCAATGCAAGTATCGTACTACATTTAACTAAACAAAACAGAGGTTTAGTATAAGCTATAGACCCTGTTATAAATGGCGCTGATGGTTTTACTCAGGTGGTTAACTGACTCCTTTTAAAGCTTCATTCTCTGGTTTTCCTGATGGTTTCATCCATCAAGTCTCATTTGCCCTTTCCCATGTATGAGTGTATGTTTGTTAGACTAGTTTGCGTTAGTGTTTAGTTAATAAAACTCTTGTGCATGAATTACATGAGTTTCTGATTCTGCTTGTAGACAATGTCCCTTTACGATTTTGATCCTTACTACATACTCTAATGCATGAATACTTAGGAAAGTATTTTCTGTGGCCACAAAAATATATTTTCTTAAGAGTTGATATGAAATTATACTGAATGTTTGCTGGACGAACAGATTAGTTGATAGCAATTGAATTCTGCTACAGTTACAACTGGCAGCTGATGTAAATAACTAATTAATCATAATTAATTGTAATATAAATTTCCCTTTTGAGCTGATTTGCTACAGTAATTCATAAAATAAAAAATAAATATAACTAAAATAAATAGAAAATAAAACCTAATTTTCACTGTCAAACACACAGTTTGAAGGCCTATACTGCCACTGTGATCGGTGAATGTAATTGCTCGAATGTAAAATCTCAAGATGGCCAGCACTGTTATAGACCCATATACACTATGCTTGAACCTGAGACAGATCCTGAGGCTGAGGAAAATGAAGCAATGCAACAACAATGATTTCAACAGTCTGATTCAGCGTGGTAAGTGTGCTTGCAAAAATCTATTATCTGAACATTTTCCTAAAAGTATACTTACTGAACCAGGACACAGTTGCTGCCTGGAAACAGTGTATGTAGGATTTGATTAGCAGAACTCTAACAATGATACACATGAGTTGTTAAACACACCTCCTTAATTTTAATATGCATGTTAAGGGGCACGTAGAGGAAAATGTTGTGACATCACAACGGGCATTCTTGAAACAAAAACTCATTTTAAACTCAGGAGTTTGCATCGAAGTATGCAACTCCCATTAAGTTCAGTTACTGTAACATGAGCAATGCAATAAAGAGTGATTATCCAAAATAAATACAACTTTTTTTTTGCTTGTTTGAGGATATTTTATTCACACAGCACATACTACAGGAGTAGATAGATTCTTAGAACAGCGCAGTGTACTACTGACAGTCGGTAAGGAGAGAAAAAACTCTATCAGTCATGTTTAGAAAAATAGTGTTGTTAAAAAAGTATAAATTAGACCTACAGCTGAAACAACTTAATACACAAAATCAGAAAAATGCCTGTCAAAGACAAATGTAGGCTGGACTATAATGGGGGGACCCTCTCAAACAAACAGAATGAACGATATTACTAATTGTTGTACATCCATAAATAGTTGTGATTAAAACAGTGTTTTATACTTTCAGAGATTAGCATTTGTCAAAAACTTGCCTGCTGCTGAAGAGCATTTTACATTTGACCAGCTTTCATGTTTCCCCAAAAATGTACACATTCGTCCAGGGAAAAGGAGAAAAAAATAAAATAAAAATAAAAGAAATAAAAAAACCTTCATGAAGTCTGACATATTCATAGACTGAGTTTATCAAAATAGCTGAAATGCTTGAATAGAAAACAGAGGTAAGATGTTTTGAGACTCTTTGCAAAGACAGATTTCTGAGACACTTCTGCCCTCTTGTGGTTACACAGAAAGACTACAATATTCAACAGCAGCTGTTTCTGGGCCAGGTTTATCAAAATATTTTTTTTTTTTTACATATGAACATTTCTGCACATGCTAGCCAGTATAATCATCTGTATTTTGGGGTATGTGAGATACCAAGTCCAAACAACATGCATCCCTGCTCCTCTTCTTTTCAGCAGATAAATTGTGTATGAACTAAGCTCTAAAGCAATTCAGGCTAATGGCTGCGTTCACACAATGGCCACATACACGCTGGAGCTAAATACGGTTGTTACTCCTCTGTTGGGTGCTTATTAACTCTTTCCCACCTCCTACTTGGGAATAAAATGACTGGAATGGCGTTTAAAGTTGGACATTAGTATTCAACCACAATCTTAAAAAAAATTAAATAATAAATAGTTAAAAGATGGCGGTGACATACAAGCGGAGGGCAACAAGTTCACAATGTGGTATACAAAGATGTAGCCTATATTACACAAATGTATAACATACATTTTTTAAAAAAACTTTTTTTTAATTCTGGTATGTTTTTATAGCTAACCCAAGCATTAGTTGTTCTTTGCTTTTGTTCATAATTGATGTGGGAACATGAAATGCTCACGTTGAGTCATGGCGCCATCTTGTGGTATAAGGCTACATGACATGTGACAGTAAGATTGACCTGAAGGCATTGAGGTTGGAAGCGGGAAATTTCAGTTTCCCGCCTTTGACTTCATCTGGAACGAGACATTAATCCACTCTACAACCGACTTAATTCGTAAAAACTTTCAGGACAACAACATTAACACTGAATTCAAAAAAGTAAGTCCAAAAAGAAGTGAACGAAACTGCTTGTTGATGACTCACTTTAACAAGTCTCTCACATTAAAAAAATGAAACAAAAACAAATACTGTTTGTTGTTCATATTTTTAGTGACCTTACCGGGAAGCTCAAAAGCACAAAGGAGGATATAATAAGCAGAAAAGGCAACACTGCAAAGAGCGTGCTGTTTAAAAGCAGCAGCTTCACAAGCGTAGTACACCAAGCGCCTCTGTCATAGGTGGTTTAGGTAAAATTGCACGACACAATGAGTCTTTGGTCGCTAATCTTTGGTCAAACATAACGGACACCAAATAGGTTAAACTGTTGTTCACAGCTGTGAAACACCTAAACGATCGTTTGCTATAGTTTTATCATAGCAATCAAAAATTATGTGGTGTGTACGTCAGTGTTTGGGATTAACAACCGTATTTACCAGCAGCTGTGATTCTCAAATCGTCTTGCACCTACAACAGCATAGGAGTGCCTACAATGTTTATACAGGTCACCAAAGTCAGTCCCCTTAGTAGGGCAAATAATGCCTGTAACCATAGGAACAGATGATGATAGTCAATAGACTATAAAAGACTAAGGATTTCAAATTTATTAGGAACTGTTCATATATGTGGTCAAAAACTGTTCTGTACTGTTTTTCCACCTTGTAAGCCTATTTCCTAAATACTTGAGGGTTTTGTGTCACTCTTTCTCACTACACGATACCATCATTTTACATAACCTGAGAGAGGTCGACAGCCCAAAGCGCACACCTCATGCTTACCCATTTCAATGATGTGATACACTACTTCACTGCCATTTTATTCCTATAGCATATTAAGTGAACCCTCAAAATTTGGTTCTGACTTAAGTCAATCAATATTGTTACAGAATGCGGTAGTCATTCTTTTATAAGGAGATCTGCACATGAACAAAACCTTATTTAGCACTCAAAATAGGACTGACAACAGCATTTCTGCTGTTGTGTGAACATCGACTATGCATTTGTAGATCTCTGCCACTTTATTAAAGATTTAAAACAAAAACAAAAAAAAAAAACTCTTATATTGTCTGCATGCATATCTGTATAATCACACAAAGATGTTCAAGGCATTACAAGACAAACTATATAATACTAAATCACATCTTTCCTTGGAAAAACTACTGCAAAATACTCTTGAAGATCATTTATTTTATTATGGAAGTGAAAATTGTTACTTCTGTTTGTTTACTAGAACAATTTTGAAATGAACAGTTGTTCAAAGGCAGTGGACATTTATGAGGGCGGAACCGTTATGAGGAAGCATGAGTATTATGAGATAAAACTACAAATCTGTCCGGAAATGGTAATTATTCACAATGAGAAACTACTTTTAAAAGATACTTTGGTCCTAATCTAGGCAATGATTTTTTTTATCTAGTTAATGTTATCACTAATCTAAATACCTGCTGTAGATAAATGAGGAAAATAATGATAAGAGAAATCCAGTGCATAAATAATGAAATATTAGTTTAGCTTTAACCTCTTAAAATGCATTCAAACAATGATGCAGTTAGCTGCCTCTGTTCAAGGAGGTTTGTACCGAGACAGTGAGAGACAGACAGTTTCTGTATTTCATAGCCCTATTCCCACTTTTTCAGAAACAAGATCTGAATTAAAAAAAAAAAAAACAAAATCAGATCCACTGGACTGGAACATCAGATCATTCCTATATACTTCCATAACCCAATTTTATTGGGTATCCAATCATGGGGTTTAAGTGGCTGTTTCAGGTATTGCAGATTGTATTGTAGAAGGAAACGATCCCAGTGAGCTGTAATGGGAAAAAAAGGCTGCTACAAAGGTGCAAGGCATCAAAGTCAGCTTGACATTATAACTTCTGCTACGGAACATTTATTGCAACGTTATTGTGAGAACTGACAAAAAAAATAAAAATAAATAATTGCAAAATCATTTATCTATGTGACCCAAGTATAAATTTGAGTTCTGCTGGCCTTAAACTCCTGAGGCTGAACAAGAGCTTAACACACTCAAACCGGTTAACTGAGATTACTGATTCAGGGCCTGACTTACACCTCTACAAGCTTGATCTGCCCTCTGATAAACTGCTAAAGAGAGGTATCGTTCGGATGTCACAGCAAAGAGTGTTTGTGGTTTCATAAAGGCGTAATTGCAAAGAAATGGCTTTTTCTAAGTATCCCGTTTTTTCCTTCTCTAGATGGAAAGTATGTTGTGTATGATTTCAATAATCCATTGACTAAATTTCAGATGGATTCCACAGAAAGAAAAGAGAGATGGATGAACCACATACTGATAAAAACACATCACAATTTTAAGCGATAGTTTAACCGAAACATCGAAAACACAAGTTCACGTCCGTGTCCTCGCGTAGACTGTATTTTCATCGCGTTGCTTCTGTTTCCACTGCCAATGCCAAGCTACTGTATGGTCTGACGGGGTGTTTGTGAATTAGTTGTCAATGTACCTTTCCTTGGTAAATTTCTATCATGTGCCTCATTGATAGACACTTACGGTAAAACAGGATTTTTGGAAGGGTTAGAGAAGTGACCGGTACATCTGGTTCAAAAAGTCTCCATTTCAAACAGTCTATGGTGCCATTAGCTGAAAGCCCTGAGCCATCTCAAGCAAAATTACTCTTGAGGAAGACCAGCTTGTTCATCTCCTCCGCAGTGACCTGCTGCTTTCTCTTCATGGCTAAGGTCTGCTCGCAGATGTTCACGCACTCTCCATGCACAGCTACAGCCGGTACAGCCAGCAACCACAGCGCTAACCGCGATAGCCTGGGGTATCTGTCCATGACCGAACTCCAGTACTGCAACAGGTCACCTGTGCCATTGAAGAGTGGTTCGCCGAGGTACTGGAACAACTCTTTTCGTACCTGTGGCTCTTCAGCATCGCACGATGGCCTTTCCAGTCCACAGTCCAGACGGCCACGCTTTGGTGCTGACGGACCTTCACTATCCCGCTCGTCCACAGACATACCCCCAGAACCACTGCTTCCTGATTCCCTCATATTAGCAGCCATGTCACACACCCTTGAGATAATGTCCTCATGCTGGTACGCAGGGACTGGCCGCAGCTTCAGCTGTGGATCCAGGATCATTGCGACTTGATGGACACGTTCCACTTTGAAGTTCTCCTTCAGGGCTTCCAGGAAGTAGTGGCAGAGCTTACTGCCAGCACCCGCTTCACCGGCTTTGGAGGTGAAAAGTTTTTCGAGACGGAGGTAGACGGGTAGGACGTGTTGGAGTGTGGGGCAGCGTTCCACACTCAGCTCCTGTGCTGCCTGTCTTAGCGGCGCAAGCAAACATGCAAGCGTGCCAAGCAGGTGCTTGTTCAGGCCTTGCAAGAGTGGCACAGTGCTCTTCGAACGGCCGTACGCTTCACAGGTGGCCTCGAAGTTCTCGTGTACCTTGAGCAAGGCCTCTGCAACTGCATCCCAGCAGGGCGGAGCGGCAGGCTCTTCTGCGGCTTTCCCTTCTTGACTGAAGCTGGTCGTTCCAGCAATGTCGCGACATGTAGCCAGAAGCTCTCCTAGTTCATGGAGCCCTCGTGCTTGCAGGCTACGGCGACCGAGAACGGCCTGAACCGTGGCTGTTAGAGAGCAACCTGCGCAACGAAGGCCAATTCCGGTGCGACCGCAAAAGGCTACCGAAGACAAGCGTGGCTCTGTCACGTAGACTGTGCGGATTTCCGACATGACAAACTCCGACAGAACGTTCTGGACCCAGTGGTGTATCTGCTCAGGACTCTCCCTTAACGAGGCCTCCTTGAGTCCCAGGACGTAGCGCCGGAGTCGCACACCCTCTACTTGATATGCTGTCAGCAAATAGCAGGAGTCTGGTCCTATAGTCTGGGAATGGCAGGTCACTGCAATGCCTAAGGATGAGTTGGAACCCAGGGCGCAGGTGACTTTCACTTTGACCTGATTGTACATACGGGGGAGCTGTTTTAATGCCAGTGAGCTCATATCTCCCAGGGCTTCACGAATGGAGTAGGCCCCATTACGTGAACCCGTGTCCACCAGGGTCTGCGCAAGCTTCAGGAAGTCTTTGCTGCTGAGGACGCCAAGAAGGCCAAGGTCTACGCACATTACTCTCAGTAAACGTTCAGCCACTTGTTGCCTCTCCTTTTCTGGAAGTAATCTGTTCTCTGCAAAAGCAGAATGAGACAAATTAATTAGGCTAAGTTCTCTCTACAAGTTAACTGACTCTGACAAAACATCCATATGCAACAGCAACAACTGCAACCTATCATATCAAAACCAAAAATGCAGTTAAAAATTGCTGGGGCACATAAAATAGTAACACTAACTTAGAGAGGACACATATGGCAAGTTTGACAAAGAAAATCGGCAAGGACACCCACATTAATTTACAATGTAACAAATGTTAACTTTAACAGGAACTGAAAATTTACTGAAAACTGAGCAACCATAACCAAGTTACTAACAATGGCAGTCAAGAAAGATAGTAACTGGTTAGCTTTACTAGCTTTACTTTGTTGGCCCAAGCAAATAATAAACTTAATCAAGTGTGTTGTGAAATGAGTTTGAATAGATTCTGGTAGTGCTTGTAAGAAAGAACTCACGAAAAGATGGTATGTGGTTCCTCTGTTGTGCCGGCTGAGGAGATTTCCACATCTGCTCCTGTGTGGCCACAGGCGCTTGGCAAGGCTTTGGAGACTCATCTTTAACATGGTTCTCATTATCAGCTAAACGGGGATTAAAACAGAAGGAAGAAAGAACACATTATGTACTCATTCTTGGGAAAAGCGTAGGTATTAATTGAAAAACAACAAGATAAACACACTGAGGGGTGAAAACAAATGAAAATGATCAAGGTACATGCAGAATGAACAATTTTCAGATTTTCTGAGTTGATTTTGACAGAAAATCTGTGGAATTGGCCTGCGCATTCTAAAATTACCCACTATATATAATATAGAGTTCCCAATTATCAATAATTTTCCATTTGTTTTTGTGTGGAGTTCATTTTAAAGAAACTGAACATGCAAATTTCAATCCTGTTAAATGGCAGCGCACCGCTGCAGACGGGATGAGCAGAAGAATTGAATAAAGCCGTTATTTTTGTTTTCTTTGCATACAAAAAGTATTCACATAGCCTCGTAAAATTACGTTTTTTTTATTCCGACTATTTTACCGATGTCCTTGCTACGTTTCTGGACCTGAGAACATTGCAGTTGTGTTGCTGTCTACGGAGGGTCTGAGAGCTTTCGGATTTAATCAAAAATATCTTAATTTGTGTTCCGAAGATGAACAAAGACCATACGGGTTTGGAACGACATGAGGGTGAGTAATCAATGACAGAATTTTCATTTTTGGGGGAAATAACCATTTAAATCTAAACGGGTATGCTGGGAGTGGGGGAACTTGAACAAATAAATGACAATTAATGGCAATATGATTCTGTGGAGTTTTTATGGAATTGTGCAGGTGCAGATTCCATGCACAAGTAAAGATGTTGTTACGTTTACTGATCAGACAGAGCAAAAAGCACATGATTAAAACAAACTCAATATATTATGCAGTGCTCACATAATGCAGTCTGTAAAAATGTGCCCTTTGCATAAAACAGTTACCCAAGTGGTGATGCAAAGAAATAATGTAAACAAAACAGAGTGAGTCCAAATTTGGATGAGCTCACAGCTGAAAATGTTTTCATTTTCTGGGCTCACTCACCAGCATGGGACTGCATGTGCTCCAGGAGGTTGTTGTAGAACTGGAACTGAATTCCACAGGCTCCACACGTGTAGGTTTCTGGAACACAACGTCCAGTTTCTCTCAGAACACAGCAATGTTCTCATAACAGAGCGTAACCGGCTAGCCTCACATAAGAGCACTACATACAGCTAACAAATTTAGGTCAGCGTCAGGCATTCAGGCAAAAGGTTTTTACTTAAAGGTTTTAACAAACCTGCTAGGTTTGAAAGCCATGCAAATGGCACAAAAATGGGCACGAGTGAAGTCAGTAATGATTTACAAAAATAAATAAAAATATGGACTATATGGAACATGAGAAGAGTGATATCAAGTGATAATGAAAAAAGAAAACCGGATTTCCAAAATACATACTCTGAGGGCTGGGACGGGAAGAAAAGGTCCGGCTGTTTGGAGTATCTGAAAGACAAAAATCCATGTTATTTTTAACCATGAGTACACTTGCGTGCAAAGTGTAACACTTTATAAGAAAGGTTTGAAAATTAATACAAAAGCCCCAAAATGACATATTATTGGGAAAAATACAGTGACAACTGATATTTATATGCATTATGTAAATAGTCTGATGAAAGTTGACCCTATTGATTTACATTACAAACTATCAAAATTTTATTTTTATGCTGAGGTGTTTTTAATGGGCTATGAGTTCTATATTCTCACTACATTATACTATATGAGCCATAAAAGCCTGATGTATCAGATATGATACTCAAAAACATATACAAACTTTTTTTATTATTTTGTTTAAATGTTCAAAAAACTTTTTCTGATTATTTCTTCATTTGTCAGCCTTCACAGGGTTAAAAATGTCTGAATGTTTTGCAATGCATATAAAATAAAAGCAAGCGGCATCTGCAAACAAAGTGATGGTAGCCCGACCCTTGTCGTCTCTTCGACAGAAAAGTGGAAAGTTATAATGATCTCATTTGATGTTATGCGTGTATGCATGTTAAGAGGTGTAAAGAGTGCCAGAAAACCACACTTGAGTAAAAGTACAGATACCGTACAGCGAAAACTACTCCACTACACGTTACAAGTCACCAATTCCAAAACAACTTGAGTAAAAGTCTTGAGTTTAACAGTACTTCATGTATACTAAATATAGACTCAAAGATGCACTAGTCAAAGAGACATGCCAGTGAAAAACTGTAACGTTGTGGAGAAGCTGGGGAAAACAGGCAGAAGTAAGGATCTGTGTGCAGGTATTTAATGGAAAAAAAAAACAAGAATAAACAAACCAAAAACCACAGGGAACAAAGAACAGAATGATGGGCAAACAGACAACCATTACATTCAACAACGCACAAAGAACTAAAAAAACACTGGGGCCATATATACACACACACACACCAGGGGGCTGTTTCATAAAACAAGTTTACCAAACAAGACTTATTTTGAGCCAAATAAGCTGACAATAAGTCAGACTATCCTTCAAAAAGGTCTCTTCCGTATAGCAGATACTGTTAAGTAATTAATGTTAAGTAAAATTAAAAAGTCGAAGTCTTCTTGCACTGGATGTGCTGGTTTTGACCTCATTGCCAGCTGCAGTCATGTTCTCTTCTAATATATAAAACACCTATGATGCACAAGTACTTAATAATTAGGGTGACCATACAGGCCATTTTTAAGGGATTTCTATATTGCCAGGATTTCTATATTGCCTAAAATATCCAGGTTTTGGCTGTTTGCACTGTGCAGATCGATCGTTGTATGACATTCACGAGAGCTACAGAGAGCACAGCAGATGGCTCCTCGTGTTTTTGAATCCCTCTCGCTGTACTTTGGTGTCATACATTGATCGGTGTACAGCGACACTTCAAGTCGAACGAACAAACAAACACGTGCGTGTATTTGTGTCGCTTTTATCATTCTCACCTTCTCATGTGCCACGATTAGTCGATTATATACAATACCTGCATGTTACTGGTCAAACTACTTTGGATGTTTTAGGCAATATAAAAATCCTGGCCAGGACGTGTCCCGTATAAATGGCACATACGGCCACCCGATTACTAAGGAACTCGCGTTCATGTAAAGTAGCCTTGTTGACAAGTCTGGGTGAGTAAGGGTAACTGCTGCAGAAAAAGCTAGGTGCCGTGTAACTGGAACACTCCTTGCAAATGTAGTGGAGTAAAGAGTACAGATACTTATTTAAAAATGTAGTGAAGTAGAGAGTAGAAGCTGCTAATATCTTTGATACTCAGTAAAACTATCCAAAAATATACTCAAGTACAGTAATTACTAATTAATTACATTTACATTTGCTTTACACCTCTGACGAAGGGGAAGGATATTAAGTGAGAACAGGCTCTCATTTTTGTGATATATGCAGTATTTAAATGTAAATGGTCGTCTACGAGTAGTGTAGCATTATTATGATTATCTGCTCTAGTGTACTTATGTGTTCTGTGTGTTAAAATTCACTGCTGCAGTAAACTGGAGGACATTCCAGTCTCATATTTAAACAATTCAATCTCATGTTTAAATAAAAATCTCAGTTTCCAGTTTGTAACGATGTAACTCCAGTTGAAATTATTAGACCATTCTTCCAAATGGTGTACTGTCTTTTCATCATTTAGTTTGATTTTAAAAGTACATTTCTGTACAGATTGTTTTATGAATCTGTTACAATGCAATGCAGCTTTCGCAAAAATGAAAGATTGTGCAACACGCAAAGTGAACCCTCAACCGTTTAAGCAAACAGTGTTACTCAATTCTCAAGTGAAGGGGTTACCAATTCATAAAAGAGGTCATTATAACTAGAGAACGCATTGAAATGTACCATAGAAAACAGGCTGTTTAATTTCGGTTGGAAAATGTAAAAACTATATTATGACTGTTTTGAAGCAATCAACCTTGACTGACATATAAGAAAAAGAAAGTATTGAATATGTGCCCTTTAAGAAACATTGTAAAAAATGTAGTGAAGACACAGTTCAGTACTTGCAGAGTGCATTCTTAAAGAAACAACCTCTTTTCAGTAAAAGCATCCATGCATCCTTAAACAAGATAAGATGCAAGTGATACGGTTAATTTGAAGGGAAAACAAGTTTATTTTTCCCATCATTTTTGGAGGTCAGTCTGCAGAGAGATGCTGCAGACCTTTGATTATAACAGGAAAATATCACTGTGAGCAAAGGGCAAACACTTCACGAGATTCAAATATCAAAGGTGAAATATTTTAAATATTTCAATGTCACTTACCACTCGAGTTCTGGGAATTGTTGATGTCGGCACGACTGGACTGGCCTGACTGGCTAGACATTTTCCCTTCCATTTTAAGGCCATAATTTCCCTCTGCAAATGCAAAAATCAAAGCAGCTTAAATAATACATATCAGTCAAAGATAAGAAAAAAATTAAATGCTAATTTCATCCTTTTTAGTGCATCACCAAAATAAAACTGGTATTTTTCATGAATAGGGACGAAATGGGTCTAAGCAACATATGTAATAAATTATATGAAATCTTTTGATATTTGTTTTGCCAGTGCTTGATTTGTGGAAGGCTCCTAAGAATGTAAATATGTGAAGAACTGTCAGCTCATCGTTTTTATTCACATGTAGAGTGTTAAGTCACACGGCATTTACTCCTTGGGTGAATGGCTCAGCCAAATAAAGAAAAAGTTCAATGTCCAGAACAAAGTTCCCATAAACAAGGATGTCAGCACACCAGACAAGTAAAAGCCATTGGGATGAACAGGAATGCTAACAGAGAGCTTTCTCCAGGGACAGGATATAAAAATCTTTGCACAGATTTTATTCTATAAGTATGCATAAGCTCAATGAGTATGGAAGGATTTTCCAGACTATTTCCAAAAGCA
Organism: Acrossocheilus fasciatus; assembly: GCA_036784905.1. Lineage (NCBI taxonomy): Eukaryota > Metazoa > Chordata > Actinopteri > Cypriniformes > Cyprinidae > Acrossocheilus > Acrossocheilus fasciatus. Next base: position 35,043,201 of record CM071942.1, on the reverse strand, counting down.
ATTGTAAATTGTATTTTCAATTGCGTTTTCCACATGTGGGCACATAAATTGTGACAATCCAAATGCAATTGCATGTAACCTGCCAAAACTCAAATGAAATTGCAATTTCTTTTGCATTTGAATTTGAGGTCTACACGGAAAGCTGTCAATCATTGTGAGGGGGCGAGACTATACTAGGGGGCGTGTTTGTATTGGGAAGTGACGTCACTCACAGATGACCGTGCTGAACGCTTTAATTAACGGAGGTAATCGGTAAAGGCTCCTCTAAAGGTAGCTGTCAATGAGTTTGTGCCTGTGTGAACGAACAGACAACCTTCTTGGCACAATACATAATTCTGTTGGTTTTTTTTTTTTTTTTTATGCCAAATGCAGCGATTATCCCCTGCTAACAGAGGGAGCCACAACGGTAAGCACAATAGGTCAATAATCACTATTAACGAAACGCTTTACACCTGTCTCAACATCTCTCACTGCTTCTCTCACTCTGATTTACACAAATGATTAAACAGACAGTGCAATTCTACACGTATGGTTTCCTACAAATGTAGAAAATACAAAGGATTAGGCTACAACATCACTGAACTAAATTATACCCATATGCGAATCACATTTCTTATTAATATATATTTATTAACAAAAAGATTAAAAATAAGAAAGATGCACATTACAAATACGTAGTTGTAAATGTGACCCTGGATCACAAAACCAGTCTTAAGCCGCTGGGGTATATTTATAGCAATAGCCAAAAATACATTGTATGGGTCAAAATGATTGATTTTTATTTTATGCCAAAAATCATTAGGACATTAAGTAGAGATCATGTTCCATGAAAATATTTTGTCAATTTTCTACTGTAAATACATCAAAACTTTGTATCTCTGCCAAATATTGTCCTATCCTAACAAACCATACATCAATGATGCATAAATCTAATTTGTTTTTAAAAATTGACCTTTGTGACTGGTTTTGTGCTCCAGGGTCACAAATGAGAAACTGTGGTGAGTCGTGCAGCAGTAATAACGTAACAAAAACATATAAACTTTCAAGCAAAATTATCATATTTATTCAAGCATTTAACATTTATAAGTTTTATTAAACGTCAGTAATGAACTGCATAAATTATAGCGATCACGAAGGTCCTCTTTCCCAAACGCGTACAGTAAGAGATACAGTATCAGCTCCCCATCAGTAGTTCTATACTGCCACCTGCTGGTGCAGTTGTGTAACTTAGAGAACAAGTTTTGTTATGTTGAGTTCGTGAGAAAAATAAGTCGTGATAACTAGAAAACAACTTTATGTCGAGATCACAAGAAAACAAGGTGGTAAAAAAAAAAAAAATGCATGGCCGCTTCGAACTTCTGTAGTAATTGAGAGCGCGTCACCTGCCTCAAGATCTTTTACTGTTTGCACTCCGATGCATATAAACAAACAGACAGTGGAAATATGCACGTATTTCCCTATTTGCCACCTATATCTTATCTCTATCTTATAATAGAGCACCTGCCTCAAGATCTCTCAGTCTGTTTACACTCCAATTGATGCACATAACAAAACAGAAAATGCTGCTACTCCTGCTCTGCCTACCCTAGATGAGTCTTCACACAGAACATGCCACAGCCAAAGTGAATTAATATTAAAAATCATGTGCATCAATCACAGTGTCGGGTGGCTGTACACAGTGAGAGATCTTGAGACTTGCCCAACGCTTTGGTGCCACAGCACGCATGTTCCATTACGGATTAAAGGAAAATGGGTAAATAAATATAGATTGGCACATTTTTTTTTTTTTTTTTTTTCCTTTTCAAAATATTGAGGCAGGTGTAGAAAGGAATAAAATGTACTGTAATAAGTGTAGAATTGCACTGTCTGTTTATTCATTTGTGTAAATCGGAGTGAGAGAAGCAGTGAGAGATGTTGAGACAGGTGTAAAGCGTCGGTGTAATAGCGACCTTTTGTGCGTACCGTTGTTACTCCCGCTGTTAGCAAGGTATAATCGCTGCATTTGGGGTAAAAAAGACAGAATTATGTATTGCGCCAAGAAGGTTGTCTGTTCGTTCACACAGGCACGAACTGATTGACAGCTGCCTTTAACGAAGCCTTCACCGATTACTTCCGTTAATCAAAGTGTTCAGCACGGTCGTCTGTGAGTGACGTCACTTCCCAATACAAACACGCCCCCTAGTATAGTCCCACCCTCTCACAATGATTGACAGCTTTCCGTGTAGACCTCGGAAATTCAAATGCAAAAGGAATTGCAATTTCATTTGAGTTTTGGCAGGTTACATGCACGACGCAGAGAAAGTGAAAAACCAAATGTGGTAATTAATATTGCTATTTAAATATGACAGGCTCATAACTTGTAAGACATGGGAAATACAGTTGCAAATGGACTTTGCCTTTTCATTTGAAATTTGGCAGTCAGTGTGCGTTCGCGAAAGCGAAAATGCAAATGGTAAGATTTGCAATTGCATTTGGATTATGTCACATTGCGCCCACATGTGGAAAACGCAATTAAATACAATTTGCAATTGCTTTTGAAAATAGTCCGGAAAATCCTTCCATAAATGAACTTGTGCAAAATTCCCTTATAAATTCCAATCCACAAAAGATCTTTAAGCTTTATTCTTTAACATTGTCTCTTCACCCAAGATAATCATATTTGGAGCTTACAATTACTAGCTTTACTATGCATAAAATAATTGTATGCATGTCATTTCCATATGCATACTGCCATCAAGACAACACAACCACGTTAAAAAGTACAAAGAAATTAAGAAAATTGTAGATATTACCACTGATCAATTACAAATAAATCACATTGCTAAATGTCATTGTCATATTCAGTATCAGTGCTTTATTTTACAATAAGATATCTAAATAAGTAAATAAATAGCCTGAGAAGCAAACCTGTATAAGATACTGAGGCTTATTTTCAGCAAACTGTATTATTCTCTCCATTTTGACAAGTTAAGAATAAAACAATTGAAAATTTAAATTAATTTATTTATTTTACTTGAAACTGAAAAGATAAGTGAGAATTTAGATCACTGAGAAGAATAAAAAAAAAATGGACCAAAATCAGCCAGTACTTCTATTTCAGCACACAGTCATGCCCAAAAATATCAGCACCCTTGGTAAATATGATCAAAGGCAACTGTGAAAATCAATCTGCATTGTCAATCCTTTTGATCTTTTATTTAAAAAAAATAAAATAAATAATAAAAAAAAATAAATTAAAAAAAAAAAAAAATCACAAAAATCTAACGTTTCATTGGATAATAAGAATTTAAAATGGGGGGGAAATACCATTATGAAATAAATGTTTTTCTCAAATACACGTTGGACAATTATTGACACCCCTAGAAATTCTTTTTTTTTGTCATAGAATTTTTATTGTTGCAAATTGCATTTTTACATTTTATACCACCCCACCCACCACAATACAATCTTACCCAGCCCTAACAAAGCAATCCCCAATTAGTACACTATGACAACTGAAAAGAGAGAGAGGAAAAAAATAAATAAATAAAACAAATAAAATAATAATAAATCAATAAATTAATTAATTAAAAAAAAAATAAAATACATCAATATACATATACACACATAACATAATTAAGATAACATAATAATGATAAAATAAGGGGTATACATATGTATCTCCACTCAATCCACGTTCAAGATTTGTAAATCATTAAAGAATGTGATAAATTGTTGCCATTTTTCAAAAAAAGATTCCCCCCTACCTCTAATATTGTACTTAATTTTTTCAAGTTTTAAAAAAAAGACCAAATCTTTGAGCCAAACTGAAATAGAGGGGGGTTGAGGGGAGGTCCAAGACAACAGTATTCTGCGCCTAGCAAGAAGAGATGCAAAAGCTATGACATCAGCCTGTCTCCGGCTTAAAGGCTGGCATTGAGAAGGAACACCAAAGATTGCAATCAAAGGGCAGACATCCCTAGAAATTCTTATGAGTAAAATATCTCTGAAGTATATTCCCATTCATATTCACAATTTTGAGCACCCCAGGGTGATTATAAACATGAAATTATCCAGCCATGGCTTCCTGTTTCACAGAAATATAAATAGGAGGGAAAACAAAGCCCAAATTCCCTTAATCATCCATCACAATGAGAAAAACCAAAGAATATATTTCTGATGTGCAGCAAAATATAATTGAGCTTCACAAATTAGTGAAGTGGCTTTAAGAAAAGAGCTAGATCAGTGAAAATTCCCATTTCCACCATCAGGGCAATAATTAAGAATTTACAAATCAACATAAAATGTTACGAAACTGCCTGAAAGAGGACTTGTGTCTATATCGTCCTAATGCATGGTGAGAAGGAGAGTTTGAGTGGCTAAAGACTCTCCAAGGACCACAGCTGGAGAATTGTAGAAAATAGTTGAGAAATATACTGCTGTATTTTTTATGTTGTGGGTCTATATTTCTGCTGGAGGTCCTGGACATCTTGTTTATACACATGGCATCATGGATTCTAATCACATACCAACAGATAAAAAAAAAAAAAAAAAAAATCAATAAGTGACTGACTCTGTTAGAAATCTCATAATGGACCATGTTTGGATCTTCCAACCGTACAATAATCCAAACACAAACCTCAAAAACAACACAAAATTGGGTCACTGAGCACAAAACCAAGCTTCTGCTGGCCGTCCCAGTCCTCTGACCTGAACCCTAAAGAAAATGAGTGGGGGGAATCTAAAGGGTCTAGAGTGATTCTGGATGAAGGAATGGTCTCTGATCTCTTGTCAGGTGTTCTCTAACCTCATCAGGCATTATAGAAGAAAATTTAGAGCTGTTAAACTGGCAAATGGAGGTTTCAAAAAGTATTGAATAAAAGGGTGCCTGTTAATTGTGGCCAATGCGTATTAGAGAAAAACATTCATTTCATAATGATATTTCCCCCCATTTTAAACTCTTATTATCCAATGAAAGGTTAGATTTTTGTGAATTTTAAATAAAAGATCAAAAGGATTAACAATGCAGATTCATTTTCACAGCCGCCTTTGATCATATATACCAAGGGTGCCGATATTTTTGGCCATGACTATATTATTTTATAACTCCTGATTAATTAGAGCTTCATTAGAGTGGCAGATTTAACCTAAATCAAAAGAAGTGTATCAAAAGCAAAATGGTTTAAAATCATTCAGTTTACTTCAAAACTGGGCCAGTGGTCATTTCGCTCACACCAGTGAAAGCTTATCAGTGGGGAAAATAATTATTTGATTTTGTAAGTTTGCCCACTTAAAAAAAGAAGGGTTTATAATTTTTTTAATGGTAGGTTTATTTTAACTGATAGAGACAGAATATCAAACAAAAAATCTAGAAAAAAAAAAAAAAACAGCATACAAAATGTAAAAAAAAAGATTTACATTTTAGTAAGTCAAATAAGCATTTGATCCCCTACCAACCAGCAGGAATTTTGGCTCCCACAGATTGGTTATGTGCACATGTGGAACACAGATTAGTCCTGTCACTTTAAGAAGATACTGTTAATTTCAGCTCGCTGTGTGTATAAAAGACTCCTGTCCATAGAATTCCAACCTCTCCACTACCATGGGCAAGATCAAAGAGCTGTCAAAGGACATCAAGGACAAGATTGTAGACCTGAACAAGGCTGGAATGGGCTACAAGACCATCAGCAAGAAGCTTGGTGAGAAGGAGACAACTGTTGGTGTGATTATTCGGAAGTGGAAGAAATACAAAACCATCATCAATCGGCCTTGGTCTGGAGCACCGTGCAAGATCTTGCCTCATGGGGTAAGGATGATCATGAGAAAGGTGAGGGATCAGTCCCGAACTACACGGGAGGAGCTTGTTAATGATCTCAAGGCAGTTGGGACCACAATCACCAAGCAAAACATTGGTAACACACTACGCCGCAATGGATTGAAATCCTGCAGTGCCCGCAAATTCCCTCTGCTCAAGAAGTCACATGCACAGGCCTATCTGAAGTTTGCCAATGAACATCTAAATGATTCAGAGAAGGCTTGGGAGAATGTGCTGTGGTCAGATGAGACCAAAATTGAGCTCTTTGGCATCAACTCGACATCATGTTTGGAGGAAGAGAAATGCTGACTATCACCCCAAGAACACCATCCCTACAGTCAAGCACGGAGGTGGAAACATTTTTCTACTAAGGGTACAGGGCGACTTTACCACATTGAGGCGCAAATGGACGGGGCCATGTACTGTAAAATCTTGGAAGAAAACCTCAGCCAGAACACTGAAGATGGGTCATGGATGGGTCTTCCAGCATGACAGTGACGCGAAACATACCGCCAAGGCAACAAAGGAGTGGCTCAAGAAGAAGCACAGTAAGGTTCTGGAGTGGCCTAGCCAGTCTCCAGACCTTAATCCTATAGAAAATCTGTGGAGGGAGCTGAAACTTTGAGTTTCCAAGAGACAGCTAAGAAACCTTAATGATTTAGAGAGGATCTGTAAAGAGGAATGGACCAAAATCCCTCCTGAGATGTGTGCAAACCTGGAGACCAGCTACAAGAAACGTCTTACTTCTGTGCTTTCCAACAAGTGTTTCTTTACCAAGTACTAAGTCATATTTTGCTTGGGGATCAAATACTTATTTGACTTACTAATATGTAAATCTTTTTTTAACATTTGTATGCTGTTTTTTTTTTTTTTCTGGATTTTTTGTTTGATATTCTGTCTCTATCAGTTAAAATAAATCTACCATAAAAATAATAAACACTTTTTTTTTTCTTTAGGTGGGCAAACTCACAAAATCAGCAGGGGAGCAAATAATTATTTTCCCCACAGTATACTGTTGCTTATATATTCTTATGTTTGGATGGAAAATGCTGTATGCAGTGCACGTCAAGCCCAATTTGGCACCTTATTCATGGAAAGTTTCAATTCACCAAATACAAAAATAGTGGCAACCTATCTGAGAGCAATGGTGGTGATTTGAAAGTATTACAGAAAAAGTGAAAAATACCCATACTGCTACATTCCTGGCAATGACTATGCCAATAGTAGAGATTTAACAAAGTCTGAAATGTCTCTGAAGCAAATGATTAATCACCCAACATGTCTCATTGACAATTAATCATAGGCATCCACAATTAATCATTAAAAACATGCTTTATTACTAGTCAACCATCTCACAGCTCCATGCAAAACCACGACTCTCTAAAAATTTTACAGCTCATTTAGAATAATCAGTCATTTTGAAGCAAATTGAAATTTAATTCTGGTAGCATCGCTACAGTCTCTCTGACCTATTTCTATATTTTCACCATACTTTAAATAGCTTTCAATGTCAAACTCCTCTGCATATCCTCAATGCAGGACTAAGAGATAAATGAGAGGAGAGACGAAGGACGAATATAATAAGAAAGACTTTATAGGGAACACCTCAGCAGAGCGCAATAACAATTTGAGATCCTGTACAGTTTATTGCAGACAGATTGGGTAGTTTTACAACAGAAATTATGATCTTGGTATATTAAGTTGCATAGTAGTTTTGTGAACAAGCATCCACCATCTCCATATTTAATGATTAGAGCTTCCTTTACTGTTAGTGTCTAATCTATAACTTCTACACGCCTCTAAACGCATTCATCTATTAGCAGAAAGCTGCCATAAACAACACAACACACAGGAAATGAAGTGAGGACTTACTCATTGGAGCGTGAAGAGCCACATGTTCCTGATAGGGGTTGAAGTATTTGTACTGTTTTCCACAATACTCACACGTGTAACTTCCCGTTTCTACAGAACACAAAATACAGTAATTAACCAACACAGTTATTCGTCAAAAACACATTAGCGCTGATAAATGCAATGCTTCAGAGATTCATTATTCCACTAGAACCACAATGATTTATCAGTACCAGATTTCTGTTTCTTAAAGTGACAGTGCCCCCCAAAAATTAAACATTCTGTCTTCGTGACTCACTCATGTTGTTCCAAACATGCATATCCAATTGGAAGGGGGGAAATCTCTTTATAGAAATGTATTCAGGTTTGTAATGACATGATAATTGTTATTTTTTGGTGAACTATTAAATAAAGCCAGTGGTTCTCAACCAAGGGGTCATGATTCAAAGAAAGACAAAATAAGCATTTAAATAAGCAAAACCAATCAATATATTTCTTTTTAAATTCAACCTTCATCAATATTAATTTTTCCTTTGAATAACCAGTGTTTCCGCTTTCTTGAAAAAACATGGACATATGAAGTAGCCTAAGTAGCCTTTTTTTTTATATGAAATTGTGATTGATTGTTTTTTTTTTCTTTGTTTGTTTTTTCAGAAATGTTAAAACCAAGATCTGAGCAACTAGAGGACATTCTAAGAAGGTCACCAGGTGTAAAACAGATCCTATGAAAAAAGAAAAAAAATATTGTTATGTTGAGAAATTAAGGTACACTTTGGAAAAATCCCATTCCAAACCTCCGTCCTATGGTGCCGGACTGAATAATACCCCCAAATCTTGTTCCCACAATGGTTTCAGACAATCATATGCTGAAGTGTCAGAGTGGAGCAATAGAGCATACAGCTTTGAAACAATCCCTTTAAGAGAATTGGCCGTAATCTTCCTCCAAGACTGCTTCCAATTCTGATCAATTTTAACAGAGTTTGTCCTGCCTTAAAAGAGACTCTGTAAAATGCCAAATTTGAAGATATTTGAAAATAAATAAATAAATTATATTATATTTTTATATATATATATATATATATATATATATATATATATATATATATATATATATATATATATATATATATATATATATATATATATATATATATATATATATATATACACTGTGTGTGTGTGTACTGTATGTGTATATGTATATGTACATGCACATTTTAGAGTGGCCTTTTATTGCGGCCAGCCTAAGGCACACCTGTGCAATAATCATTCCGTCTAATCAGCATCTTGATATGCCACACCTGTGAGGTGGATTGATTAGCTCGGCAAAGGAGAAGTGCTCACTAACACAGATTTAGACAGATTTGTGAACAATATTTGAGAGAAATGGGCCTTTTGTGTACATAGAAAAAGTCAGCTCATGAAAAATGGGGGCAAAAACAAAAGTGTTGCATTTATAATTTCGTTCAGTGTGTGTATATGTATATATTTATTTATTTATTAGGGATGTGCGGGTCTAGTCGACTAAACGGTACAGCTCCTTCTAGTCGACACTGAAATCAATAGTTGTTTACTGGAGAGAAAAAAAAAATGCCATAATTTTAACGTTACATTTAAAACATTTTAACAACAAGCTAAAATAAAACTTTTGAAAAGTAATAAATATCAAAATATTTAAATATATAAATATTTTTAAAACATATATGGGCAGAAACTACATTTTTACCTCAGACCTCGGATGCCTTTTCTTCATGTCAGTTCGGCGAGCTCGAAATGACCACGCGAAGAACCAGCAAGGTGTGGGATTATTTTGAATTAGAAGGAAACAGTTGTGTGTAAACTGTGTAATGTCAAATTGGCTTACAATAACTCTACTGGAGCGATGCGTAATCATATTCAATACAGTCACGTATGCGTTAGCTTGAAGGCTAGCCAAAGCCAGCAAATGTCAATCATGTCATACACTACAACCCGTTGCTTGTAGTTATCTCTCCGCGTGCCTGTAACTTCAGTTCCTGCCGAGCGCGTTTTTTCGCCTCTAGTCCCGTCTTTCGCCAGACCACGTTAACATGTTAAATTCACTGAACAAATGCGCATGGTCTGAGTAAGTAAAACAAGCATTGTTTTGTTTTTAGACAATATAGTCAACAATGAAGTGCATTTTTAAAAGCCGTTTTAGTGCTATTCCTTGATAAACTTTCCTATTGTTTTTGACTTGTGTTTTAATATGTTGGCTAACATTATATGAAAATGAAGAATTCTGTCAGTCTATTTTCCATTTATGCATTGCTCCAGCTGATCTGAATAAGCAAGCTATGCACTGGTTTATGTTGACTGGTTTATGTTATGTTCCTTATTTTCTGTTTAATGACCGCCTAAAATTGATAATGTGAGGCAAGCATACAGCATAATCGTGACCTATTTTTAGCAGATTTTATTGAGTAATTTGACAGTGTGATGCAAAGATTAAGTATTTCAAGGTTAGGCTGTTATACACGCACAGTATTTGTTTCTTTCACCATTTTTGGGGGGTTTCTAGCATTTAGACTAGTTGGATGCAAAACTTCCGTTTAAACGACAGACAAAGTAGTCGTAGCGCACATCTATAATATAATATAATATAATATAATATAATATAATATAATATAAAATAATATAATAAAATAAAATAAAATCATCAACAGAGGAAAAGTCATACTCTACTTCAAGTTGTTCAAATTACTTTAACAAGATAAACCCTTAAAGTTCCATTTCCAACAGGCCAAAACTCCTAATCTGAACTGGAAAATCTGTGTTCAAATCCAAGGGAGACAGAGATAATTGGAGTAATATTAAAAAAAAAAAAAAAAAGCCAGTAATGTTGCATAAATAATTAGATTATCAATAAGGGAATTTATCTGGTCTACACTGTTGATAAATGGGAAGGACTCGAGTCTTCTGGGGTAATAAGATAAAGATTCAAGATCAATCCATATAGAATCTTGCCTGTTCATGAACCAATTTATCATCATTTTGAGTTGAGCAGATCAGTAATAGAATTGTAAGTTAGGTGAGGAAAGATCTCCCAAAGCTTTTGGTTTACAAAGTTTAGTGAGTCTCTCTGTTGCTTATTATTCTAAATACAGCAGGATATGTGAGTTCAGTGATTTAAAAAATGCTGGGGTCAAATAAGATTATAATTTAAATCGAGGAACAATATTCATTTGAATAACATTGACTCTCCCAAGAAGAGAAGTTGGCAAGGAGGTTCACCATTTCAAATCTTTCTATTTTTTTTTAATTAGAGGGGAATTACTGGTCTCAAAAAAAGTTATTGAAATCAGATAAAAATAATAAACATACCTAAATATTTAAGACCTCTCTCTAAAACCTGAAAAGGGGATTGTATAGCCAGATTATAGGGAATATTAAAAGGCCAAGAGACAGATTTTTCTAAATTAATTGTATAGTCGTTCACATTGACACTGGTTACTGAATCTGTGTATAGATATTTAAATCACAATAATACAATTGGAACCAACCCCAAATTTTTCTAACACTGGATGGCAAAAGTCTTTCATTGTGTGATTTTTTTTTCCCCCTCAAAGACAAAATCATTGCTGGGTTTTAGGAATATTAAAGTAATGTATGGCATTGAGAATACAGCGTACATTATCTGTGCCATTTCTAGACTTCACAAAACCTGCCTGATCTAAATTTAGAATTTTAAGAAATACCGTTTCAAGCCTGCGGGCCAAAACTTTTGTAGTCCACATTAAGAAGACTAATGGGCCTGTAAGATTAACAATCCAAAGGGTTTTCATCTTTTTAAAAGCAGACTAACAGAAGTATATCTCCAGGAAGGTGGAATTTCACCTTTCCAAATATTATTAACAGTGGGCATAAGAATTTGACAGATTTTCGGCCAGAACTTCTTAAAAAATTCCAGTGGAAAACCATCTGGGCCCAAGACACTTCCAGTCTGGCATAGCCTGAATCGCTGTCCATACTTCCTCTGTTGTGAATGGTGCATTTAAACTCGAGCAGTCCTCCTCTGCGATAAATAATAAAGAAATTTAATTTAGATAGGCTTCAATGTTCAAGTCCGTCGCCTCTCAGCTGTAAAGCGATTTATAAAAATCTCCGAACGTACTATTAATAATCCAAGGATCACTTGAAACATCCCCACTCACATTCCTTACATTGACTGAACAATTGTTATTCTGATTCTTCAAATGATTAGCAAGCAAACGACTAGACTTGTGACCAAACTCATAATATTTTTGTGTGATGAAAAGCAGAAGCTTCTGAATGTGACCAGTGTGGTCCATATTCAATTCTCCCCTTGCATTCACTAACACTTTTAAATTTAGTACTGTGGGAGACTGCTTATGTATTTGCTCCAGCCTAGTAACTTCTTTTTCAAAATTCTTCCCCTAGCTTTCTCAAGCTATCTTTATTGGGAAGTGTAAGAAATAAGATGACCATGCAATGTGGCTTTGGCAACATTCCTTATAGCTGAAGACACTGGAGAGTCTCTGTTATCAAGCCAAAATTGTGACAAATTATTCAGAACAAAAGAACAAAAAGGGTTACTATTTAGAAGAGATATATTGAATCTCTAATTCGAAGGTCTAGGGATGCTAAAAGATGGATCTATATGCAAATGCACTGATGCATGATCTGATAGAGTCAATATGACAGGGGTGAACTGCATGTAGAAACTCACTAGGGATAAAAAAAAAAAGTCAAGCCTAGAATATGAATTATGAGGGTGTGAACAGAAAGTATAGTCTCACTTTGGGATTCAGTTGGTGCCATATGTCAATCAAGCCAGTGTCTATGCATAAGTTATTAAGAACACTGGACGACCGTGGGTTCTATACATTTGTAGAAAAGAATTTGTCCAAAGTAGTATTCAATTTGCAATGAAAGTCACCAGCAAGAAAACCCAATCCTTTACAGTGATAGTTAAACAATAAAATTATCCGTGACATGAAATTAGGTAAATCATAATTTGGGGCATACACATTGAGAATAGTTATATAATGTTTAAGAACTAAACCTGTAATAACAATAAATCATCCCCTTAGGATCTGATTCTGAATATTCCAAAATAAAAGGGAATAAAATGGCAGTACCTCTTTTATTCTGTGAATAAGAGGTGCAATGCTATGTCAGGTTTTAGGTTTAAGTGTGTTATTTTGTATTTTTTTTTTTTCCTTTTTATTACATGGCCAATCCCTTTGACATTCCAAGTAATGAGTTTAAGTGATCCAACCATGAAGTTAATCCACTGAGAAAAAAAAAAAAAAAAAAAAGTTGTCTTGGTAATCTTTAATCAAAATCTGATCATTTGCTTCTGCTATGGAATGCCACTCCTTCTCTGATGACATCAGTTTGATGGCTTGGGCAGAATAGTTTTAACCACACTCTCCAACCGTTAGTTGCGTGTGAGAGATGAGAGGTGTGCAAAAATAAAACCCTGCCCTCTATTCAATATTCTAGTTCAGTTGGAAATACGTCACCATACTGAAATAATGTCGGCAATAATGTCGGCAAATAACTTCCAGTTTGCACAGACTTCAATAATGTAAAGAAAAATATTGGTTTTCTTGAGCTGTGTTTTAAAATCTCAAATAAATTAAGAAATAATAATAATAATAAAAAGGATGAAATAAATAGTGAACAAAATATTAATACAATAAAGCCACTGCATATATATTAGGAAAAATAATCAACTCAGTTGTTCAGCACAACAGCAAATAATGAATAATAGGAACTCGCAGACTAATCAAGACAAATCTGCCCTTCGTGAAAATATCAGAGCTGAGCTGAATAAGTGAAGCCACGATACATATCTCATCATCTACGTAAAACTTCCACAAACAAGTCAGAATAAAACTGTAGACTGAAATGGTCATAATACTGTACGTGTCATGCTTATTTAGAGCTGCCTCGAGTACAGCCTCTTTTTGTGAGTATTGAAGAAACCACACCAGGACATGTCTTGGCGGCTTATTCACAGTTGGAGTGGGAGCCAGGGCTCGGTGAGCACGTTCAACCTCCAATGGAGGGAAATCAGAAGGTGGGCTGACTAAAGAGAGAAGGGATGCTTGGAGAAAGTCTGCAAGAGAAGCCTCATGCTTGAGTCAGACATCATCTCAAATGCATAAAAATTTGAATTTGCTCCCTGAGCTCAAACACTCTGGATAGCACTTTATGTTATGTTATGGCTCTCTCACAGGAGAGCCATCTCGCTTCACTGTGAAACAGCACAGCAGTGTGATCGGCACCAATCTCCTCACAGAGCGTGGAAAAATGTGTGATTTCAATGGCCTTGTTTCAATGTAGTTGACCTTTATGACAATATCAGACAATTTACAATCTGAATTCCAGAAATGTTGTGATGTTTTTTTTTTATTTGAATAAAAAGAAAACTAATAGACTTTCAATTCACATGAGCCAATATTTTATTTACAACAGAACATGGAGAAAAAATGTTTAAACAGAGAAATTTTACACTGTTATCCACTCAATGAGCTTATTTCAAATTTGATACCTGCTACAGGTCTCGAAAAAGTTGGCATGGGGACAACAAAGGGCTGAAAAAACAAGACATTTCGAAAAGATTCAGCTGGGAGAACATCTAGCAACTAATTAAGTTAATTGACATCAGGTCTGTAACATGATTAGCTATAAAAGGGATGTCTTAGAGAGGCAAAGTTTCTCAGAAGCAAAGATGGGCAGAGGCTCTCCAATCTGTGAAAGAATGCATAAAAACATTGTGGAATACTTTAGAAACAACGTTCGTCAACGTCAAATTTTCAAAGGCTTTGCAAAATCGCATCATCTACAGTGCATAATATCATGAAAAGATTCAGAGAAACTGGAGAAATCTCTTTGTGTACGGGACAAGGCCGAAGTACTTTGTTGGATGCCCGTGGTCTTCGGGCCCTCAGACGACACTGCATCACTCATCGGCATGATTCTGTCATTGACATTACTAAATGGGCCCAGGAATACTTCCAGAAACCACTGTCGGTAAACACAATCCACCGTGCCATCTGCAGATGCCAACTAAAGCTCTATCATGCAAAAAGGAAGCCATATGTGAACATGGTCCAGAAGCGCCGTCGTGTCCTGTGGGCCAAGGCTCATTTAAAATGGACTGTTTCAAAGTGGAAAAGTGTTATATGGTCAGACGAGTCCAAATTTAACATTCTTCTTGGAAATCATGGATACCTTGTCCTCCGGGCTAAAGAGGAGGGAGACCTTCCAGCGTGTTTTGAGCGTTCAGTTCAACAGCCAGCATCTCTGATGGTATGGGGGTGCATAAGTGCACACAGCATGGGCAACTTACATGTTTTGGAAGGCACTATGAATGCTGAAAGGTATATAAAGGTTTTAGAGCAACATATGCTCCCCTCCAGACAATGTCTATTTCAGGGAAGGCCTTGTGTATTTCAGCAAGACAATGCAAAACCACATACTGCAGCTATTACAACAGCATGGCTTCATAGTAGATGAGTCCAGGTGCTAAACTGGCCTGCCTGCAGTCCAGATCTTTCACCTATAGAGAATATTTGGTGCATCATTAAATTAAAAATGTCAAAGACAACCACAAACTCTTCAGCAGCTGGAAACCTATATCAGGTAAGAATGGGACCAAATTCCAACACCAAAACTCCAGAAACTCAACCTCAATGGCCAGATGTCTTCAAACTGTTTTGAAAAGAAGAGGAGATGCTGCACCATGGTAAACATGACCCCTTCCCAACTATTTTGAGACCTGTAGCGGGCATTAAATTTGAATTGAGCTCATTTGGTGCATAAAATTTAAACATTTGTTATGTTATCTATGTTCTATTGTGAATAAAATATTGGCTCGTGTGATTTTAAATTCTTTTAGTTTTCATTTTATTAAAATTTAAAAAAACGTCACAACATTTCCGGAATTCAGGTTGTAACGTACAATATCTCACAGAAGTGAGTACACTTTTTTGTAAATATTTTATTATATCTTTTCATGTGACAACACTGAAGAAATGACACTTTGCTACAATGTAAAGTAGTGAGCGTACAGCTTGTATAACAGTGTAAATTTGCGGTCCCCTCAAAATAACTCCACACACAGCCTTTAATGTCTAAACCGTTGGCCACAAAAATGAGTACACCCCTAAGTAAAAATGTCCAAATTGGGCCCAAAGTGTCAATATTTTGTGTGGCCACCATCATTTTCCAGCACTGCCTTAACCCCCTTGGGCATGGAGTTCACCAGAGCTTCAAAGGCTGCCACTGGAGTCCTCTTCCACTCCTCCATGACAACATCACAGAGCTGGTGGATGTTAGAGACCTTGCGCTCCTCCACCTTCCATTTGAGGATGCCCCACAGATGCTCAATAGGGTTTAGGTCTGGAGACATGCTTGGTCAGTCCATCACCTTTACCCTCAGCTTCTTTAGCAAGGCAGTGGAGGCGTGTTTGGGGTCGTTATCATGTTGGAATAGAAGGGAGTGGATCATGCTCTGCTTCAGTATGTCACAATACATGTTGGCATTCATGGTTCCCTCAATGAACTGTAGCTCTCTAGTGCCGGCAGCACTCATGCAGCCCCATACCATGACACTCCCACACTGTAGGCAAGACACACTTGTCTTTGTACTCTTCACCTGGTTGCCACCACACACGCTTGACACCATCTGAACCAAATAAGTTTATCTTGGTCTCATCAGAGCACAGGATTTCAGGGTCTTGGCAATCTTCTTATAGCCTACGCCATCTTTATGTAGAACAACAATTCTTTTTTTTTAAGATCCTCAGAGTTCTTTGTCATGAGGTGCCATGTTGAACTTCCAGTGACCAGTATGAGAGAGTGAGAGCGATAGCACCAAATTTAACACACCTGCTCCCCATTCACAGCTGAGACCTTGTAACATTAACGAGTCACATGACACCGGGGAGAGAAAATGGCTAATTGGGCCCAATTTACTCACTTTTGTGGCCAGCGGTTTAGACATTAACGGCTGTGTGTTGAGTTATTTTGAGGGGACAGCAAATTTACACTGTTATACAAGCTGTACACTCACTTCTTTACATTGTAGCAAAGTGTCATTTCTTCAGTGTTGTCACATGAAAATATATAATAAAATATTTACAAAAATGTGAGGGGTGTACTCACTTCTGTGAGATACTGTAGGGCTATGCTGCCATGATGCAAGTGCTTTTCGATGTATAATGCAGTGCACCCACTGCGCTTAGGGTGCGACTCTCTTGATGAGCGCCTATAATTCTCCTCGTTTCCCCTGCCATGGTCTGTTTGGCATCCATGCAAATTCCCAAGCAGTCTTGCCATTTAATTCCAGCCTCTGTCAAGTACGAACCTATAATCTTAAAGTTCATCAGCTGTTGCTCTTTTTGGAATGCATTCGCAAAACAGTAAATCCTCATTCAGTGACTTGAAATCAACAAAATCGCACATACGCCGTTAACAAACTCCTTGTTGCTATCAGTGGGCTTGTAGACTGATATTCTCAATGAGCTGTTCCTCAATGTCAATTGCAATATGACATGACACCAATCTATGGCAGCGGGAAGAATCAACTATTCTGCAATGAGATTTCTTGCATTTTGCAACGCGATATGCAATTTAGTAAGAAGCCAGTTGTGCTTTCGCTGTTGCTGTATTGGCTTTTACAAAAGTTTGCTGCCCACAATTTTGATCAAGTTTTCTTTTGGAAAAACTCAAGTGGCTTTTGAACAAATCAAATGCCTGCTCTCAATGTGTCTTAATTTTATGTGTTTCATGCTGTTCGCTGCCAGCGTTTTAAGGCATCGGACACACATACGCTAAACTGGGAAAACTCAAAACTTTGTAGATACAAGAGGCTGAAGTAAATGAACCTCACGCTTCAAATCCTAAGTCTAAAAAACCTGTACCTAAACCTTTTTCCAGGCCAGAGTTTGTTGATCCACGGAGCAACTCAGATAGAGGTGCATCTCAAAAAATTTGAATATCATGAAAGTTACCTTATTTCAAAAAGTGAAACTTTCATATATTCTAGATTCATTACATGTAAAGCAGGGGTGTCAAACTCAGTTCCTGGAGGGCCGGAGCCCTGCAGAGTTTAGATGCAACCCTAATTAAACACACCTGATCCAGCCAAGTCATTCATGCTTATTTGAAAACAAGATGGTTTGTGTGTTGGAGCAGGGTTGAAACAAAACTTGGCAGGGCTGCGGCCCTCCAGGAAAACTTTCATATATTCTAGATTCATTACATGTAAAGTTAAACATTTCAAAAGTTTTTTTTTTTTTGCTTTAATTTTGATGATTAGAGCTTACAGCTCATGAAAGTCAAAAATCAAGTACCTCAAAATATTAGAATATTTCCTAAGATCAATCAAAAACAACAACAACAAAAATAAACAAAAGGATTTGCAAAACAGAAAAGTTCAAGTTCTTTAAAGTATGTTCTGTATTTATGCACTCAATACTTGGTTGGGGCTCCTTCAGCACAAATGACAGCATCAGTGAGGTGTGGCATGGAAGCGATGTGTGGCATGGAAGCGACCTGTGGCACTGCTGAGGCACTATTAAGCCTTCAGCTCATCTGTATAGTTGGACTGTTTCTCATCTTTCTCTTGAACATGTCCCATAGATTCTATATGGGGTTCAGGTCAGGGATGTTGGCTGGCCAATCAAGCACAGTAATATCATGGTCAGCAAACCACTTGGAGGTGGTTTTGGCACTGTGGGCAGGTGCTAAAGTCCTGCTGGAAAAGGAAATCAGCATCTCCATAAAGCTTGCCAGCAGGTGGAAGCATAAAGTGCTCCAAAATCTCCTGGTAGACGGCTGCATTGACTTTGGACTTGATAAAACACAATGGATCAACACCAGCAGACGTCACGGTACCCAGATCATCACTGACTTCAAGCAGCTTGGATTCTGTGCCTCTCCAGTCTTCCTCCAGACTTTGATTTCCAAATGAAATGCAAAATTCACTTTTATCTGAAAAGAGGACTTTGGACCACTGAGCAACAGTCCAGTTCTTTTTCTCCTTAGAAACAACGTCAGAAGCATCTTAACTGGGCTGTTTGAGAAGTGGCTTGGTAGCCCTTTTCCTGAAGACGTCTGAGTGTGGTGACTCTTGATGCACTGACTCCAGCTTCAGTCCACTCCTTGTGAAGCACTCCCAAGTGTTTGAATTGGCTTTACATGACATTATTCTGAAGCTTGCGGTTATCCCTGTTGCTTATGCACCTTTTCCTACCAAGTGTCTTCCTTGCAGTCAACTTTGCATTTAATATGCTTTGATACAGCACTCTGTGAACAGCCACCCCTTTCAGTAATGACCTTCTGTGACTTACCCTCTTTGTGGAGGGTGTCAATGATTGTCTTCTGCACCATTGCCAAGTCAGAAGTCGAGTGGACAGAGCGATCAATAGATCCTACCTTATTCACAATGATTGTCTTGTGCACCATTGCCAAGTCAGAAGTCTTCCCCATTATTGTGGTTTCAAAGAACAAGAGATACTCGGAATTTATACTGTATTGATGGTCATTTAATGAAACTCAAATGTAAATATTCTAATATTTTGAGATACTGCATTTTTGACTTTCATGAGCTGTAAGCTGTAATGAAAATAAAAAATAAACACTTTTGAAATGTTTTATTTTACATGTAATGAATATAGAATATATGAAAGTTTCACTTTTTGAAATAAGAAAAAAAAAAAAAAAAAAAAACACCTCACAATATTCAAATTTTTTTAGATGCACCTGTAAAGACGCAGATGCAGATGCTGGAAATTCCCCTATTCTGTTTAGTGGGTAGATTTTGTACTATTCTGAGTGGACAGAGCGATCGATAGATCCTCCAAGCAATAACAAATACATTTGCCAAGTAATCGGATAGGTTGTACAGGGAGCCACAGAAGATGGACTGTGGAAGGAGAACAAATGACCACAAGAAAAAAAGAAAGAAAACTGTTTACACACAAACCATTACAGCCAGATCAAATAGTTAGCCTTTCCAAATTTCTCAAACATTATGACAACCCATATGAGATAATGAGGAACAACTACAAGAATATGCTGATGTATATTCATGCTCCTTTAAGAACATGTTAATGATGCTAAAACTTGTTTTGACAAAAGGCAAGTGCAGGCAAGCGCAAATTGAGTAAGTAGCTGGAAGCCATGCACACTGTTGAAGTTGAGAAGAACATTCAGAAAGGTGATTTCAGGTAAGCTAGTGACATCAGGAAATATAATAAAGGGGCTAAAATATATTTTTCATTAGTTGTAGAAAAAAGTTGTAGTTTTTAAACAGAACATAAATTTATGTGCCCTAACGTCGCATTTTACTGCGCTTGAGCTCTGCCCATACAGGTGTACATCCTGACATGCATATGACTTGTGATCAGTGTCACTTTGATCAGTGTTAATGTCCAACAGAGACCGAAGTTTGCCATGACTGCCCCCTAATCACTTGTGCAGAAGACTCTCCTTTGCAACCACACAATAAGAGTGTGACCACAAAGACAGATAATCTTACCATAATTGTGCCAAGGCCTGTTTATATGCACACTGGGGTTTAAGCGGTATCTTACAATTCATTTGCACGATTCTTTGTGGCCTTCAGAAGTAGGGCTGGATGACATGAGGAAAGAGTCACTTTTTTTTTTTCATATACAATATCAATATTCATCACGATATTTATTAGCCAGTAATCGGAAAGGAAGTGCTTTGCACATACTTGTTAAACATTGTTCACAATTAAACTCCACAGAGTGTCACCTTTTAATTTAGGGCCCCATGAAATAATCCCCCCCCCCCCCCTAAATCCTGTATTTTTTTGCTTGATTGCTTTTTTTTTTTTCATTCAATTATTCATTCATTCCAGATTCTGTGTTTTATGATTTAATACATATTTATCATTAAAATATAACAATTCATTTACAACAAAATTTTCAAAAGTTTTAATCAAATAAGACAATGCACAACATCAAGGCATTTAACCCTCTACCGCACGCATTATGATAGACCTATAAAAAAAAATATTTGACTCTTTTTCTTTTCTTGGAATGGCTTAACTTGAAGTGCTGTAAAAAAAAAAAAATGGGGAAAAAAAAAAATATTTTAAGGTACTTTATGATTTGTTGCCATACGGCAACAACGTACAACAGTGGATCTAACTTAGAATAAGTGTAAGTTTACTTATAGTTAATATTTTTCCTCAGAAATGTTTGTGGTGATTCAACTGGTGTTCTAATAAGCTTTAACACTGTACTTATAAACTTATACATACTTTCCAACATCTTCTGCTTTTATTTATTTCATTCTTTTTAGCTGAATGCTTTATATTCTTTGAATTTCAATACATTTTTCATGAATATTTCTTAAATTTCAAATTTATACAGTTAAAACAAATCTAATACTGTATATCATGTATCATAAAACACTGACATAAAACCAAAAACACTGCAGTTCATGAAAATTCAACATTACGCAATCTTATGAGAGGAAGACTATGAACTTGAGGCTGAGCTTACATTTGATTGATTTACCAAAAACTAATTTCATAAAAACTTTTTTGAGTAGTGAATATGTCATTATAACTTATCTGAGGTGATCTTTATGATTTTTTTGTGCATGTGACACGGGCTGGTCCTTGTTTTTTACTGACGTTTTAGTTCGATTTCAGTAACTACTGACAAGAGACGGCAGTCTATCAGAAATCGCTCCACAGAAAAAAACTGCATGTCATGTGACTTAACCAAGGCACATCATTGGCTAAACAAAGTTCTTCTCTTTCCAACAAAAAAAAAAACCAAGAATGTTCTCTTAAAGACACAGTGGCAAGGAAATGAACACAAAGTGTATGTTGCCAAATGGCAACACCATGCGGTAGAGGGCTAAAATTATATAAAAACAATTAAATTAAAACATGGATGAAAAAAATATATTGGCCGTACGCTATTCCTAATATTATAATTATTACTTTTTCAGTATACAACAGCAATTTATTTAATAATTTCTTCACATTAAACCACACTTGTGTCAACACTTTGTGGTCAAGATTGTTAATTTCAGTGTGGATTTGATGCTTTTCTCAAATGAAATGGTGTAAATCTGATGAAGTGACTTTCAGGGCAGCTCTGGAGATGAAGTTTGAGAGTTCATGTCCTCAGATACTGAAAACACCATTACCATCCTGTGTGTTTGAGTTTGTGTAGTAAACTAAACCAAATTCCCTTTAAAAGGAGAGTCTGTTCCCTGATGGTCATATTTGAAACGGCTCAATTTCAGGCATCCAAGACCAAGACCTATCTACCTGAATGGGGAAATCCTAAAATCTAAATATACTGCTTGCTAAACTCATATTTAAATCATGCTCCATAAAAGCAACAAACTCTGACATCTGACAAAAACTGCCACAAAAATGCTGCTTCTTATGCTCAAGTAGCGCTAAAAAAAAAAAAAACATTTATTTCAGGCTTGTCCAGCCAATGGGCATCTGTAGTCCTAAGCATGCCTCTCAGGACACTGAGTGATTCTTGAGCTTATCATCGTATTGACATACACTTTAATCTTGATCTCAATATGATATTGTTTATCGCCCAGCCCTATTCAGAAGTTATCACTCCTGGGGTCCGTTCTTCGTATGTCACTAGCTCAGTTAGCTGGATTTGACTGTTGATGATTTCGCTTGATCTTGGATTGGTTGGTTCTTCAAAGCTCATCCAGGAGTTGCTGTCACAGCAACAGGTCCATAAGCTTAAATCTGCTCGCGAGCAGGCTTATTTCATGTAAACAGGATCAGATTGCATATTTTAAAGCAGAATTGATGCTTAACATTTGTCCCAGCCACTGCTACTTTATTAGAAGAGTACCCTACTGATCCAGGGACAGTAATTTAAATTAAATAATTTAAAAGTTAATTGAAAAATAATATTATAATGTTGTGTAGTCTATAATACTATAGGCATATCCAGTTTTACTCATTGAAATATTTATTCACGATAAACTAATTACTTTATAATTGTACTGGAGTCTTACACACATGCTATACAGTTAATATGAAGGGTGCATTCATTTGAGTGGTGACAGCTATTATGGGAGTGGCTTGATGGAGCGCAGGAGATGCAGATAACATGATCTTGTCCCTTAAGAAACTATAAATAGTGCTGGCATGTAACAAATCTGCTTCAAAAGATAGAAAAATTAAATCAATTCCCAATTACTACATTAAAATAAAATTGTAAATCCTGTATCATCTCAGATGTATTAAAGGGGTGAATCGGATGCTAAATGCACTTTTACATGTTGTTTGAACATAAATGTGTGCTGGCAGTGTGTGTACACATCTATGATAAAGTGTTTTTTTATTTAATCCCTAAAAATAATATCCCCTTTTTCAAATCAGGCCATTCTCAGTTTCTTGTCTGTGCGACGTCACACGGACAAAGGTTGCTTCCACGATAGTTGATTGACATGGCCATCTTACGTTAGACCCGCCCCGAGTGAGCTGTAACAGTCCGACCGCCACTGTTTTGACGCCGGAGCAGAGACGTAGACAAGAATGTCTCCATAGTGATTGAGGTGTTTTGTTGTTGGATGTAATAATGAATATAGCAGTTGTCATTTACCCCCGACATCTGAGCTGGTGAAGACGCAGGGGATTACTTTTGTTTGTGAAGGGAATGCACCCCTGATCTACCTAAATGTGTTTATGTTCACGCGAATCATTCGTGATCCAGTTTCACTTACAGCAGAAGTGAGTATAAGGGGTTTTTCTATGAATCTTTGCAATTGATATTCCTGATAACATGCTAGTTAACAAGTTTCATGGCTAAAGTAAACAGTCTCTCAGAGCATGGCTCGTCACCCCACAGAAGAGAGGGGCGGGGTGAGCAGAGCTCATTAGCATTTAAAGCAACATTAAATGCTAAACTCATTAGCATTTTTAGCATTTAAAAGGGTTTGATTTCTGCAGAGCTGATTTTGACAGGGTAAAAAGGGTGTTTTATACACTACCATTGAGAAATTTTAACCAAAGTATGTTATAGGCTTTTCATTAACACCCTAAAGAATCACATCAACTTGTGGAAAATGGGCATCCAATGACCCCTTTAAGCGAGGTACGAGGAACGGGCCCCTGGATGGAGGTCTTGTAAAGTCAGCTTGTTACATCTGTGTATATTTCTGAGTGTTACAAAATGTGTATATTTCTGAGTGTGTCTGTGCAGGAGAAGGTGTGGTCTGCATCCATCCTGATTGGAGATCTGGAGATCCTGATTGGCTGCCTTTTAATTGATCTAGTTCCGGTTCCAGTGAAAAGGACCTCCTCAAGCATTCTAGGAGGCCGAATGTGGGCCATTTGTTTTACTTTGATTTGATTTGGTTTCTTTTTGATGTTATGTGGGCGCTTTGAGAAATTGGCTTTTGTTCTAATTACCTTCTAATTATATTTGTTAATATTTAGTTTAAGGGAAGTAGGGAGTGTGACGCCATTTCTTTTATATATATATTGTTTGTTCTATGTTTTGAGTTAAGGGAGTTAGGGAAGTTGTGTTGTATATTTTTCTTTTGTGTTTTATTTTGGTTAGGGAATTTAGGATTTATTTAAACTAGTTGTTGGGTTTGTTATTTTGGCCTTGTCCACTCCTGAATTTGTCCCCTTTATTATTGGTTTTGTACTTCTTATAAATTTGTTAATAAATGCACTTTTTGTTTAATGCTATATTGGGAGTGAGTGCACATTTCATTTATGTTATCGCCGACCCTAGACGATCGTAGCAAGCTACTAAAGCAACAAAGTGGCAAATAAGAAATAAAACCATTTTAAAAACTCTTACTTGGTCCCATTTTCTGGTAGGATTCAGTCTCCTCTTTGAGGTCTTCTACTGGTATCACATGATCATATGGATCTGGACAACACAACAACAAGAGGATGCAAGATTAGTGAAGGTAAGGTAGCCTATTTAGTTGGAGTCTCAATTTTGTACTCAACACCTCTGGAGACAACATAAAACCACTGGTTCTCCCAGTGTGGGTCTTAATAATGATTTCATGTCAGTGGTGTTAGCAATGTTAAAAAAACTAGTATTTGGTCTTTACAAATAGCGTAAGAGTATTTACAATGAAGAAGTGAAGGGTGAGATAATGCTTTTATAATGTATCAATATCTCCTCAAACACCATCTTAGAAATTCATCTTTCATGAAAATGTCACCAGTTTTATTGCTGCTGGAGTTACAACCCATGCTTCATTTGTGAAATAAAATAATAAAAGAACAAGCGTCAAGTTGTCCTTTATGATTAGAAATAAATGTCAGGATGTTTATACATATTTATCATCAGCTTTTATGGGGAAAATCTTTTGCAGAATCAAGATCAAGCAAATTGCCAGCGTTTTTTATTTATTTATTTATTTTAAATCACTGTTCATTAGGAAGGTTTTGGTCAAAGTTCTATTTACAATATATAAACATAGCTTACCTCATATTTTCCCCTTTAAATCGAAGCATTGTTTGAACAGTCTTGGCAGTCTGAACATAATATTTCTAATGTTTTAATATTTTATCTAGTACACATTTAGTTTAACACAAAAAAAAAAAAAAAAAAGGAAAGGGAGACCTATTCGTAATTTCCTATTTGTGGAAAGTACCTTGAAACATTATAAAGTGATTTAAATGAAGGCTTTTGATTAATTGAACATCAGCCATACGTTTTCTGACAAAAAACAAAACAAAAAAAAACAGTTTGGATATTACAAATCAAGTGAATAAGCAGCCTCACCATCAACTGCATGGAGGTCTCGGTGCTCCTGAAAACAGCTGTAGTACTTGTATTTCTTCCCACATACGTCACATGTATAGCGGAAAGAACCTAGATTAGAAAACAAAGACTTGTATGAACAGAAACTTAAGATATCATTATGTGATGGGATGTTGGGAAGAACTCTGGTCAGCTTTACCCACTTAATTTAGAAAATTCCAGGACAATTATACAAAAAAATCTGTCCCATGAATAAATGCTACTCACTATTGATTCCCAGAGATGCTCCTTCTCCAGAAGCAGCAGCCTCAGTCTCTGAACAGCAAGAAACCACACAAAATACACACAAATATATAAACTGGTCATGAAAATCATCAAATTTGATGATTTTGGTTAGAATTTGGATTTCAGTTCAATGATTTCATTTCAGTTCAGCACTTTTAAGGAAGCATTCATCACCCAATAATTATTACACTTCCATTCAAATGTTTTTGAAAATATATTTTGATGTTATTGAAAGAAATTCATGCTTCTGTTAACAAATGTAACAACCAAAAAGCATAACATTGTACTGTAAATCACTGTTTTTTGTTTGTACTCTTGTAATTTGTTTCAATCTATGAGGGCATTTAGTACAATTGCACTTTATAGTACATTTTGATGTCAAATTTGTATCAATGAGACTGAGATGCTGCTACCCTTTAGGTAGAGAACATCCCTGATACCAGTAAATACAAAGAAAGGGTTCAAATTGGCAGAATGTCTGTAAGGTCTGTGAAAAGCACTTTACAAGCTAATAACACCAAGGAGATGTGCTGCAGAAAGCATGAGATGAAATAACCAAAAATCTTAAAATGTTACATTGCATTTGCTGTTAAATTATGCACATGGAAATTTTGCACTCTGATGAACAGATAGTCTAAATTGTACAGCATTTTTATGAAAGAGAAACAGGCATTTATAAATGTCTTCAAAGTCATTTTTGAACAATTAAATGCATTCTAACAGAATAAAATTATTAATTATTAATTGGAATAGTTGTGTATACACAAGTGGTCAGAATTGTTGGTACCCTTGGTAAATATGATCAAAGAAGGCTATGAAAATAAATGTGCATTTTTAATACTTTTGATTTTTTTTTTTTTTTTTTTTTTTTAAATCATAAAAAAAAAAAAAAAAACTAAGCTTTCATTGAAGAATAAGAATTTAAAATGGGGGAAATATCACTATGAAATAAATGTTTTGGTTTTTTTTCTCTCTCAAAGACATGTTGGACACAATTATTGGTACCCCTAGAAATTCTTATGCGTAAAATATATCTGAAATATATTCCCATTCATATTCACAATTTTGAGCACACCAGCGTGAACTAAAATTCTGGAAGTAAACTTCCAGAACTTCCAGAAGTAAACTTCCAGAATTTTAAAAGACGATATCTCTGTTTGCATTGAAGTTTCAGCGCTGCAACTTTGCAGATGTTGTTTATGCTCAAACAGCAACATTACACACTAACTAACGTTAAAAAAGTGAAATTGCAATAAACCACCCCTTTAAGAAAAGAGCTAGAGCAGTGAAAATTCCCGTTTCCGCCATCAGGGCAATAATTAAGAATTTCCAATTAACATAAAATGTTACGAAACTGCCTGGAAGAGGACGTGTGTCTATATTGTCCTAATGCACAGAGAGAAGGAGAGTTTGAGTGGCTAAAGACTCTCCAAGGATCACAGCTGGAGAATTGCAGAAACAGGTAAAGTTTTGGAGTCAGAAAACCTTAAAATTATCAAACAGCACCTACATCAGCACATGTTGTTTGGGAGGGTTTCAAGAAAAATTCTCCTAGCTCATCCAAAAACAATCTCCAGCATATTCAGTTATCAGACACGACTGGAACTTCAATTGGGACTGGCTTCTGTGGTCAGATGAATCTAAAAATGTAGCTTTTTAGCAGCAAACACTCAAGATGGGTTTGGTGAACACAGGGATAAAAGGTACCCCATGTGTACAATGAAATATACTACTGTATTTTTAATGTTATGGGCCTATATTTCTGCTGGAGGTCCTGGACATATTGTTTAGACACATGGCATCATGGATTCTATCAAATACCAACAGATAAAAAAAACAAACAAAAAATAAAAAAAAATAAAAAAACTGATTGACACTTTGATCTTCCAACCGGACAATAATCCAAAAACAAACCTTAAAAACAACACAAAAATAGGTCACTGAGCACAAAACCAAGCTGCTATGGCCGTCCCAGTCCTCTGACCTGAACCCTATAGAAAATGCGTGGGGTGAACTGAAGAGAAGAAGCACCAACATGGAGCTGTGAATCTAAAGGGTCTGGAGTGATTCTGGATGAAGGAATGGTCTCTGATCTCGTCAGGTGTTCTCTAACCTCATCATGCATTATAGGAGAAAACTCCTATACTATTTTGGCAAATGGAGGTTTCAAAAAGTATTGAACAAAAGGGTACCGTTAATTGTGTCCAATGTGTATTAGAGAAAAACATTTATTTCATGATTATATCCCCCCCCCCCACCGCCCCATTTTAAATTCTTATTCTCCAATGAAAGGTTAGATTTTTGTGAATTTTTTTAAATAATAGATCAAAAGGATTAACAATGCAGATTTATTTCCACAGCCTTCTTTGATCATATTTACCAAGGGTACCAACAATTCTGACCACGTGTGTATGCTTTGCATGATATATCAGTTATTGTTTCAGAACACTAATTTGAATGTCTGTCTATCTATCTATCTATCTATCTATCTATCTATCTATCTATCTATCTATCTGTTTTATTTTTTATTTTTTCAACAAATGCTCAGTGCTCAACCTTCAGAAATTGTAAACTGAAATGTAATATGCTGGAGATCAAACTACAGTCGTGGCCAAAAGTTTTGAGAATGTCATAAATATTAATTTTCACAAAGTCTGCTGCTTCAGTGTTTTGAGATCTTTTTGTCAGATGTTACTATGGTATACTGAAGTAAAATTACAAGCATTTCATAAGTGCCAATGGCTTTCATTGACAATTACATTAAGTTTAAGCAAAGACTCAATATTTGCAGTGTTGACCCTTCTTTTTCAAGACCTCTGCAATTCGTCCTGGCATGCTGTCAATCAACTACTGGGCTACATCCTGACTGATGGCAGCCCATTCTTACATAATCAATGCTGGGAGTTTGTCAGAATTTGTGGGTTTTTGTTTGTCCACCCGCCTCTTGAGGATTGACTGCAAGTTCTCAATGGGATTAAGTTCTGGGGAGTTTCCTGGTCATGGACCCAAAATTTCAATGTTTTGTTCCCCAGGCCACTTACTTATCACTTTTGCCTTATGGCAAGGTGCTCCATCATGCTGGAAAAGGCATTGTTCATCACCAAACTGTTCTTGGATGGTTGGGAGAAGTTGCTCTCGGAGGATGTTTTTGTGTCATTCTCAAAACTTTGGTCTCCTAAAGTTGATTCAGCTGTGGGATCAGGGCACCTCCAGTGCAGAGCTTGCTCAGGAATGGCAGCGGGCAGGTGTGAGTGCATCTGCACGCACAGTGAGGCCAAGACTTTTGGAGGATGGCCTGGTGTCAAGAAGGCCAGCAAAGAAGCCACTTCTCTCCAGGAAAAACATCAGGGAAAGACTGATATTCTGCAAAAGGGGCAGAGATTGCACTGCTGAGGACTGGGGTGAAATCATTTTCTCTGATTAATTCCCTTTCCGATTGTTTGGGGCATCTGGAAAAAGGCTTGTCAGGAGAAGAAAAGGTGAGCGCTACCATCAGTCCTGTGTCATGTCAACAGTAAAGCATCCTGAGACCATTCATGTGTGGGGTTGCTTCTCATCCAAAGGAGTGGGCTCACTCACAATTCTGCCCAAAAACACAGCCATGAATAAAGAATGGTACCAAAACACCCTCCAACAGCAACTTCTTCCAACAATCCAACAACAGTTTGGTGAAGAACAATGCATTTTCCAGCACGATGGAGCACCGTGCCATAAGGCAAAAGTGGCTCGGGGACCAGAACATTGAAATTTTGGGTCCATGGCCTGGAAACTCCCATTGGAAACTCCCTTAATCCCATTGAGAACTTGTGGTCAATCCTCAAGAGGCAGGTGGACAAACAAAAACCCACTAATTCTGACAAACTCCAAGAAGTGATTATGAAAGAATGGGTTGCTATCAGTCAGGATTTGGCCCAGAAGTTGATTGAAAGCATGCCCAGTCGAATTGCAGAGGTCCTGAAAAAGAACGGCCAACACTGCAAATACTGACTCTTTGTATAAATGTCATGTAATTGCCGATAAAAGCCTTTGAAACGTATGAAGTGCTTGTAATTATATTTCAGTACATCACAGAAACAACTGAAACCAATATCTAAAAGCAGTTTAGCAGCAAACTTTGTGAAAACTAATATTTATGTAATTCTCAAAACTTTTGGCCACGACTGTACATATAATTTGACCCGTTTTATTGTATTTTAATTTAATATGAGTTTTCATTTGATTACTACAAATATAAATTTGCAATTTATGTCAATATATATATATATATATATATATATATATATATATATATATGTAAAATCATTAACATCAGCATTCACAATTTAAGAAAAAGAAAATTTATTGATTCAGGAAGTAATTAAACTCGTTTTCTGAAATGTGGAGAAAAGTACAGTGGCAACAGTGTAATATTTTAGTTTTAGTAATGGGTGACCAATTTGTATACTATTTAAGGAAAGTGCCTTGAGCCTTAGAACATAAGGATTCGTTAACTGACTCATAAGAGTCATTTGTTTCTGAATCTGATGTTTGGTGTTACATTTAACCAGACCAAGGTTATTTTCGTAAACAAACTAAAACTAAAACGATTGATGAAAAAACTATTTCGTAAACTGAAATAAAAATGTCAAACCATTTGAAAAACTATAACGAAACGAAACTAACAACAGTTATTGAAAAACTAACTTAAAGTAATAATTAACAAAAATAAATAGTTTATTACGTTCTCACCCCTTGTCAGAAAAAAACATATGAGCTGTGTGACAGTTTAGGGAAATACCTGTAAATGGTAGGGCTGGGCGGTATATCGAGTTTTTACGATATATCGATATATTCATTATAAGCGATACGATATAACGCAATACCGTTTATATCGATATAACATTACAGTTTGAAACTAGCGCGTCTGAAAAATATAGCGGAGGACACAGACTGAGCTGCTTCGAATAAAGTGCATAATACAATTTGTTCAAGACGTGATAAACGAATGAATGGGCTTTAAAATGAAGGGCTTTAAAAAAAAAACTCGTAAGATATAGAAGCCTATCGTTTTGTTTCAGTTTAAAACGGCTCTGATAGAAAGGCTGTGTGTGCCGCTGACAGAGACTCGCGCTGTTTAATGTGTTTGAGATGTGCTGTTTTCCTAAATGCATAACTTACATTTCACAGGTATATTATTCATCTGTAAATGTTAGAAAGCCATGGAAATATTTCCATTTTGCTGTCAGAAGTGCATGAGCTTTTGCTTTGCGATTCTCCGCTAAACTTCACAGACTTCATTGAACGAGCGCCGCTGCGCGCATGCGCGCCAACCAGACAGAGCGCAATGTAATAGGAGCGCAATAATTCTGACTAAAATATACATTCTGCTGAAATATGTGTGGTTAATAAACGATAAATGTGACATATGTAGAATTTTAAAACTACAAGTAAGTGTGTTTGTATGATAGCACTAACTGTAAAGTGACTGTAATGGGGTAATCAAAACCTTTTTACTCAATTAGTCTGTACTTTTTTTTATCATTTTCATTTTTAGTTTAGTAAATTTAACTTCTAATTATTTTTGGTTTTAGACTGCAATGTTACAATGTAATGTGATTTTAACCATTTTTTAACTTAATATATGCCTATGGTTACACTACATTACATGGTTACAAAAGCGTAGAAAATACCAAGATACATACGGTATAGCCTAACGCAAATCAGTCAAAGAATACCGAGATATGAATTTTTGCTCATATTGCCCAGCCCTAGTAAATGGCACAAACTATCATTGAATTTCATTAGTCCCAGTTATGATATATGCGCGGCTGTTCATGGAAAAGTGAGCAAGACACAACTGTTCCAATATCATGATTATGGTTAAATAAGAAAAAGACAACCAAATCTGGCTACATTTATTTTCATATTAAATATCTCACACCATTAGATATTACTAGGGGTGTAACGATATGTCCTGGTCACGATACGGTACGTATCTCGATACTGGGTTCACGATACGATACGTATCACGATATTTTGAACAAAATTAAAAAAAATTAAACAAATTCAAATAACAGATTTATTTCAAAAACATTAACAAATTTCAATAACTTTCTTTGTTGTGCATACAAGATCACATTTCAAGGTCTAATAACAACCTTCTGTATTCAAATTAACAACTGAATAGGTCTGTCTGTCTGTCACTGAAAAAAATTGTTACATTTAACATGAACTTAGAATTAAGAAGCGTCAGACAGTAAAACTTCTTAAAGCAGTAAAAAAATAATAATAAATAAATAATAATAATAAAATAAATGTTCTGTTCAAGAAAGTGCAGTATGGTGTGCCCTTTCAAGCTTGTATACTCTTGTATAGTCCAGTGTGTGACTCAAAAAGCGGGCGAGTCTGAAGCATGAAACTTTTCATTTCCCACTCCGTGGTAATAACACGCGCAGTGACTGTAATATAACTCTGACAAGCCCGCGAAGCAGAGTCCTGCACGCGGGCGGGTACCCGACGGGTGAACCGCAAAAATTGACGTAACGGGTGTCGGGTGCGGTGCGGGTGCGGGTCGGACTGGTGACAAGCACGGGCGGGTTGCGGG
Organism: Acrossocheilus fasciatus; assembly: GCA_036784905.1. NCBI lineage: Eukaryota > Metazoa > Chordata > Actinopteri > Cypriniformes > Cyprinidae > Acrossocheilus > Acrossocheilus fasciatus. The sequence goes on along the minus strand of CM071942.1, from coordinate 35,010,926 downwards.
TACAATTATAACCAGGACTATTTCGACTTTATCCAGTACACGCTGACAGGCAGCTCCTTTCAAATTGTCCCGTGCTTGTGTTCGCGCGCTCTGTCTGAAGACCTGGCTTCTACAGCGGGATTTGCAAACACTGAGCACTGTAGCCAATTGACAGCTGTATTGACATTGATTGACAGCTGTAGGTCTAGTGATTATATTAAAGGGAGCGCTCTTTGCTCACTTTTCTGTAGTTAATCTATTCACATTTTGAATAAAAGCTTTAGTCCGCAATAGTTTTATATTGTTTACATGTTGAATGGTGCTTTCTCTCTCTCTGTTAACTTGTTGGGCTGCGTGTGTTAAATGTTATTATTAAATGTATTATTATTTATTATTAAAATATTATCGCATTAACTCAGAATGACTTGTTAATTGCTTGTTACATTAAAAATAAAATAAAGGTGTTTTGTCTGCCTTATGTAGATTTAATGCGGGTGCGGTTCGGGTCGCGGCATTTATGCCAAACGGGTCGGGTTCGGAATTAAATTAGTGTTGCTGTCAGATAACGGGTCGGGTAACTTATTCGGTTAACTACTGCGGGTGAGGGTTTATCAAACAGGACCCATGAAGGACTCTGCCGCGAAGTCCACCAGTCAGTTGTCATGTTTTTTTTTTACCGTCGTCCTGTCGCGTGACCGGAAAACCAAAATGCTGCCAGACGTCGGACTTATAAGATGACGGGGCATCTCCAAATTCAGTTTCAGCCGAACTCATGTTGCCCTACTAATGTTCAGTTCAAGCGATTTCTGCAACTGCGCTGAAAGCACACGCGACGCTGTTGCAGAGTAGGTCACGTCGGCAGCTCAACCAATAGGATTTGACTGTCGTCATATCGTAAAAGTATCGCCACCACTCAACAATACATATCGTAACATTTTTGCATCACGAAATATCGTACTGTGATATATCGTTACACCCCTAGATATTACATTAAGCACAACTTGTATAGATTTATTTAGTAAAAAGGCTTGACTGCTTCCTTTGGTGTATATTTGTACACTTTTACCATCTATCAATCTCAGCATGCATTAATTTTGTGTCTCTAAACGTTTGGCTCACTAATGCCGAGTTCACACTGCATGATTTTAGCCCGATTTTTCACTCGCCGACAGGTTTTGATAAATCGCCGACAAATGCCCGACATCGGAGGCAAATCGGAGCTCGTTCACGCGAGTGACAATCGCGCAGTGTGAATTATCAAAGACGCGATATGAGGGAATCGCCGACACGTCGCCGACATCCGCAAAATATTTGGCATGCTAAATATCTGGAGCTGTCGGCGATTCACAATCCTGCTGTGTGCAATGATTTCTGACTGAAAACTACATCGCGATGACCTTCAGCCAATGAGAGACAAAGATACAGGGCAGAGGGAAGTTCAGTGAGGAGTTAAGGACCATATCAGTATTTTAATATGTACAATTATATCACACAGAAACGAGCACAAATGCTTGACCAGCCGCAACATCAGCTTAACAGTTACTGCACAATTATTATTTACCACTCTTTGCAGAACACAATCCCTGGTCCCTGCATCTCCCTCCTGTATAATCTGTTTTTCTTTTTGTAGCTGAAATCAGCACACAGACAATTTGCTGGCTATATTTTTTTTAGATTTCCAGTCTCGCTCAAGAACAGCGATTTCCTTATCACTTCTCGCGTGGGTTTTGTTGTGAAACGTAGTTTGCGGATCAGACAGAGTTGTCGGCGATTCTTCCTATTGTGAAATCGTGCAATGTGAAAGCCCCTGTCGCCGATCCATCGTTCAATGTGAACACAGCAGCGACTGAATGCTACCCCAGATAGTCACGCATTATGAAAACAACAGCGATCCGACGAGTTTGAAAATCGTGCAGTGTGAACTCGGCATAAGGTTGAATTATGCTTGTCTTTCTTTGGCCTTTGCTCTGGAAGTGCTCTGTTGATTCTGCTAAACTTTAATTAAAACTGAAACTAAACTATATAAAAACTAAATAAAAATGTGTTGACAAAATAAAAACTAAATTAAAACTAACAAAAATATGAATGAAACCAATAAAAACTAAACTGAATTGTATAGCAAATTTGAAAACTATATTAAAATAAAACAAATTTTCAAATTCAAAACTGTAATAACTTTGAACCAGACAAGACAAATGATATGGAAAGGCGTATTTGCCTTCATATTATTTCAAAGTGCCCTGTCACAATGCAGCTAAATCAACTTTATTCGCAGTTGTGAATATGAACTGGTTCATGACTCTCAACCCTACAAATATTACAATCAACCCATCCAGATTCATTAGTTCAAGAGCAGGACACACCTGTGTGAGCTCGGACGTGCGTCTGAAAGCAGTTGTAGTACTTGTACTTTTTTCCACATACTCCACAAATGTAAGAACCTGTAAGAGAGAACAATAATTACATCTTCAGGCAGGTAAAATGCATACATTGTTTACTATATGAAGTCATGGTAACTATTTATCAAACAATATATCTGCCAGTGTGATGATAAACGGCAAATATTGGCCTTGGCAATGAGTTTTTGGTGGCAGTGAAAACATTAATATCTCAGAAAAATATATATATATATTTTTTTTTTTTGGGGGGGGGGGGTATGAATAGCACTTACTGACAAACATAAAACAGTAGATGAGGTAATAAAGCAGGCAAAAAATACCTCTTGTCTGTAAAAAGATAAGTTTAACACTGAATGAATAAAATGATTACCAATAATAATAATAAAATAAATAAAATAAAATAAAATAAAAACATTAATTGAATCAAGTTATATAAATATAAATATAGCTGGGTACAAAAGGATACAAAAATAAAATAAAATAATAATAAAAAAAATTGACAATGTTTTCACAAGTTATTAGCCTTTTTGCAAAAATCCTTATATCTCAGGAACACTAGGTGGTGCCGTGTTCAAATTTCTCAGGTAGTTGTGGGACATGTTGTCGATTTTTCAATTTTTGTGCTTTAGTCAAATTAGTCAAAAGATATTGCAATTTATGACAAATTTCAAAATGGTGGCCTGATGGTTCATCCAAAATCGGAATCCACAGATTTAGCATGATGCAAAGAATCCATAGACTTCACAATTTTCTGGCAAACTGTTCAAAACGGTGCAAAAATGACTCATTCTTAGTTATTTTTTTGCTAATGTGTGTTGCTAGTGTGACTGATTGTAATGAATGCGTTGATGTGGTTAGAAAACATCTAGAATAACAGTACAATGTACAGTCATGGCCAAAAATATTGGCACCCTTGGTAAATATGATCAAAGGCGGCTGTAAAAATGTATCTATTGTTAATCCTTTTTATCTTTTTTTTTTAAAATCACAAAAATCTACCCTTTCATTGGATAATAATAATTTAAAATGGGGGGAAATATCATTATGAAATAAATGTTTTTCTCAAATACACGTTGGACAATTATTGGCACCCCTACAAATTCTTATGAGTAAAATATCTCTGAAGTACATTCCCATTCATTCACAATTTTGAGTGAATGGTGATTATGAACATAAAATTATCTAGCCATGGCTTCCTGTTTCACAGAAATATAAATAGGAGGGAAAACAAAGCCCAAATTCCCTTAATCATCCATCACAATGAGAAAAACCAAAGAATATATTCCTGATGTGCAGCAAAAGATAATTGAGCTTCACAAATTAGTGAAGCGGCTTTAAGAAAAGAGCTAGAGCAGTGAAAATTCCCATTTGCACCATCAGGGCAATAATTAAGAATTTCCAATCAACATAAAATGTTACGAAACTGCCTGGAAGAGGACGTGTGTCTATATCGTCCTAATGCAAGGTGAGAAGAAGAGTTTGAGTGGCTAAAGACTCCCCAAGGACCACAGCTGGGTCAGAAAACCTTAAAACAAAAAAAAAATAAATAAATATTGTCAATCACCACATGCTGTTTGGGAGGGTTTCAAGAAAAATTCTCCTAGCTCATCCAAAAACAATCTCCAGCATATTCAGTTATCAGACACGACTGGAACTTCAAATGTGACTGGCTTCTATGGTCAGATGAATCTAAAAGAAATGAGCTTTTTAGCAGTAAACACTCAAGATGGGTTTGGTGAACACAGGGATAAAAAGTACCTCATGTGTACAATGAAATATACTGCTGTATATTTAATGTTGTGGGCCTATATTTCTGCTGGAGGTCCTGGGCATCTTGTTTAGATACATGGCATCATGGATTCTATCAAATACCAACAGATTAAAAAAAAAAGTGAACTGAAGAGAAGAAGCATCAACATGGAGCTGGGAATCTAAAGGGTCTGGAGTGATTCTGGATAAAAGAATGGTCTCTGATCTCTTGTCAGGTGTTCTCTAACCTCATCAGGCATTATAGGAGAACATTTAGAGCTGTTAAACTGGCAAATGGAGGTTTCAAAAAGTATTGAATAAAAGGGTGCTTTTAATTGTGGCCAATGTGCATTAGAGAAAAACATTTATTTCATAATGATGCCCCCCCCCCCCATTTTAAATTCTTATTATCCAACGAAAGGTTAGATTTCTGTGAATATTTTAAATAAAAGATCAAAAGGATTAACAATGCATATTAATTTTCACAGCCTTCTTTGATCATATTTACCAAGGGTGCCGATATTTTTGGCCATGACTGTTGTATTTCACAGTATTCAGTGAGCAAGCCTTGTTTTTATTTTACACCTAAACTACAAGTCAGAAAAAATTACTATTTTTACTATTATTTTTTAAAATGTTAAGTCTCTTTTAAAATAAGTCTCTTCTCATCAAGACTATTTTGTAATTTACTGAAAATTCAACTTTGATCACAGAACATAAAATAAATACATTTTACAACGCATTAACCCTTTAAGGCATTTTTTGAGATGTTTTTTTCTCTGTAGTCATAATTATGAGAATGTATCTCATTTTTATGACTTACAGAATTCAATTTTTTTCTCAAAGTGGCAGGAATGGGCTTCCATACAAAAGTAATGGCTCATAACTCCAAAATGAGAGTCAAATGGTAAGTATCATTTGACAGAAAACCTTTTAGATTTTTAGAAAATAGATTTGCATTGCATTTGGACATTTTCCTGCTGAGAAATTCTTGATAAGACGCAAAAAAAAGTGTGCTCAAGGGAAATTTCTCTTATCTTTCTTATTTTACATGCAATATCTCAGGAAGGAAATAACGTAGGAGGAAAATTCCCCTTCATGTGAGTTGCATCTAAATCAAATTTTGTGGCGATAGCATAAAATAATCAAAAGTTATAGCATTTGGAACCAAGGCAGCCTTTTTTTTTTTTTTAGCCCTTGACACCCAGAAGGCATAGAATTGTTTTTTTCTGAGTGACATACACAAAAGTATTGACTCATAACACCAAAACTGCAGCAAGAATAGTCAAATGGTAGGTATCATTTGATAAATTGCATTTGACAAATTGCAGAAAATGACAACTGGTCAAAATAACAAAAGATGCAGTGTTTTAAAAATAATGCAAAGAAAACAAGTTCATATTAGAGATTGGCAAATGGCAATTTTCTTGGCCAATTCAAATATCCAATTTTTTTTTTCTTCAAGTGACCTGCCAATACTGATTTTTGCCAATTCTGTTAAATAAATAAATAAATAAATAAATAAATACATTTGTTATAATTCCATAAGGAATATCTTTAAATCTAAGTGACAGATCATAGTGAGTTCAGGCACTTTTTAATTGGGATAACCTGCTGAAAGTAATGTAAATGAAAGTAATAATGTAACAAAAACAATTTTCTACAATTTGAGCATGAATAACTTCATGTTTCATGAAGTTGCAAGCTAAAAGTTACAAGTTAAAAGCCCAATACAATTATGCTTCTTGTATTCTACTCTGTGAAACCTTTTAAATGACATCATACCATCTGACATACTACAGTTCACAGTATAACAGTACACTTTGGTTTTAAGGGGTTAAAATAGAAATCAGTCATTATAACTGTAATAATATTTCACAATTTTACTGTTTTTACTGTGTTTATGATCAAATAAATGCAGCCATGGTGAACAGAAGACATTTCGGTCACACTTTATTTTAAGGTCCAATTCTCACTATTAACTAAAATTTTTGCCTCAGACTCTTAATTTGCTGCTTATTAATACATTTACATTTAGTCATAGCAGACGCTTTTATCCAAAGCGACTTACAAATTAGGACAATAGAAGCAATCAAAATAATAGTTAATAGTTATTAAGGTAGTTAAGTGTAGGTATTGGGTAGAATTAAGGATATAGAATATGATCATGCAGAACATGTGCTTTATAATACTAATAAAGAGCCAATATGCTAGTAATGTGCATGCTAATAAGCAACTAGTTAATAGTAGGAACTGGTCCCTGTACTAAAGCGTTACTGAGATTTCTTTCAAAGAAAATAAATAAATAAATAATTCCAAATCGAATAACTAAAAATCAGTAGTGCAAGTGTAGCTTACATACACATACGGTACCCATTAGCATCTCATTACTAAACATGCTTCTGGAGATGTACCTTGTGTTTGAGAGTTACGAGAGCTTCCCAAAACCACACAGATCTCAGCAGGTATGTTGCCGTCACTCGCTTTGCCGTTACTGGCCACAGACTCCACGGGAGACGCCACCTCGGTCTTTACGTTCACTGAGGGAAGCTTCGGGGACGTTGTCGGTACTGCCTGTGTGGCTCCGGCCTCTGTGGGGACCACAGCCGTGTCCTTCGGCTCCTGGCTGGGGTTCGGCACCTCCTGACAACTCATGACTCCAGGTCTGCTCAGCAAGAGTGAAGGAAACTGCACAAAAACAGTAGCGGGATATTAAGCACCCAGAGAGCTAAATATTTGTACATACATTATAAATTAAATATATAATGTGTGTTTGTGTGTGTAAATTTAACATGTGTAAATATATGTAACAAAATGTAGATGTTCAAATCTCCAACAACTGTGCATGTGGGACAATTCATGTCTTGCAAACTATTAGAGAACAATAGGAAGAACGTTAGAGAAAAACTAGAACCAATCAAAACAAATTCAGAAACTCCACACAGCAGCCTAATCTAATTTCATGTTGAATTAAGTAATGCAGAGGAAGTATTTTAAAAGCATACAGTATTTTCCTTCTGTGTGGGAGACATTCATAACAGTGCAGAGATTTATGTTTAGGAGAATAACCACAACTATATGTGCATTACACAGAACTCTCTGCAGAGAAACAAAATCAGCTTGATGCATGCATCTGCAGTCTTATACACACACACATATATACATATATATACATACATATATATATATAGACACACACACACACACAAACATATATACATATACACAGCTATCGAAGCTTTCATTGAAGAATAAGAATTTAAAATGGGGGGAAATATCGTTATGAAATAAAAAATAGAAAAATTCTCAAATACATGTTGGACAGAATTACTGGTACCCCTAGAAATTCTTATGAGTAAAATATATCTGTAATATATTCCCATTCCCATTCACAATTTTGAGCACACCAGCGTGATTATGAACATGAAATGATCCAGCCATGGCTTCCTGTTTCACAGAAATATAAATAGGAGGGTAAACAAAGGCCAAATTCCAAATTAATCATCCATCACAATGAGAATAACCAAAGAACATATTTCTGATGTGCAGAAAAAGATAATTGAGCTTCGCAAATTAGAAAGTGGCTTTAAGAAAAGAGCTAGAGCAGTGAAAATTCCCATTTCCACCATCAGGATAATTAAGAATTTCCAATCAACATAAAATGTTATGAATCTGCCTGGAAGGATGTGTATCTATATCATCCTAATGCACAGAGAGAAGGAGAGTTTGAGTGGCTAAAGACTCTCCAAGGACCACAGCTGGAGAATTGCAGAAAAAGGTTTAGTTTCGGGGTCAGACATCCTTAAAAAAAAAGATCAAACAGCAACTACATCACCACATATTGTTTGGGAGGGTTTCAAGAGAGAGAAAAAAAAAATGCTTTCACCAAAAAACAATCTCAAGCATATTCAGTTATCAGACACGACTGGAACTTCAAATGTGACTGGCTTCTATGGTCAGATGAAACTAAAAAATTAGCTTTTCATCAGCAAACACTCAAGATGGGTTTGGTGAACACAGGGATAAAAGGTACCCCATGTGTACAATGAAATATACTGCTGTATTTTTGATGTTATGGGTCTATATTTCTGCTGGAGGTCCTGGACATCTTGTTTAGACACATGGCATTATGGATTCTATCAAATACCAACAGATAAAAAAAATCAATAAGTGACTGACTCTGAAATAGAAATCTTATAAATGGGACATGTTTGGATCTTCCAACCGTCACAGAGCACAAAACCAAGCTTCTGCTGGTCATTCCAGTCCTCTGACCTGAACCCTATAGAAAATGCGTGAGGTGAACTGAAGAGAAGAAGCACCGTCATGGAGCTGGGAATCTAAAGGGTCTGGAGTGATTCTGGATGAAGGAATGGTCTCTGATCTCTTGTCAGGTGTTCTCCAACCTCATCAGGGATTATAGGAGAAAATTCAGAGCTGTTAAACTGGCAAATGGAGGTTTCAAAAAGTATTGAATAAAAGGGTGCCATTAATTGTGGCCAATGTGTTTTTCTCTAATACATTTATTTCATAATGACCCCCCCATTTTAAATTCTTATTATCCAATGAAAGGTTCGATTTTTGTGATTTTTTTTTTTAAATAAAAGATCAAAAGGATTAACAATGCAGATTAATTTTCACAGCCTTCTTTGATCATATTTACGAAGGGTGCCGATATTTTTTTGGCTCCTGAGGGTTTTTTTTTTCCCCTCTCACAGCAACTTTTTTCCCTCTGTGGGGGGAAAACCAATACCCTCTTCAAAAACTTTTTTCCTCTCTCTTTCCCCTCAAGAGGCAACCAGAGAAGGGGGGGGGGTGGGCTATCTTATCAGTTATCTTGCAGTACCAGTCCAGGCCACCAGGTGTCACTATCATTTGGTACTGCATGCTAATTATTAGCTAGCCATCTAGAGAAAAGTTTTTGGGATAGAAAAGAGAGAAAATCTAAATCCCCCCCCAACACACACACACATGCGCGCGCATACACACACTGTGCTTCAGGGCATCAAAGTTTTCTTTGAGGAGGTAAGAGAGACAGTTCATTCGGCACAAAATAAGGAAAAAAAAAAGAACCATGACAAAACATGAGATTGAGTAATGCATAATCATCACTATTTTTTTCTTACATAACACTCTCCAATAATTTTAACTTGAACTGAAATGCCTAAAACTGAAATACAAAAAAAAAGAAAAGAAAAAGAAAAAACAAAATGAAATAAATATACAGGCTAAAAAAAAAAAAAAAAAAATATATATATATATATATATATATATATATATATATATATATATATATATATATATATATATATATATATATATATATATATATATATATATATATATATATATATATATATATATATATATATATATATATATATATATATATATATATATATATAATAAATAATACTTAAATCACACTGTAATAAATAATAAATAATAATAATAAATAATACTTAAATCACACTGATGAAGAGGGGACAAATTCACGGAGTCGACTCATTACCATGTGATAATAATGTGATAATGCACACCTGTTATGCCTGCAAACGGCTCAGTAAGATAAACAAACTGGTGGAAATTAACAGACTTATGCTGCCTTCACGTGCTATCGGAAATCTCCTATTTCCCATTTATGAAGTCGTGATTAAGAGTGTGTCGTATTCAAGTGCTTTAATGTCGGAAAGAATAAAATGTAGCATCCCATTGGTTGACAATCATATAAACATTCACCGTGCTATACATGCAGTTCGCTGACAATTCTGGAATTTCGGTCAAATACATGCTTATTTCACTGCTTATAAAACATACCATATGCTTCGAATGATCGTTCATATCTAGCCTATAAATACACTACTTTAGCAACAAGACAAAGGGATGTAGTTGTTGTGAGAATAGCATTGACAGCATCAATGGTTGTCCCCTCCACCATGTTTAAACTTTATGACCCTCCCAACTCAGAAACTCTGGTATCAAAATTATTTCCAAATTTCCCAGTAATAAATACGACTCGAGAGGCCAACTTTCACATCCAATTTCCAATTAGGGAACTCTTATTTACGATAATTCCGATAGCACATGAAGGCAGCATAATTACAAAGATATCAGCACTTTCGGTCATGTGCAGATTGAAAATTAACCTGAACTGATCTGTGAGCCCGTGTTGTGCCCAATTCTGACCCCCGTCAGATTATTACCCCTCTAGTATTGGTAGGTTTAGGGTTAGGTGTGGGGGAGGGGTTAGGATTAAGCAATCAGGTAGCGATTTCAACGAGAGGGGGTAATAATTTGGCTGGGGTCGAAAATGGGCACAACACCGGTGATTCAATTAAAGCTGCCGCTCTGTGGCTGTGATCGTCAGTTTTCAGGAATGGATATGCTGACTAATGGACTGTTCATAATAACAGCCAACAAAAACAAATAAAAGGAACATTGTTCTTATTATTATGCTTAGCATACTTCAATATGTTTGTCTTTAAAAATATGATATTTTTAATTAGCTACTAAATACTACATTATTAACAGCATACAAAAGTATTGAATTGGCTTGTTGATAAAGAAACGCACAATACTCAAGTAGATGAACAGCATAATTTAATAGTTCCTTTGTCAAAAAGCATTAGACAGCAATTCATATTTGCAGTACCCTGTGAATATGACATGAATATGATAGCTGCGAATGTGAAATAGTGCAGCAAAGTTGAAGTTGAGAACAGAACTCTACGCATCTGATTTACACGCCTTGGATCTTACACATTACATTTATTATTATTATTATTATTATTTAAATGCAGGATTCAATGCACAGTCCATGAGATCTAACATCTGGATTCTTCAAAGTTTGCAAGGTTAGTAGAGTAAATAATAAACATTTATAAGGCTTTAATTATATGTATATGCATATTACAAAAAAAAAAAAAAAATCATAGTGCTCTTATCATAGTGCTCTTAACATACTAGTTGGTTTCAAACATCAAACCAGACACTAGCTGTTCTAATTTGGCTTTTAGAATGTGTTACAACCTAAGCTTCAATGTTTTATTAAAAAAAAAAAAGACAAATCTAAATATATGACAAAAGATGAGAACCACCAAATTAACATTCTTCGACTGAAATGATACTGTTATATAGGTGCATCTCAATTAATTAGAATGTCGTGGATAAGTTCCTTTATTTCAGTAATTCAACTCAAATTGTGAAACTCGTGTATTAAATAAGTTCAATGCACACAGACTGAAGTAGTTTAAGTCTTTGGTTCTTTTAATTGTGATGATTTTGGCTCACATTTAACAAACCCACCAATTCACTATCTCAACAAATTAGAATACTTCATAAGACTAATAAAAAAAAAAAAAAGGCCTTCTGGAAAGTATGTTCATTTACTGTACATGTACTCAATACTTGGTAGGGGCTCCTTTTGCTTTAATTACTGCCTCAATTCGGCGTGGCATGGAGGTGATCAGCTTGTGGCACTGCTGAGGTGGTATGGAAGCCCAGGTTTTGACAGTGGCCTTCAGCTCATCTGCATTTTTTGGTCTCTTGTTTCTCGTTTTCCTCTTGACAATACCTCATAGATTCTCTATGGGGTTCAGGTCTGGTGAGTTTGCTGGCCAGTCAAGCACACCAACACCATGGTCATTTAACCAACTTTTGGTGCTTTTGGCAGTGTGGGCAGGTGCCAAATCCTGCTGGAAAATGAAATCGGCATCTTTAAAAAGCTGGTCAGCAGAAGGAAGCATGAAGTGCTCCAAAAGTTCTTGGTAAATGGGTGCAGTGATTTGGTTTTCAAAAAAAAAAAAAACACAATGGACCAACACCAGCAGATGACATTGCACCCCAAATCATCACAGACTGTGGAAACTTAACACTGGACTTCAAGCAACTTGAATTGAAGAATAATTCAAGTTAAATAATTCAGGCTACGAAGCTTCTCCACCCTTCCTCCAGACTCTAGGACCTTGGTTTCCAAATAGAATATAGAACTTGCTCTCATCTGAAAAGAGGGCTTTGGACCACTGGGCAACAGTCCAGTTCTTCTTCTCCTTAGCCCAGGTAAGATGCTTCTGATGTTGTCTATGATTCAGGAGTGGCTTAACAAGAGGAATACGACAACTGTAGCCAAATTCCTTGACACGTCTGTGTGTGGTGGCTCTTGATGACTTGACCCCAGCCTCAGTCCATTCCTTGTGAATTTCACCCAAATTCTTGAATCAATTTTGCTTGACAATCCTCATAAGGCTGCAGTTGTCTCGGTTGGTTATGTATCTTTTTCTTCCACACAACTTTTTGTTAACATGCTTGGATACAGCACTCTGTGAACAGCCAGCTTCTTTGGCAATGAATGTTTGTGGCTTACCCTCCTTGTGAAAGGTGTCAATGATTGTCTTCTGGACAACTGTCAGATCAGCAGTCTTCCCCATGTTTGTGTAGCTTAGTGAACCAAATTGAGAGACCATTTTGAAGCCTCAGGAAACCTTTGCAGGTGTTTTGATTCTAATATTCTAATTTGTTGAGATAGTGAATTGGTGGGTTTTTGTTAAATGTGAGCCAAAATCACCACAATTAAAAGAACCAAAGACTTAAACTATGTCAGTCTGGGTGCACTGAATTTATTTAATACACGAGTTTCACAATTTGAGTTGAATTACTGAAATAAATGAACTTTTCCTCGACATTCTAATTTATTGAGATGCACTTGTATCACTTCCCATGCTGAAATTTAAAACACAAATGAAAAACAAAATGAAAATTGGAAGAAAAGGCAGTCATTTTTAAATTTACATGATCAAAAGTCAATATATTCTTACATCACAAGTAAGATATAGAACGCTGTGGACAGCACTTCTTAATTGCAGATATGTCCATCAGAAGAAGAGCCAGGAGGCATTATTACTGTGCACAGGTACGTTCTTTCACTGATTCATTTTGAAAACCAGCTCTGAACTGTGGTAACTATGAGCAGAATTTCAACACTGTCATCTAATGAGAATTTATTACTCTCAGGCTATTTCAGGAGATGACTGGAAGAGATTAGGCTGACAGCCCTAGTTTCCTTGAACCAGAACACACTGACACGTTCCCATCATAAAAAAACACTGCCATGAAAGAAAAAAAATGAATAAAAAAAAAAAAAAGCGAAAAAATAAATAAATAAAATACATTTATTTTGTTTGTATTTTATTTATTTTTTTATTTTTACTATTTTACATTTAAATGAAAGTGGTGAAAAAAAGAAATATCTCCTCTTAAATTTCATCTGAGTGGGCAACTCAAAAAAGCCTTTTCAATTTATATGCTAATGATCTCTGAATTAAAATTTAATAACTGGGAGATATTGAAAAGCATACTTGAATTATACAAAAAATAAATCCTGAAAGAATAGACTAAAATTAGAAATTCAGGGCAGCATGCAGGCCAGCGCTGAGCCCTTAAACACTCGTGATTAAATTTTTGATGGAAATCAAAATTGCAAAACAAGCAGGAGATGAAGAGACTGAACCTCCTCCATTGTGACACTATAAAACTAAAGAGAGGGTTTCTCTCTGTGTGTGTGTGTGTGTGTGTGTGTGTGTGTGTGTGTGTGTGTGTGTGTTCTGAATCAGGGCAGACATGTACACATTTGTGAAAAACATTACAAAAATCGTTACAGCCCCACAATTTTGAGTGTTGTGCATTTATTACTTTATTATTCATTGTCATTTTATTATTTATACATGTATTAATTCGTATTAGGGTTATTTATCATAATATATAAATTCTTCATTTTGAATTATTGCATTCATAATTACATTCCCTGGCTTTTCATCTTGCTGGATGTTCCATTATTTCACCCGGAGCTTTAATCGTCCGATACTTTCTCATGTCTAGCAGAGATCAGAGGACTGAGCATCTGCTGCAGTTAATGCTGTACGGCTAGCAGTTATTTCGTGAATTTGATCCCACCTTATAACCTGCACTGTTATAATTTCACTTGCTCCCTGACAAAAACTACACAACCAGATACAGCTACATGATCGATTCGTGTGTCATCAAATGCAACTGGAAATAAGAGAATACTACATGGGTCGTAGAAAGTGATTTTTCCAGATAGCAAAACATTAAACAGAATTACTACCAAAGGAGAATCTCTCAACTAAATTTCCTCAAAAACATTTTTTTTTAAATTTCGGGTTCTAGATGTTTCCTTTCCAAAAGGTTGCCAGTTTAGAACAAAAAATAAATACATGAATACATACACACACACACACACACACACACACACACACACATACATATAGATATATATATAGATATAGTTTTTGTTTTCTAATCAGAGACATCACTGCCTGTTCTGAATGTATACATAATGTAGCTTTACTTTTTTGTTTACAGAATAAAATGATGTCTAAAATATTTAATTGCAGAGATTTACAAAATAAAAGACACATCAAATCAATGTGCATTCTTTTTTTTCTTTTTTTTTAATTATACAGCCATTATAATCAGCCATTAGAGCAGTCGGCACTGAACATCAGGCAAACTTTACTCTCATTCGCCATTTTTCAGGATATTGTTAATAATCGTTTGTTAACTTGCTGTTCATATGGACATTATATGTGCAATACCATCTATATATGATAATATTACTCATCCATATAGTACATGCAAAATTTTCCGAAAGTGCATGGGATATAGCAAGCACAGCTAATAATAAAAAGGTGAGGAAATGTAGAACAATTATAAATCTGCCCAGAACTGGCCACCCTCCAAAGTATCTGGGCAAAAAGACCCACAGTAAAGGAGGCCATCAAGAGGCCTACGGCAACTTGAAAGAGTTACAGTCACCATGAACTACCCGCATGCTCAATCCAGACTTACTTATGAGAGACAGGACTACAAAATGACCAATGTAAAGGACAGAAACATACACGCATGACTCTGAATCGTTGGCACCCTTGGTAAATATGATCAAAGGCAGCTGTGAAATAAATTTGCATTGTTAATCCTTTTGATTTTATTTATTTATTTTTTTTAAATCACAAAAATCTAAGCTTTCATTGGAGAATAACAATTTAAAATGGGGGGAAATATCGTTATGAAATAAATGTTTTTGTTTTTTTCCTCTCTTCTCAAATACATGTTGGACACACACAAAAAAAAAAAAAAAAAAAAAAAAAAAAATTATCAAACAGCACCTACATCACCACATGTTGTTTGGGAGAGCTTCAAGAAAAAAAAAAAAGGAAAAATCAAGAAAAAGAAAAGAAAAGAAAACGCTTTCACCAAAAAAAAAACAATCTTCAGCATATTCAGTTATCAGACACAACTGGAACTTCAAATGGGACTGGCTTCTATGGTCAGATGTAACTAAAAATGTAGCTTTTTAGCAGTAATGTTTATTTCTATAGCACCTTTCAAGCGCAAGTGTCACAAAGTGCTGTACAACAACAGTATACAATGAAGAAATAAATAATAAAAAAAAAAAAAAAAAAGCAGCAAACATTCAAGATGGGTTTGGTGAACACAGGGATTAAAAAGTACCTCATCTGTACAATGAAATATACTGCTGTATTTTTGATGTTATGGGGCTATGTTTCTGCTGGAGGTCCTGGACATCTTGTTTAGACACATGGCATCACTGATTATATCAAATACCAACAGATAAAAAAAAATAAAAAAATAAAATAAAAGAGTGACTGACTCTGTTAGAAATCTTATAATGGGCCATGTTTGGATCTTCCAACCGGACAATAATCCAAAAACAAACCTTAAAAACAACACAAAAATGGGTCACTGAGCACAAAACCAAGCTTCTGCTGGTCATTCCAGTCCTCTGACCTGAACCCTATAGAAAATGCGTGGGGTGAACTGAAGAGAAGAAGCACCAACATGGAGCTGTGAATCTAAAGGGTCTGGAGTGATTCTGGATGAAGGAATGGTCTCTGATCTCGTCAGGTGTTCTCTAACCTCATCAGGCACAATAGGAGAAAACTCATATACTATTTTGGCAAATGGAGGTTTCAAAAAATATTGAATAAAAGGGTACCTTTAATTGTGTCCAATGTGTATTAGAGAAAAACATTTATTTCATAATGATATTTCCCCCCACCCCCCATTTTAAATTATTATTCTCCAATGAAAGGTTAGATTTTTGTGATTTTTTTTTAAATAATACATCAAAAGGATTAACTATGCAGATTTATTTCCACAACCTTCTTTGATCATATTTACCAAGGGTACCAACAATACTGACCACGTGTGTATTCCACAGCAGAACACTGAGTTAGAGTTCAGCTTAGGCACGTAGTAGTATCAAATTAGCATATCAAATTAATTGCATTAAAACATTTTTAAAAATTAAGTAAAAACATGTTTAAAATGTGGCCAACAGTTATCTAGGGTCGCCACATTCAGTGAGGCAAAATAAGGGACACCCATACATGACCCTCCCCCATCCCCCTCTCATTCTAAACCAGTAATCACATTTTTGACAATTCTGCATGGATTTATTAGCATTACTGATAACAGAAAAGCAATTGTTGTAATACTTTAATATACCATTTACTTTGTTTAACAACTCTAAGAATTGACTGAACCGAAAATTAATGAAGATGGAAAATGGGAGTTCTGTGCACACTGACAGTCAAAATAAGTTATGCATACTGTGAAAATAAAAGACCCTGACACAATCGATGCCAGTAATTACAAACAAAAAATATGAACAAATAAATAAAAGTAGTGGTTGATTAATATATTTAATTTTAAGTATATTAAAATGCAAAAGAACAACTATAAAGAACAATAATAAGGAATATGATTATTTTCAGATATCTGGCATGTTTTAGTCCAGATTAAAATGGAAAAATGTTTAATGTAGAGAATTGTTTTGAAAATAAATATTAAGTCTTTACAAATATTAAGTATTTAGAGTGTATGTTCACTATTATGATTTTAATTAATTTACTTTTACGTATTAGCGAATACCAACACATGTCTAGGATGCAGATGTTAATTTACTGAACCAAATTTCCCAAACAGGAAATGTGTGACAAACACTATGATCAGCCCGTACCAATCTGGTCACCAATATTTATTTTTATTTCCCAATTAAGTCTACATGTTGCAGCAAAATACAACAGACTGGAAAATAACAGGCATAATATGTAGTGAAATGTTAGCACACTATCATTAAGTCTTTTTTAAAGCTTGAAACCAGTTGAACCTGTAATGGGCAAAAACAGCTGAACAAATTCTTTAAAATATCTTATTTTGTATTTGAAAGAACTAAGAAAGACGAAGGAAATTTTTGAATTTATTGTGTGAACTGTTCCTTTAAGATTCTGGAGTAATTCTAGGTGACTAAACAAATGCAAGAAATTCTGTGACACTGACCATGTTAAATCTTTTGTGCAAAAGGTCAGATTTCCTCGCTTCCACTGAAGCACATAAGATGCTCTTTGGAATATTCACAAATCATGCTGGGATAACATGGATCATCAGTCATCTCATAGAGTCTGTGTCAGCCTGAGTGCAAGCGGTCACTTAAAATTAAACTACGGCATGACATAAATAAGCAGCATACATATTATATACACAATAAAAATTATATAATCTGACAACTGCTGAAATGATATCGTGGTACAAGGTATTATTGATACTGTAATCACAATTAAAACTACATTACAAAAACAAGCTGAAAGATTAAAGAACTTGTTATTGTGAGTTTTAGTTATGTTTAAACCCCAAACTGGCCTTGTAAACTAAAGATCTCAAAATAACGTTTAGCCAAGTGCTATTTAAACATTTAAAATTAAAACACAAATTGAATATAATTTGAATACACAGTCATGGCCAAAAGTATCGGCACCCTTGGTAAATACGATCAAAGGCGGCTGTGAAAATTAATCTGCACTGTTAATCCTTAGGGGTGTCCCCGACTAAGGATTTTCATAGGCGAATCGGAACTTTCGAATCTTGCCGATAGTCGACTGATAGTCGAATCATAATGTTTGGGGGCGGGGCAAAATACATTACCAAGAGTCAAGTCAGACATTCGACAGTCATAATTATAGCCTACTGACGTTAACACACAGGGGAAATGTGTAACGTCACCTCGCAGATACAAAAATAATGTTTTATGTTTTGATTAAAATATAGTTAACATTAAACGTCGAATTCACAACATTTTTTACAATAGTGCTCTCATTATAACGTTATGTATATGACAGTAGTTAATCTGTATTTCTGTTTTGAGCTGCGCTCGCTCAAGATGACAGGTTGAATGTAGCATTTGATAGCAGGTTTTTAATCAATGAGATTTAACTCATCATTTATCTCATATAGAATACGCTTCGTTATTTATACAACAATGTAAATATTACAACTTATATGATATCTGCACAAAATGCCCTGAATGAATGCACATGAACATGTCTGCTCAGCTCTAAATGAACTCATTTTGTGGACGCCCCTGCTGAAAAAACCAATAGAACCCTGCCCAAAACACAATAGAAAACGTAATGGTTTTAATGGTTATGATGGGAATTGTATTGGTTTTAATGGTTTAAATGTCTACTGGTATGTGATGGATTCTATTGGTGGGATGTTAAATCCTATTGAAAAAATGCCCAAAACACACTACAAAAGAATTTTGTAATGGTTTTACTGGAAAAAGCTAATGGTTTATAATGGTATTTTAATGGAAACCATTAGAATTATTGTGATGGTTTCTATTGTTTTTTGGGTTTTTTTAGTGGGGCGAGTTCTTCATGCAACAATGTGCAGAAACACGGCAACTAAACTTTAAACATTCACAGCATTTTATTATAATAGTATTTTCATTATAACATATGACATGACAATATATGACAGTCCCAGTCATAGTTATTAATATTCTGCATTGTTGTTTGTCCTGTTCGTGCTGCGCTCTGAAAAGATCACCGTAGTACTACAATGAAGCGCTTTACTGCAGCACAGCTCAACCAAATGCATCTTATATGAGATAAATAATATATACACGATATAGCCTATATAAACCGGCTGAAATGTTTTGAAATCACTTGTACCCTACCTGATTGAAAAAAATCCAGTTTTTCAGTCTGCTTGTATCAATTAGAGTCTTGTTAAAGCTTTAAATCCCTGCCGCCAAGATGCTCCTCTGTCTGTCACGTATTATGGAAAGTGAAACTTAAATCTATAGGGGTGGTTGGATTTATTCACGCATGTTAAAATGTTTATCTAAAGCTTCTTTCTTTTTAGATTCTTATTTAGGCCTACAGCATTATCCTGATAGGCTGTATATTAACTTATTGGGAGAAAACCGGTAGTTCTATGTGAAATCAGACATTGAGCCAAAATGGCATGATCAAATCACCCTGCGAATATTCGACTGTGAGTCGAATCAGGTTCCTCCTATCGAAGCATCGAATCTTCGACTATTCGGGGTCACCCCTATTAATCCTTTTGATCTTTTATTAATAAAATTCACAAAAATCTAACCTTTCATTGGATAAGAATTTAAAACGGGGGGAATATCATTATGAAATTAATGTTTTTCTCAAATACACGTTGGACACAATCATTGCCACCCCTAGAAATTCTTATGAGTAAAATCTCTCTGAAGTATATTCCCATTCATATTCACAATTTTGAGCACTCCAGGGTGATTATGAACATGAAATTATCCATCCATAATTTCACAGAAATTATGAAATTACACAGGAATATAAATAGGAGGGAAAACAAAGTTTGAGTGGCTAAAGACCCCCTCAAGGACCACAGCTGGAGAACTGCAGAAAATAGTTGAGTCTCGGGTTCAGAAAGCCTTTAAAAATATTATATATATATATATATATATATATATATATAGTCAAACAGCACCTACATCAGCACATGTTGTTTGGGAGGGTTTCAAGAAACATTCTCCTAGCTCATCCAAAAACAGTATATTCAGTTATCAGACACGACTGTTACTTCAAATGTGACTGGCTTCTATGGTCAGATGAAACTAAAAAATGAGCTTTTTAGCAGCAAACACTCAAGATGGTGAACACAGGGATAAAAAGTACCCCATGTGTTAGAAATCTTATAATGGACATGTTTGGATCTTCCAACCGTACAATAATCCAAACACAAACCTCAAAAACAACACAACAGTGGGTCACTGAGCAGAAAACCAAGCTTCTGCTATGGCAGTCCCAGTCCTCTGACCTGAACCCTATAGAAAATGCGTGGGGTGAACTGAAGAGAAGAAGCACCGTCATGGAGCTGGGAATCTAAAGGGTCTGGAGTGATTCTGGATGAAGGAATGGTCTCTGATCTCTTGTCAGGTGTTCTCTAACCTTATCAGGCATTATAGGAGAAAATTCAGAGCTGTTAAACTGGCAAAATGGAGGTTTCAAAAAGTATTGAATAAAAGGGTGCCGCTAATTGTGGCCAATGTTTATTCGAGAAAAAAACATTTATTTGATAATGATCCCCCCCATTTTAAATTCTTATGTAATTTTTTTAAATAAAAGATCAAAAGGATTAACAATGCAGATTAATTTTCACAGCCTTCTTTGATCATATTTACCAAGGCTGCCGATATTTTTGGCCATGACTGTAAATCATACTGGCTTAAATTCTGTTTTTACTCAAATTTGAAAAGTTTTACTCACTCATTTACTCAACTTATAGTCATTCCAAACCTGTATGCATTTCTTTCTCATGTCTAACTCAAAATATGATATATCGGAAAAAGGCTGAGGTTGTATCCCCCCCCCCCCCCCCCTTCTTTTCATTGCACTGAAAAGGTTGTTTTGCACCCCAAATACATTCACTGCATGGGCAGTGACAGCTGAAACACGTTTTGAAGAATATTCAACATATTCACACAGGTTTGGAACAACATGGGTTTGAGTAATTGATGGCAATTTTCATTTTTGGATTAATTATCCCTTTAAGAAACTGGACACTTAAACTAAATTAAGGCGGCACTTTGTCCTAAGGAGAGCTCGGGCTGATTAGAAATTTCCCACGAAGCAGAAGGGCTTGGTCTGTATCTGTACTGAGACTCAAGATCATGACAGTGGGGCCTCAGCATCCTTCAGGCTTTGGGGTTTAAGCAGGAGGTGTCAGAGTGTCGTGATTCGTTCAGTGCATGGCACTATCGAGTCAGAATTACACTTAAATGTAACAATAATCACAGAGCTGTGGGACATTGATGAACCAGCGATAGCCATCATACAAGCATCAGTGAGGAGAGCTGACATGTACTAAAAGACTAGCACACAACCTGATTAAGAGTGCCATGTGAATCTTCATCTGTTGATGGAAATTAAGCCACAGAGCGTTCCCGAAAACCTATTAGTCAAGTTTTATTTAATCTAGGCATTTGTCACTGTAGTGTCACAATAATCATGCATGTTAGTTATAAATGTATGTCATATTACTTAATACCAGCACACGTCAATCAACTAGCCAACCTCACTAATCAACTAGCTGTGAAGCAGATGTTTTAGCACTAATCCCAGACCTTTTTTTAATTAAAAATCATATCTTTTGATTTGTGAGAAGACCCTAATAATAATAATCATCATCATCTCCATCATATGAAATGGAGTGTCTCTTAATTGTTACATATTAAATCTACTGGACTATTGAAAAATAAAAATAAAAGAACAAAACCACAACTTTTTGGGCTACATTTCCAGCTAAATTAACTAGGTTGTTCCATGTCAAATTTTGATTTTAATTATTACTATTATTATTAAAAAAAAAAAAAAAAAACACACACTAAAAGAAGAAAGCCAAAATATTAAATTAAATGGCTTGGATAAATATTAGAGTCATTTTACAGTGGGGTAAAAGGCAACATCATTATGTTATTTACATAGAGATAGGAGAATCTATTAATAAAATCCATTGACTTTAGTAGTTGCTTTATATGCCAGTGGTGACAGTTGGGTAAAGGAATATTTCCAGTGCTCAGGAAACCGAGATACAATTCTAATTCCAACATTATTTGTTCTTCACATATTCATCTTCTTTAAAAGAAGTATTAGCTGTATGTAAAGTGACCCACATTTGGTTTTTGACAACTGAAAATGTGTATAATTTAACAATTTACTCATTCAGCCACATTGAGATCCCCATCTCTCTGGATCCGAACCATATAGGGCCTTAAAGTGAAAATACCAAAAGTCAACAGCTGCTATAGTCAACTTTTTTTTCCTAATATACATACCAATGTCTGCGTAAAAATAAATTAATGATGCCGTCATCTTTCTAAAGTCATTTTCGCCTGTAATTTGGCAAGTGAAAACTGCCATTTTGACCTCCCCCACCCCACCCCACCCTACCCTACAAAATATCCATCCATGACATTTAATATTTTGGCTTTCATTACCAATTATCTGTGCCTCTTCAGGGAAAAAAAGCTGGGCAACATCATAAATTTGGTTGATTTGACATGTTTATATGATGTATACAGAAACATAACTCAACCAACCCATCCCTAACATTGCCATTTAATTTCCAAATAAAAGCAGGCAAAGTACAATACCAGAATGCCCTTAAACAATCAAAAAACAATTATTCACACAACCCTAATTTGGTACTAATATCGTCTCCAAGTTCTCTTAAGTATGCCGCTTTAGCAGTAAGAGTTTGCTATGAGCAACAAACCGTATGGAGTCAATGTAGCATATTATGAAATCTAGGTTCCCAGAGTGACGTAACATTAATAATTACCAGAATCAAAAATAAGGCCTAAATTTACATATCCTACAGTGAAATAAAGGCAGTTGGGCTAAGCATTATCCTACAGAGTCACAATATCACAGAGTCATTTTGTATTCATTGCTTTTGGGGAAAAAGCAGGACATTAATGGAGTTTCTGAGGGATTTAACAGAAAGCACTGCACAGCACAGCAACCGTGTTACTTTATAGCTCAGTTTCCACAAATTATGAAGAATTTCAAGCAGTAGTTCACCAAGAAAATATACTGTCATCATTTACTGCATGCTATGCTGTACACTTCTTAATCATATCGAAGTATCATTTACCAATATCTTGAGTAATTCATTTATAAATATTACATTTTTGAGAGTCACACTATATTTGCAACCTGAATTAACTTTGCAGTGTCATAAAAAGGTCAAATTATCATATTATAATTTTAAGAGACTACATTGACCTTAACACACAGTCATGCATGTCTCCAGTTTTCCTCTCTATGACTACATTTACATTCACAATGTTCTGAAGCATTGTGTAAATGTGACCATCATTTTCCTACATTTACACAAAAGGCAAAATTGTGGCAAAGTTTAGCAACCTTGAACCTGACATGAAGTCGGAGTGGCCTAAATATTTGCCACTGAAAGTCCATCATATTACACAACGTTAAAGTGACAAAAAGTTACGCAAATGCTGCTTTCAAGTGTTTTTTGTTTGTTTTTTTGCTTCCCCCACGTTAATTGCACCACATGAATTTAGCTGACAGAAGTTTTCTATTAATATTTTTTATTCGTTCTTCTATTATTTTAACAAACCTTCTTCACTCTTTTTTTCCTCAAAAAAAAATTTAATTAATTAATTTAAAAAAATGAAGAAAATTAAACAAAGAAAAGCACTCAAATCATATCCAGGAATTGCATTTTTACGCATTGAGTAAATTGGCTTTTTCCCCCCAATAATCCATGCTTTCTGAAACCATACAATAGTTTTATGCAAAGAAATTAAATTAAATTTTAAAATCTGTTATTCACTGATAATCTTCCACTCCACTGAAACTATGAAATCTCACCTGCACTAAGATTTAAAAAAAAAAAAAAAAGTCAATTTGAATGGAGAATGAGATTTGAAAAATGGCAGCAGGAAAAGAAAAATGACTTTAATTTGGGTCTGTTTGTCAAACAAATCTAATATGGCTTCATAAGACTTCAATATTACAGGCAAGTGTTGCAGATACTTCTATGGTGGTTATTTTTGCAGCTTCAAGTAGTCATGTAGTCATCTGGAAAAGAGCTGAGTGAAGATTATTCAACAACTCTTATTTTGTCAATAAAAAATAACAGCATACAACTTTGAAACAACAATTTCCACATTTGAATGAACTATTCCTTGAAGTAAAATGAAAAGGGCACCCCACGTTGGCTTGCATGGCTTGAAACATTGATGAAAACGTCGTCAGTAAAGGCAGTTTACCTTGTGGTGCAGAGCTCAAGGAGTCAACTGCTCGCTTCTACTTCCTCTCCTTCCTTGTCTGCTTTTCTTGAATTCAGCCGAACAAGAGTACGATCTGAAAACAAAAGGGTCAATGGGTTAAAAATTAGCCACTTGTTCCAAGTTACATGTACTGACATTGAAATGCAGTGGAAAATTACAGACGCCGGACGGCTTGCATGGAAAAATCCCTAAATTTATTACACAAAAGGGGGAAAGGCAGGCTTCTAAAAATTTCCATGAAAATTCTATTCTTAGATTAGTAACAGTTGGAGGGCAGAGTGTGGGTTTATGTTTAAGGAGCAAATCCTGACCAAAACAGGCCCGATTCCACAATACAGAGCTGAATACTACTTCCGACCAAAGCATTTACAACTCAAATAAAACCACCGCATAAAAAGAGCATTAAAAAATGCAGGATATCTGCTGCTTTGACACCTCCATAGTGGTGATGTTTCTTTAAAAAAGCTGAGCCTTTCTTTGAAAGGGGCAAAAAGAAACCGTTTGTGAATTTATGTGGCTCCAAATTTCTGAGAACACATAAAAAAACATGGGAATTGTTTCCCTCTTGTAAGCCTAGCAATAAAGTTTTATGGTTCTGAAAATGTAAAAAAAAAAAAAAAAAAAAAAAAAAAAAAATAGGAAAAAAAAAAAAAAAGTTTGATATTTAGGTCACACATGACATCAGCCATGTAAACCGGTCCATATACTAAATGAAGATCCTTAGAATAACAGTTCAACCGAAGCACACAAAAATGCTGAAAATCATTTGGGGGGAAAAAAAAAAAAACCTTTTGGAGTTAATTCTATCATTAAAGTGAAAATTCTGTCATTAATTACTCACCCTCATATTGTTCCAAACCCCTAAGCCCTTTGTTTGTCTTCAGAACACAAATTATAGATATGTTTTTATGAAATCCAAGAGCTTATACAGCAAGGGTCCTACCATGTTCAAGGTCCAAAAACATACCAAGAACATCAAATTTTTGTGCACAAAAAAATTAAAATAGTGACATTATTCAATGATTCTTCTCCTCCGTATCACCCCTAGCGCCATTTTGGAGAAAAGGGGGGTGAGGTGGGGAGAAGAATTGTTGAATATAGGGCTGTGCAATTAATCAAAATACGATTTCAGCCTCCAACAGTTATGAAAATACAATAATCGAGATAAACCAATTATTGCGCTCCATTCCGCCCCCTTTTTTAGTGGTGTGCTTGGTGATTATTCGTGTAAACCCTCGTCGGTTATGTAATAAAGGAACGTAAAAAGTTGAGAATGAAAATAAATGTGCAACAGTAAACTGGATCCGTGCGGCTTTTAAAGTGTCAGCGGGCTATATTCCTGCTGGCGACTGTGTGCGTAATATTAATCAAACAACAAAAGCCAAAAATCACAAACTGCTCTTGAAATACTCCTGCAGTTAAATACTGAAAAAAAACTAAGTTGTGATAATTGGTCAGAGCTCGAGTAAAAATCTGATTGAGTTAGCTCTAAATAGGGTTTTTCCGAATAATAAGCAGGTAGTATGAAATTTGGGTGTTTATTTTGACACTATTTGATATATTTTTATTTAAATTTTGAATTTCATATCAAGAAGTTGGTTCAGTCTTGTTTTATCAGTTAAGAAATATTGCTAAGGTGAGACGGTTTTTGAATTTTAATGATATAGAGAAGCTTATTCATGCTTTCATTTCTTCCCGTCTTGACAATTGTGATGCCTTGTTTTCTTTGAATCATCGTGATTTTTCATGTTTACAATTAGTGCAGAATGCTGCAGCCAGATTATTGACACGAACAAAGTTATTTCATCATATTACACCTGTTTTAACTGGTTATCTGTTTATTTTAGGATTGATTTTAAGATTATTTTATTGACATATAACGCTTTAAATGGCTTGGCACCTATTTAGCTGAGCTTCTGAGACCCTATGAAACAGGGAGATATATTAGATCTTCTTTTAACGAATTGCTGGCAGTTCCAAGGAGATAGGCCATTTGCAGTGAGGGCTCCAAAACTATGGAATAGTTTGCCAGTGGATATTAGATCATCTGAATGTGTGTCTGTTTTAAATGTCGATTGAAAACATACCTGTACAGATGTGCTTTTAATATTTTGGGTTTGATCTTTTTTGCTTCATCATATATTGTGTTTAGCTCTTCATAAATATATCTTTTATGATTGTGTTTTTACATTGTGTAAAGCACTTTGTGGGTTGTAGCTTTAAATGTGCTATATAAATAAAATTTAGCTTAACTGAAGGTCATTTGTAGCTTTAAGAAACAAAGGAAGTTTAATTCTTACAGTGAAGACTATGCTGTTTCACTTTACATTAGATCATTTAGTTTCTGTATAAGCTGTTAACTGAATACTTTAGACTTGCATTAAAAAAAAAAAATACCATTTTATTAATTTCATTTTATACAGAAAATATATTTTTGATATATATATATATATATATATATATATATATATATATATAAATAAATATTTCATATGAAGTATTGGTCATATGGCCAAATAATAATAGTGTTAAATAATCGTGATTACAATATTGACCAAATTAATGTGATTATGATTTTTGTCATAATCGAGCAGCCCTATTTGAATAAATTTGTTTTTTTTTTTTTTTTTTTTTTTTAATGCACACAAAAAGTATTCTCGTAACTTCAGAAAATTACAGTTGAACCACTGATGTCACATAGACTATTTTGTCAACGTTCTTGGTACATTCCTGGGACCTTGAACATGTTAGGACCCTAGGATCAGAAAGGTCCTAGAGGTTTGAAACTACATGACGGTGAGTAATTAATGACAACATTTTCGTTTTTGAGTGAACTATCCCTTTAAAGAAAATTGGCAAAACAACAAATACTAAGAAACAGATCAATTCATTTTTGTATTATATTATATAAGCTCTAAAGAAGCATTTTCCTTTTTTTGGAGGCCACTAAAAATGTATTACATTTTATGTTTTTGACATTTGTTCATTTGCATTAAAGGGATAATTCACCTAAAAATACTAATTAAAAAAAAAAAATTAACTTACCCTCATATTGTTTCAAACCTGCATAACTTGCTTTCTTTTGTGTAACAAAAATGTCTCATTGGGGACCAAGGTTGTTTAAGAACATCTTTTGTGTCCCACAGAAAAAGAGTAAGTCATACAGGAATGTCATAAGGATGAGTACATGACAATTTTTGAACAATCCCTTTAAAGCCTCTTACATGCTGGTCACCTTTTCTAGAATGAGAGACGAGATGACGAGACCAGGTCACAAAGGATGCATTTGTCTAATTTGTGAATTCAGTAAGTAAAGCAGACTTGTTAGAGAACTGAATAAAAGAGAACTGACAAAACTACATTTCCACATAGGTTACAAAAAGGCTGTCCATCTAGATTTCAAAGTACAACAGGTACAACTGTTAATTACCCTCAGTGCATTTGTATGTCTTGTTTACCAGTATTTCAGCTACTGAAAAAAAAAAAAGTAAGTGTCATCTTTCAGACAAATGACATTAAGAACAGTAAATCGCTACCAAATTTCAGCCAATGACAGAAAACATTTTAATGTAAAAAGCAGAAAAATATACTCTTAATAATAAATATATTTTAAACATTTGCTGACTAAACTTGCCCGCTCTTCTTTTTTTCTTTTTTTTTTTACAAAATACTGTTAAATATTTAAAATATGTGTTCCATCCATACAACACGACTTGAAACTGATGTGAAAAGCTGTCTTCAGTTCATTGAAAAGGAAGCTCCAAATATTCTCACTTCCCTCATGTAACTAGCAAAATTATTCAGACACCCAACACGTGAGACCATTAACATGTTCAGCAGCTTTCTGTTCATGACACAGGAACAAAATCCCATCTATTTTGCACTCACTGTCAGGTCTGACTGATCATTATAATATTTGCAGTTGAGCTGTGGAAGAAGAAAAAAAATAAATCAATCAATATGTGTGCGAAAGGAAAATGTCAGCTGGTAAGAGTGGCTTTTCATTTAACGATATTTTGTTTTCTTGTGACACTGAGGAAATTTGCTGCGTTTCAAAACAGCTTGACTGATAAAAATATGTTAATATTTAAACGAAGACAAAACACCATGAAGATGAAGTTTGTCTAAAAAGCATAAACGCGAAAACAACCACAACTAACCAATCTATACACAGACTAAACCATAACGGCAATACAAAGTGCGGAATAAAAAAAAAATACATCCCTGCAAGCAAAATTAATTGTAATTTCTTAATTTTTCGAAATATCTACCGACAGATGGCGCTAATTTCGCTGCAAAAACGAAAACCACATTTACATTCTAATTTCTTCGAAAATAACGCCGTCTTTCTGTAATCACACTTTCATTACTCTCATCTGCATCGAACTTCACTTCACCAAGTTGTTTAGTGAACGACCGAACAGTTCGAGCCAACCTTTCTTTCCAGTCGCCAGAGAAGAGTAAAATTCACAGGAAAATTCAGCAAACATGGCTGCTGCGTGTGCTTTTTGTGTTTTCAGATTGTACCCTACCCCGTCTGATTTCAACTCCACAAATTTCCTGCAAAAGCCTCCGCTCGATCCAAACACACAGACAGCAGGACAGAAAGACCGATGCAACAATTCACTGCAACACAAACTCGCTGCAAAACTTTATTTCGAAAGCAGCTCCGCAAAAAAGGGGGGAAAAAAAGAAAAAAAATCAACAGATCATGCACTGCACAACACATTCAGATCACATTTGAGAGAATTGTGATGTGATCTTACCGCGCACACAAACATGAACTCCGGATGATTGAGACCAAAGCGCCCGTTACATTGTATCATTTGTGAATGAGGAAAGACGCGGGTGCTCCACTTTGTTACCTCCCAAAATGATGCGGGTCATGCGGAGAAATTTTCTGGGAATGAAGAAATCCTCCCCTTCGGATCTCAAAATGACGAAACGAGCGGGTCTTTCCGGGGCACTTTTTTTCTCTTCTAGAAACAGAACTCCCAAATTTGATTTCAGTGAATTTGTCTGTTCTCTTCCTGATATGTCCACGCCACTGGCGGCCGATGCTTCACTGTTGGTGAGGTATATTAATGTTGCGGTCTGCCCCACGGACACATTCATCCGCCATCATGCAAGGGCAGGTTCTCAATTTGCAAATGCATTAATTTCACACAATGCCTTTATGTGGATGGCATCACGTCAGCTGGCCCATCTTTTGGGCTAGATAAGCAAAATAACTCAACTGTAGGCTTCCATGTAATGCAAATTTGCGCATGCAGAGCAAGGTGTTTTTTTTGTTGTTTGTTTTGTTTTGTCTTGTTTTTTTACATTTATGACCAAACTACTTTTTCATCTGCTTGGATGAAGAAAACTCTACTGTTAGACTCACAAGGTATTTGTTTCACTGTTTGTTGCCTAAATTTTAACTACAGTTTTTTTTTTTTTTTTTTTTTTTTTTTTTGAGCAGTTTTAGTAGCTATGTTTTGTTGCAGTAATGTTTCTACAGAGAGACACACACATGTTGTGGAAAGTATATCTAGATTAACCAAAAATTAAGATTATATCCACAGCGCGTTTTTTTCTGCTCCAAAAACCATGACAAATTATGAAGTGAACCTCAAATCAAAGGACTTTTATGTATGCTGCGCTGTTTCCTTTTTTTTCCATCTTCACTTCTCAAATGGGTTCCGTCTCGTCAGCGCCTCTAGCGGCGAGTCTGCAGATGGTCTGAGGGGGAAAAAAATTTGACAGGCAAATTCCAATTTTCAAAAAGACAGAGAAAAAAAAAAGACATTGGAAATATTACAGTGTTTTCTGAATTTCCATATTTAGAAGCTTGCCAATACATCCTCACAAATCTCATTATTCATATAGGCTGCAGAATGAATACCAAAAATATATTCACTTTTCATTCCTCACCCAGAATGTTTGTTGGTTTAATTTATTTATTAATTTATCCTAAAACTTTACTTTTATTATTATTTATAAAATAAAATAAAAAATAAAAAGTGTATTAGGCCAAAGGCAGTTTGCTGTTTTTTGTTTGTCTCCACCACCCCACAATTTACAATTTACTACATTTATACAACAAAAGTATTATTATCCTGAGAACACAGTTCTTTGAGTTTAAACTGGTTTGAACATGCTTGAAACCAACGTACAAAACCACAGCTTTTGTCTTTAGATTTTAACTCGAAACATTACAGATACAACAATTGCAGTTGTAGTCCTTTCAGATATCTGATCCTGATGTATTTATATTTGTGACTGCATGTGCACTCAGCTGCATCTGTATTTGTAAAGGTGTGACCCAAATGGCCCATGCAGCCAAACGGCCCATATACAGGGAAATGACCAATGCAATTAGAATTTCTAAGGGATTGTTTGCAGTGTCTCCAGTGGGACGTCCTAACAGTACAATGTCTATTTTTTGTGACACATTTCTTTTCAAAAATTAAGTTTCATTCAGACAGTATTTGGGTTAAGATTCTTGGAAGACTAACATGTTAACATCACTGCTGAAGAACTGTGCTATAATAATACCTTGAATAAATTCATCTTCACAACTTTGGCCAAGCTTCCTGATTTGATGTATTAGAATAATACATTGGTGAAGCACTCAAAGACTGCTGGGTCAAATACAGCAGTCAAATACACATGGCAACTCCCTGCTGAAAAAAAAAAAAAAAAAGCAAGCATCACATAAATTCTAATGGTTTTCACAACAGATACCATTAAAAGCCATCAACTGTCAGCCATTGAAACCATTAACTAAAGTTGGTAACACTTTATTTTAAGGTGTCAAAATACAGAGTAATTACCTAATTAAGTACTTAGTAGTAGCCGTTGTACTTACATGAAATAAAATATACTTACCATGTAACTAAGTTATGGAACAGCCTGTACTTACAGTTTGTAATTATGTAGATGTAATAGGCAGCTACAGTTACACATATGTAATAGACAGAGTCTGTTACACAGCTACTTAAGTACAATCTTGATACACTTTATTTTAAGTAGCTTATGCCTGTGTAATATACTGTAATTTTAATGTAATTAGAATGGTATTACATGTATTTAAGCTGTGCACTGGTGGGTTAAAATCAAACTAAGGTGCAGCTGGATAAGGTGTACAGTATAGATACACATGAAGTACGCTTAAGTGCAAACTTGATACACTTTATTTTAAGTAGCTTATGCCTGTGTAATATTCTGAAATTTTAATGCAATTATGAAGGTATTACATGTATTTAAGCTGTGCACTGGTGGGTTAAATCAAACAGGTGCAGCTGGATAAGGTGTACAGTATAGATACACATGAAGTACACTTAAGTACAAACTTGATACACTTTATTTTAAGTAGCTTATGTCTGTGTACTTACATTAATAATTACATTGTATAAAGTCTGCAACATGTAACAATTTTTTGGTTACCTAAGTGGCTGTGTAACAGACTCGGTCTATTACATATGTGTAACAGTAGCTACATCTACATAATTACAAACTGTAATTACAGGCTGTTCCATAACTTAGTTACATGGTAAGTACATTTTGTTTCATGTAAGTACAACAGCTACTACTAAGTACTAAATTAGGTAATTACTCAATATGGAGACCTTAAAATAAAGTGTTACCCTAAAGTTTCCCATAGCAGTATTACCAAGTTTACAGTTTTCTGTTGCCACAAGTTGAACTTTCTTTTTTTCACTATAATACACTATAATACACTGTGCATTTGTTGAATGAGCACTGTGCTACGTCCGAACTGATTGCACTATGTATAATCACTTTCTATTCTTAAATGTTTTAAATTCTTTTAAAATCAATTTTTAAATCACTTTGTTTTTATTGTTGTGATTATTATTATTTTTAATTTCTTATTATTTTAATGACTATTTCACTTCCTTTTATGTAAAGCACTTTGAATTACCATTGTGTATGAAATGTTCTATATAAATAAACTTGCCTTGCCTATAATAGCCCGAACTGCATGTTTTGAATATTCTACATTCTACCAATGATAAAACTGTACTACTTTATGAGTTTTGTGAGGGAAGGGCCTTTGATCTCCTTTGTGACTGTTTATGATTACTCCTAGTGATTTTCAAGTTGAAGTTGTGTTTAACACATAACAGTGACTGTAAAATGTGTATTTTAGGATTGGGCGTGGCAGGTGTTGAGTTTTATAATTTGGATAGGGCCACTGGGCTTGTTTTAGGCTATTTATGATTGGTCTTTGAACTGAGTTTGCTACACAGTCCTGGCAACCCTGTCCAATAGTGTGTTTTGGGCCATGTTAGGGTTTATAAAATATTATACATTGAATGTATTATATATTTTTATGTATGATATATTGATCTCCTTAAAATAAGTAAGCTTAACCAGGAGAAGAATTTATTGAAGGTAGTACAACACAGTTCTTCAGTAGTGATGTTATGTTGGCCTTCAAAAAAAAAAAAAAAAAAAAAAAAAAACCTTAATACAAAGTTCTCTCTGTGGGACAGAACTTTATGCATGAAGACAAAAGGACTACAAACAATACTGTTAGGACCCCACTTGAGAACCCCTTAGAAATTGTAATTGTATTGGCCATTTGGGTCAAAGACAGGGTTTCAGTTGATTGCATCTGACTGACATTAGGGTGAATTCAGGTGGATTGAAGCACTTTCCAGTCATGAACTTGCATTGATATAATTAATATGCCTTGTGTGCTGACGTTTTTCATGTTTCGAGCGATTGGCTGTTCGCTGCAGAATGTGGCACTTTTTGGATAATGTTTATTGCACGTGTTGTGAACTTGATGAACCTGATCTAAACCAGATTTGATTTGTTTGGTTTGAAATCTACTCTGAAACTTTTGTTCAGCTACCTTTGTGTAAAAGGCCTCAAGCCCCAGGGGCTTTCATATCATTCCTCAAGTCCCTCCAGTAAATGATGTCTCTCATGTTTAACCCAGCTAAATTAACTCATCAGCTCATCTGTGCTACACTCTTAAAAATAAAGGTGCTTAAAAGGTTCTTCACAGCGATGCTGTAGAAGAACCATTCAGTCAAAGGTGCTTTAAAAGGAACACTCCACTTTTTTTTGGAAATAGGCTCATTCTCCAACTCCCCCAGAGTTAATAAGTTGAGTTTTAACGTTTTTGAATCCATTCAGCCGATCTGCGGGTCTGGCGATAGCACTTTTAGCATAGCTTAGCATAGATCATTGAATCCGATTAGACCAGTAGCATCACGTTCAAAAATGACCAAAGAGTTTTGATAGTTTTCCTATTTAAAACTTGACACTTCTGTAGTTATATCGTGTACTAAGACCGGCGGAAAATGAAAAGTTGCAATTTTCTAGGCCGATATGATTAGGAACTATACTCCCAGTCCGGCATAATAATCAAGGAACTTTGCTGCGGCAGCAGGCGCAGTGATATTACGTAGCGCCTGAAAGTAGTCCCCAGCTATATTATAACTAGTTACCTAGCTGGGGACTACTTTCAGGCGCTGCGTAATATCACTGCGCCTGCTGCCGCAGCAAAGTTCCTTGATTATTACGCCGGAATGAGAGTATAGTTCCTAACCAAATCGGACTAGAAAATCGCAACTTTTCATTTTCCGCCAGTCTTAGTACACGATATAACTACAGAAGAGTCAAGTTTTAAATAGGAAAACTATTGAAACTCTTTGGTCATTTTTGAACGCGATGCTACTGGTCTAATCGGATTCAATGATCTATGCTAAGCTATGCTAAAAGTGCTATCGCCAGACCCGGAGATCGGCTGAATGGATTCAAAAACTGTAAAACTCAACTTATTAACTCTGGGGGAGTTGGAGAATGAGCCTATTTCCAAAAAAAGTGGAGTGTTCCTTTAAATAACCATCTTTTTCTTACCGTTTTATAATCTGAAGAACCTTTTTTCACCACAAATAACCTTTTGTGAAACAGAAAGGTTCTTCAGATGTTAAAGGTTCTTTATGGAACCATTTAGACAAAAATGGTTCTTCTATGGCTTCATGCAGCACCTTTATTTTTTAGAGTGTAGTAGTGAGGAGGCTCCACTAATGGTTTGAAAACCCTTCCGATGTATCGAAAATCTCCCCTATATACCTTCATTCACTATTCCCACATTTGTCTAATATTAAAGAAATGAATGAAAACAACTGAAAGAATTTGGACACTATATGAGCCAGAAGGGCTGAGACGTTTTGTGTGTGTAGCCTTTGTCTGCTGTTATTTGATTAATTGTTGCATTTTTTTATTTTTTATTTATTGTTTGTCTCCATATTTTATGTTGCAACTATAAGCTAAAATATTTAGATAGATAGATAGATATCAGTTGTTTTAAAAATGTATCATTGTAATTATAAACACCTTGCATTTGTAGTACAAATAGTTTTACTGTTACATTTGTCATTCACTAATGAATTGTTTTGCACATTCACAGAAAATAGCTTACTATTTTCACACACACCTCTCCATGAGGTTTAATAATTGAAAATGCATAAATCCAACCACAAGGTCAGAAGACTTGTTTACAGAGCTCAGACACAAAAGGTTTTTTTTTTTATTAATTTATTTTTTTTTTCTTTCTCCCTGCTTTGCTATTATGGGGTATTGAGTGTGGGTGGATTGATGTAGGGGGGGAAGTAAAGCAATTTGGCAGGAGTGTGCAACATAACATGCAGGGAAAAATGTAAAGTAGATTGGCAACCTGGATTGTAAAAAGCTCTATACAAATTTATGTTAAAGTGTACATCACAATACACGAATGGTGACATGTGCTTTGTCCTTTAAATGTTTTCTGCTTTTTTTTTTTTTTTAATTTTGTTTATTTTTTTCTCACATACAAAGCACTCACTTTAAAGGAATAATTCACCAAAAATGAAAATTACCCTATGATTTTTTTCACCCTCAAAATGTGACTTTCTTCTTTCAGGCGAATCAAATCGGAATTATATTTAAAAATTTTCCTGGCTTTTCCAAGCTTTATAATGGCAGTGAATGGGTGTTATTTTTCAATAGTCCAAAAGAAGTCCAATAAAGTGCGTCCATCCATAATAAAAAAGTGCCTCACACAGCTCCGGGGTGTGATTAAAGACCTCCTGTAGCAAATCAATGCGTTTTTGTAAGAAAAATATCCATATTTAAAACTTTATAAACACTAATCTCCAACTTCCACTAACTGTTATATGCGCGTTCACAATAGAAGGCCATTCCGGTGGATGACATGGGTATAGCGAAAGTCCCGCGAGAACCAACGTTTGTTTACAGGAGCAAAGAAAGCAAAGTTTCCTTACTTTAACAAAGAAAAATCAGTCTCTTGTTGGCTTATATCAAAATCCTCCAACGTTTTTCTTTACAAATCCTTGTTTTTTACTTCTAATTCATGACCAGTGTTTTATTTTGCTCTCTCCTTGTGCACTTCAGTATACATCACTTCTCACCAGAGCTTACGCTAAGCCGACATCCTAAATGTTGGTTGGGTTATTGCTCAGAAGGTTGGGTTAAACATTTAACCCAACTGTTGGTTGAAAACAACCCAGCATGTGTTTCGTCTAATATTTACCCAGCACTGGGTTGTATTTAACCCAGCATTTTTTTTTAGAGTGCAGGATGGCGTTAGGGTGAGTATATTTGGGTAATTTTCATTTTTGGGTGAACTATCTCTTTAAGGGAACACTGGCCATTTAGAGTCTGAAAATGTTAACTGTTGTTTCAGCAGTGCTGATATTCCACTTGTCTACCACTAGGTGTCAGATATACAAGTCTATTCCTGCCATAGAAAGGTATGGTAAAACTAATAAGAGTATTGTGCTAGTATGCGGTTCCAAATTCAGAATGAATCTCAAAGATATATTCAGAATCAATATAACAACAAAGTGATAAAGTTAATTCTGCTATTGGATTCCATATGTGTATGGAAGATAATGATTAGCAAATATATAGAAATCAGCCTGCTGCAGTCTTTGTTGTTGTTGTTGTTGTTGGATTGATATTAATTTACATTTCATACTCTTGGGGGAAAAATCCTTCACAGACTGACCTCCGTCTGTCTATCATTCTTTCTGTCTACAATGAGGTCTAAAAGTTATAGACCACTAGTGAAAATGATTTAATTTGTCATTGTTTTCCTATTTAATTCAAGATTTCACTGTGAATCTTTAAAAACATTATATATGCAGATAAGAATTTCTTAGTATTTGGTTTCTCCTCCCCTTTACTTCAATGTCTTAGAAATGTGTGACTATAACGATTAAGCCCAGCAGATGTCAGTAGAACATCACAATAAATGTCACTAAAAGTAAATCAATAAGTTATTTGGTGTTTAAAAAACACAACTAATAATAAAAAGCCTGAGTTATTTTGCAAGAAGGGTTTCATAAATTTGTGTTTAGCAGTATGGGAAATCAAAAGGTTTTGTTCTATTAGCATGACATTTATCAACAGCTAATAGAATTTCTCTTGAATTCCACTTCATATGTTTACTTAGAATTCAGACGTAGGGACAATTAGTGTTCCCTTTAATGAAGTATTTTCATTAATGAGTGGAAATTTTATAATCTTGCTTGCTTTTGACTTTATGAGTTACTAACTGATACAGAGTAGTGATGGGAAATCTGATTAGATTATATGGGGAAAAAAGATTCAGTGTTTTTTTACATAATAACAAAATGACATCAATATTATCTTTCTAACAACTCAGTGGTATAGTATGTAATGCTGAAACATTCAAATAAAGTAATGCGTGTAATGCATGCCGTTTTTTTTTTTTTTAATGTACATTAATTTTGTTTGTTGTCAGTTTCATTCAGTGATTCTGCATGTCTAATAAGACAACATTATAGTTTCCTACACTGAACTTTTGCACATACAGATACACTATGTTCTTCATGATTAAAATTGGGTATGATGACTCCCCACCTTAAATTTTTCTCTTAATCATATGGTACAAAATCAGATCTCAACAATATTTGATAAATGTGTACACTCTTAATTTTATTTCATTTGAATATCAACATTTGTAAGATTTACCTAAAGCAGTTTTAAATTTAACTGATCTAATTTTGTGCCTCTGGAAAATATGATCAGTGTAAAGTCGGTTAATTAAGGTGAACGTTTGATATAAAGAAGCTACATTTACAAGTGTTTGGAATGCATAGACTGGACTGTTTTTTATGGACTCGGACAAAGATGAAGTAACAAACATTATAAGCATGAAACATATGTCACCTTTTGTGAGAATATGTTAGTTTTGGTACACTAAAAAAGTCATGTCCAGACATTAGACGACTTTAGATCCGTGGCACTTACATCTGTAGTTATTAAATGTTTTGAAAAGTTGATAAAAAAAATTATATTAAAAAGAAATTATGCAAAGAGCTCAGTGTTTCTTAGACCCTCTTCAGTTTGCATGCAGAGCTAGGATTCAGTAGTGACCCTCCAAGAGTTAGTACTTCAGCGTTTGGAAAAGCTGAAAACATTGGCAAAACTGCTTAAATGAATACAGAAGCTTTGTGTAAAAGAGGCAGCATAGACTGTATTGCTTAAGGAAACTAAGGTCATTTAATGTGGATGAAACACTAATTTATGTTTTATAGATCATATACTGTACTTAGTCGCTTTTATCTTTTTCACCACTGTGTGGCTTAAATGTCATAAATGTGAGAAGAAAAAAAATTCTCTTGAGAAGTTTGTAATTCAGGAAGGTAAAATAACTGGGAAGAAGCCTAAGAACATGACACGGTTATATCAAATTCAGGTGTTGGGAAAAGCGCAGAGAATATTATCAGATGATTCCCACCTCATGACTTTCACCTCCTCTGATGTTCATTTTAGAACTCCTATTGATAAAACAAATCAGTTTAGATGTTTTTTATCCTCTCAGTGTCACGTCCTCTGTCGTGTGTGTCATGTGTTCCCGCCTCTTGTGTCCATATTTGGTCTTGTTCCTGTCCCTGTTAAGTGTGATTATTAGATATTTAGTTCCTGCCTGTTTAGTTAGTTTTCGTCTGGTCTACTCGTTATTCCCCAGTGTTTGTGTGTGTGTGTGTGTGTGTGTGTGTGTGTGTGTTGCCCTGCCGTCATTATTAAAGACTATTATTATGAACTTTATCCTCGTCTCCGTGTTCCTCGTTCCTCCCTGCTGTGTGCACCGTGACACTCAGTGGATAAAACTAAATTTACAAACAATATTTACAAAATTTAGATAGAGATCGACACACAGCAAATGTAAACAACACGTTTACTCAGCAGATGCTGGAGAAACACGGTGAAGCACAGGTTGACATTGGATATATCTTGGAAAACTTAAAACTCATAACAGTTCCTTTCCTTGCAGGTTAACGGTGGCCAGACAGTCAGGACTGAAGACAGTAGTGATGTTCGGTTCTTGAATGAATTGTTCTTTTGTATGGGGTTCCATTTGTGCCAAAAATGAGTTTCTCTTTGTCAACAGTCATTGCCTACTTGTTCAGGTAAATCAGTATATGATGACTTGTATGTTGTCTATTTACGTTGTCTTAATCTGTCGTCCTGCCTGCTTTTTCTCTGTCATTTTGTTCTGTGGTCCTAATTGTCATCTTATTCTGTTGTCCTAACTGTCGTCCTGTTCTGTCATCTTATTATGTCGTCCTGTTCTGTTGTCCAAACTGTCATCTTATTCTGTCGATCTAACTGTCATCTTATTCTTTCGTCTGAACTGTCGTCTTATTCTGTCGTCCTAACTGTACTCTTGTTGTGTCGTCCTGATCTTTAGGGACCGTCTGCAATTTATCTCACAGTACAAAACGAAGTCCAATAATTCATTCAAATTTATGTTTACCAGACTTTAGTAAATGCCTAGTGGGCAAACTGACTAAATCTATTTTGCCAATATCTCGCCTTAGACAATATACTTTCAACATCTCCCTTACTGTCTGTACAGTACACAAATATTTTCATTAAAAAATTAGACTATTTTTTTTTTTCCTTCATGTTACAAAGGTTGTAGAAGACTAACTTATTACAGGTGAAATTTTGCCAATACTTGCTTTACTGGACGTACAGTGCACAAATATATTTAGAAAACAACTACTGTAATTCACCAAAAAGACTTTTTCATGTTCAGTAATTTACCAATAGTTTTTTTTTTTTTTTTTTCCCCCATGTTTCAAAGGTTGTAGTATGTTCTTAGATACAAGACTGACTTACTACATATGATATTTTGCCAATACGTCCCATCATATATGTACGGTACACAATTATTTTCATAAAGAAATACTGTAGTACAACCTTTGGAACATGAAACAAAACAAACAAACAAAAAAACTTCTAGTGAGCAAAACTGAGTAAATATAGTACAACCTCTGGAACATGATAAAACCCTCTTGGTGAATAACTGTAGGTTTTTCTAAAACTATTTGTGTACTGTACATACAGTAAGGGAGATACTGGCAAACTCTCACCTCAAGTAAGTCAATCTTGTAAATAAGAAAACACTACAACCTTTGACCCACTTTATAGTAGGTGGCCTTAACTACTGTGTACTTACATTTAAATTAATCATTTGGTACAATGCACTTATTGTGTACATACATGTTTTTGCATTGTACTTATATTTAAAAAAAATACCTATATGTACGTACATCTGTATTTAATTTCTGTAATTACATTTATAATTACTCTGTTGACCCATCCCTTACACCTTAACCCACCCTTAAACCTACCCATACCACCAAACCTGTCTCTAACCTTACCCGTATCCCACCTCAAAAGTGTTTTGCAATACAGTATGAACACAATAAGTACATTGTGCATATATTTTGATGTAAGTACATAGTAGTTAAGGCCACCTAATATAAAGTGTAACCCAACCTTTTTCTAAAAAAATATCTGTGCACTGTACATACAGTAAAGGAGATATTGGAAAATCTCACCTGTAGTAAGTCAGTCTTGTAACTAGGAATGAATTACAAGCTTTAGAACATGAACAAACCCTTTTGGTAAATTACAGTAGTTTTTTTCTAAGAATATCTGTGTACTGTATGTACAGATATTTGCAAAATCTCAGTCAATCTTGTAATTAAAAATATACTACAATCTTTGGAACATAAAAACCCTTTTGATAAATTACAACATTTTTTTTTTTCTAAAAATATTTGTGTACTACACATACAGTAAAGGAGATATTGGAAGTATATTGTCTAAGGCGAGATATTGGCAAAATAGATTTAGTCAGTTTGCCCACTAGGCATTTACTATATTCCGGTAAACATTAATTTGAACGAATTATTGGACTTTGTTTTGTACTGTGAGGTAAATTTGCAGATGGTCCCTAAAGCAGCCGAGTAGAATATGAAATGTGAAACTAACTTTGCCGCGCTGAAGAAGGTTATGATGACAGAACAAGACGACAGAATAAGACAGAACAAGACGACAGAATAAGATAACAGTTTGAATGACAGAATAAGATGACAGTTATAGGATGACAGAACAGAACAATAGAACAGGATGACATTTAGGACAACAGAATAAGATGACAGATATATGAAAGAACAGCACGACAGAACAAGACGACAGAATAAGATGACAGTTTGGACGACAGTTAGAACGACATAATAAGATGACAGTTTGGACGACAGTTAGAACGACATAATAAGATGACAGTTTGGACAGCAGAACAAGACGTGATGTTTTATTAACAAATTTCGGGAGGAGCACGCGCAGATAATTAACACAGCCAATTCATCATCAGCAATCACACCATCTATCCAATCAGCTCGAGAGAGAACCTCTGTAAATAATCAAAGCAGTCTTACCTCCATCAGTTCTAGTCTTTCAGCATCCCTCCACCACCCCGACTCCTCACCTTCAGCCTGTTCCTACCCCGGGGGGGGGGGGGGGGGGGGGGGGTATG
Source organism: Acrossocheilus fasciatus (assembly GCA_036784905.1). Taxonomy (NCBI): domain Eukaryota; kingdom Metazoa; phylum Chordata; class Actinopteri; order Cypriniformes; family Cyprinidae; genus Acrossocheilus; species Acrossocheilus fasciatus. The sequence goes on along the minus strand of CM071942.1, from coordinate 34,969,723 downwards.
GGGGTGCTCTGGGTCCGTGCTAAATGCAGAGCTCGGACCCCTCTCCCCATACAGGGGGAGTACCCTGGGCTCGGGGGTAAGTACCGAGCTCGGAGCCCTCTCCCTGGACAGCACGCCAAATACGCATAACCTTTACTCAGTTTATTATATGCAAGTGTGAACTCGTGAAAACAGTAAGGACGACAGTTTGGACAACAGTAAAAACGACAGAGAAAAAGCAGGCAGGATGACAGATTTAGACAACATCAACAGAAAACATACACATCAACATACTGATTTACCTGAACAAGTAAGCAATGACTGTTGACAAAGACAAAAGTATAGTACAAAGCACAAAGCAGTCGACTCATTTTTGGCACAAATGGAACCTCATATGTGGAGAGTGCAAAGGTGGTAGACAGAGAGGATTATGGGAGATGTAGTGTGCTGAGGTGACAGGCATGGCAAATGGAGTTTGTGATTGTGAAGCTCAGCTAAAAAGCTTTTAAATTCAACGCTATGTTTGGAGGAAGATATAATAATTTAATAGCCTACTTGTTCTAATTCATGAAATTATTATTGAAATCATTAAATTATAAGTATATTTCAGGCATGTTTTTTTTTTGTTGTTGTTTGTTTGTTTTTTTCCCACATTAAAACCTATAGGCCTATAGCCTATATTTGATTCGTTCATTTCAAACTGTTTTTTTGGTTCAGTAACCAGTCTAATAACTTGTAAGTTATCAAGCTGGGGAGAATCAAGCTCAACTCTCTGACATCTTGTATGAACAATCCTTAAGGAAGGCACATTGTAATCTAGAAAGTCTTTACCACCCTTTACATTTAATATTTGAGTTTCTGCCATCAGGTGGTTGTTTTAGATTCCAAGTCAGCAGAACCAAGAGAATTAAGGCCTATTTACTGGGTTACTTAACTGTATTATATTGTCTGTGCTTGCATTGCACTCGATATATGCTTTTTAGTTTTATTTATTTATTTTTTAAAGGTGCAAATTTAATTTATTTAATGCTTTTGAACACTTTAACTACACGTTAATTACAATTAAATGAGGCAAATTAGCTGAACTTTAGAGTGTTTTTGACTCACACAAGTAGGACATTAATACATCTTTAAATGTAATTTCAAAATTCTGTTGTCTTTAATATATGTTAAAATGTGCTGCTAAATGTACTGAGAAGCATTTGTGGTAAACTGATTTTTTTTATTGAAACTAATATGGTATGCATTCAAATATATTTGCAATTACACATTTGTAACAACGGAGCAATTGCGTGCATTTAAGACATATTAACATTACATGTAATATCCAATATAACACTCTGCAGTAACGTTCTGCCTGCAGTAATAAACACAGACCACTAGAGGACAGTGAAATCCTTCTCTTCACGTGATACAGCCAAAACTCAGAAGGGCAAACGTCCTGTAGATTTTCAAGTTGCTGCTTTTTTTTCCCTTCTTCACAGAATCTGGAGTACATTCCCCCCCCCCCCCCACCCCCCACCCCCCCCCCCCCCCCACACACACACACACACACAGTGGTAGTTATATAACAAAACCCCTTCTGGAATAGATCTACTAGAAAACCATTAAGGTGTTCTCATTTAATGAGGTTAATCACAAGGGAGAAACCCATTAGGGTAAAATAGTTACTTAATTGAACTTTTCATCAGAGGTTTCATTTACAATACTTTTGTCATATTATAAAACATGCATTGCATGCTACTATTAGTTCTTAACATGTCAGTAAACCATTGGCAGCTAGTGTTAAATAGTTGTTTCTAAAAATAGGATAACCATAATGAATAGACTAAACTCTTAAAAATAAAGATGATTTATTTCTCATCATGGTTATTCATTTCAATTTCACAAAAGGTTCTTTATAGCGGAAAAAGTTCTTTTATAAACTGTTCGCTGAAAGGTTATTTAGGGGGATGGTTCTTCTTAAATGGTTCTTCTCTCGCATCCCTGAGAAAACTCCCTTTCGTTACCTTTATTTTGAAGAGTGTATGAAAGAACTTACGAATTACACCAATAAATCTATTCTAGCCCTGCTCTAGTGACTCATGCTGCCTACTCTTTCTCTTACATATCAAACCACAGGAGTGCCATTCCTGAACACCGCAGCAATTGTTTTTACTAAAAGAGTTTTCATCGGTTCCACATCATCATATTTTTAGTAAATGAATTCAAGAGATTCCCAAGACAATATCAGCAGTTATGACATAATAAGTTGTACACCGAGTTCACATATAGCGTGTCATACGTACAATAATTTAGACAAAATAGTCTAAATTACATAAAGACCTGCCCTGTGTTCTGAATCATGTAATGCAGGTTCCAGCCTAGCATGAATAATGCAGTTACGCTGCTTTAACCTAATAGCTATTTCCGATTTCTCTCAAGTAAACGTTACGTAACTGTACTTCAGTAATGTTTAGTTTCTGGGTCGAAGAAGCCCTATAAAGAAAGAGCTGGGATTTGTCTGATTAAAAAACGAGCCTCATCAGGTGAGATTGAATTAAAGGCATCCGTCAGGGATTGGATCCTGCGAGGGTTGGAAGGGAAATGGAACTTGAACGTTGACATATTCCAAATGATGTACCTATAATTGGAATCCCATTAGTGCAACGTGCAAAGGAACTCACCCCTCACAACATGCCGTGGCTTTAGGAAGAAATCAAAGCAGCTGTATGAAGCCATAAAATCCAGAGACGTGCCACACATGATCTGAGGAATTATGATCAAGCATTTTTGTGACATTCGTCATGCACATTAAATTCGGTCCCACTTTATATTAAGTGGCCTTTCTATAAAATAATTTTACTGCTATTAAGGAGCGATACGGTTAAGTTTAAGATAGAGTCAACAGTGTAATTACAGATGTTATGTTAGATTTTTTGAGTTGTGATTAATAAAAAATATACATACTGCTACAATTGGTTAAAAGTCACATATTATAAAGTGTGTCCCTCTGTTTTAAGGTGTCCTTGTTGCAGTGCAATTTAACAGTTAAATATAGGTATGATTATTTAACAGCATGTACTTATTATAGGTTTAGGATTAGGGTTTGGTTGATTAGTTGCATGTATGCATAATTTAGTGTCATTACTGTATTAATGTGTTATAATACTGTACTATTAGTGTACTATATACTGTCAGGTAACACAACACATCAGAGAACAACAGTGATGGTTTTATTGTGAAAATAGTGCACAATGGTGAGTAAATGGCAATGACAACAACTATGATGAGAAATGTCCTTACGGAGGTGAGTTTCTCTCTCGCTGTCTCTCTCTCACACACACTTACACACACACATATTCCAACAGTCGCTGTGAGGTAATCAGTGAATAACTTGTCTTATAGGGATATATCGCTGGTGGGGACTGGAGAAGGAGACCGGAGCTTTGGAGATAGGGACAGACGAACACAAGGTAGGTATCCAAAGTAAGTCTTAGACCAGACGGTGAGCTAGTGAACAGGGCAAACTTAAATAGGGTTGGTGATGAGGCACTATTTAAGTTTGAAATGGGCTGGTGATTCATAGATTGGTGAACGGTGATTAGTACTCAGGGGAATGTGCTCACTGTGGAGGAGTGCTGGTGGAGCTTGGTGAATCCATGACAACTACACTGTAATAAATAAATATGTGAAATAAAAAGTACTAAAAAGTAATAGAAGTACTGGCAACTCATATTATACATTCATTTTACAGACATTTTAAAACACAACAAATTGAAATTACAAATACAGGCAAAAAACACCTGTGTATAAATTGTTACCCTCTTATATTTTGGATTATCCAACACTATAGTATTTAAGTTGGTAGTTTGTGGTTTGTTCCACGGTTGTTAGTTTTCTTTACTGTTTGTTTAATTCGAACTTTTTTTAAACTGTAAAATGGGGAAACCTGCAATTGCTACATTTTAAAGATATAACCCATAAAATTTGTTTTATTGGTAGTCTATTGATTACTTTTGATTGAACTTTTTTGCAGTGTATAATAAGGTGTGTAGAATTTATTAGTTTATTTATTGTTTATCTATGACACATTTGATACAAACATTTTATTTTATTTTTATGTTGTTTTATTATTTTGTTCATTGTTAAATTGTAGAAAACCAACTTCAGTTGCACCAGTAAACAGATTCAACAAATAACTAAATTAAATCGAAGAATAATATATTCACGCAAATATATGCACTTCAAGGTATTTTTTCCCAGTCCCATCAATCTCCAGCATAACTTAACTTGCAAATCAGGTGTTATTTGAAGGCACAGAAAAAAAAAAAAGGAAAAACATCAACATAAAATACAGCTCTTCTCCTCCTCTACCTGTTCCACCCCTGCATCTCTCTTCAGGTTGCATAATTCCTTTTCTGTGTGGCCGTGTTGCTGTGATACCGCAGTCTTACTCATCAAATCATTAGCTTTGCTTTCATGAGTTCACGATGGAGTGATGCACATATGCCCAATGTGAATGTGCAGCACTTTCACACTAACAGCATGTTGGAAGTATATAAAGGCAGTAGAAAATAAAGGCGAATAAAGATGGTCAGCAGAGGACAGTGTTACAATATGTGGACTGCATTAATGGTGGTAATTTATATCTGCCAGCACTGTGAAAATGATTTAGAGAAATGCAACAAGATAGAACACATATGCTTTTACACAAGCACATTTTTTACAAATCAAAGTACAAAATGTTCCATGCAAAAAAAAA